>JARHVA010000103.1:3772500-4372500 GCA_037957365.1 Torreya grandis
AATAGGGGTTTTGAGGATAGCTCAACCATATCCCACCTTCCCCATTTTTTCCCCTTTAGCATTCGGTTTTTGTGTGTTTCTTGTGTGTAGGACTCCATTAGAGAACTTAAGATAAGAAGATAAAATGCAGGTTTAATATTGCAAAAATAGGTCGGTGATAGAAGATCATATATCTATAAAAGGTTATCTAAGATTTTTAGGTATCATATCATGTGGAAAACACCAAAGGATAGGAATTTTGGGAAGGACAGGAGCACCATTCTCTAGTGTCTAATCCCACTCTAGTGTCCAAATCCAGAATTATAGTTAAACAGTCAAATCTGATAGTGGGTTAGATGTTCTACAAGTCAAATATAGTTCCTACGTTCCATAAACTATGAGTTTTTCATCCTTTTTCATGTTTTTATCTCAAACCTTAATTGTTCAATAGCATTTTATATGCAAGTGAAATGTATGGTTGGATGTTGATTTAGTTAGCCATTTCACTTTAATCAGTTATTTATTTGATTAGGTTTAATTAAATTTAATCACAAAATCAATAAAACATATTGGTGAACTCTTTTTATTTTTTAAATATTGCTTAAAATCCTAGCTTGCCACTAGGTTTTCCTTCTACTTTGTTTGATTAAATTAGGGTTTCAAAATTCTAATTTTCTTGATTTTTACTGTCTTTCCTAATTTTTATTTCACGTAGGACTATGTGAAGTTTTAAATGGTATTATATATTAGCAAAAATTATCTTGTGCTATTGAAAATAGTTGGATTTTTAAATTTTGAATACTTGTTAAATTTTCAATTATTTTTTTATTAAAGAAGATATTAAATGATCCAAATTTTATTGATCAATTATTCTATGATATGGAAGACGTGAGAATGTGTTATGTTTTTTTTTCCTTCTTAGTTAATTATTTTTTATGAAAAAACTTTTAGCATTATATTATATGGTATACAATAAAATATTTAATAGCATAAAATAAAAGTAAAGGAAGGTCCAATCAAAGAATTTTTGTTCAATGTAATCAATGTCCCTTTTTTTTGGATTCTTGATTCAAATTTTGAAGATAAATATATTAAATGGGGTCGAAGTGGTAAAAAAATTTATCTCTTTCAGTGCAAAATCCACCTCATGGAGAGTTATCTTCTAAGTAATTGGATTGGAGTGAGGTGACGGATTATATAAAAGTTGAGAAAGATATGGTTGTTTGGATACTAAGATATCATATAGATAATTTCATAAGTGATGAATCTAAGAGACAAATTTCTCCCACCACCTTTTATATCCAATATATTATGTTTAATCATGTCTCACCCAACCTTGAAAGTGATATGATTGATAGATATCTTAAATGCAAAATGTGAGTAAGGCATAATGAATTTTATCTTATCAAAAATTATAAATTGAATTATTTTGTTATCCTAAATTTTGTATGTTCAATACAGCTATTGGTGTTCATGTGGCCTTGAGGACTTTAAGGAGTTGGATGAGATGAATTATGACATTTCAAATATTTTGAAGGTTGGTAATCCATAAGCACTTACATCATGGATGCAAGTTGAATTTTCCATTTGTATATTTATGAAGTGGAAAGAAAAGGAGATAGACCATTATGACAACAATAATAAGATTTTACATGGGTAAGAGACAGGGGATTTTAAAGTACTCATTTTCTTACCTAAAAATGAATGACACATTAAATTATTAGGTAGATATGTTATTTATATTGGGCATCTCCCCAAAACTTGTTCACCAAAAGAACCCTAACATGGTCCATAAGAAACTCACCTTGCTCAATAGTTAGATAGAGAGGTATTATTTTTTGACCCAAGTTGATATTCACAAGTTAAGGTTGTATTGAAATAATTTGAATACAAATTTTACTTCAATGATATAGAGAGCATAAAACATTTTCAACTAGAATCTTGAAAATATTTTTCTACAAAGAATTCACAAAATTAGGAATGAAATAGTATCCCTTTGTCTTAGGCCTTTAGCTTTTAGAATAATATTAGTGGATGTTTAATTATACACAAAACATTTTTATTTCAATGGACTCAACTTTTGCGACAAATGGCATGAATGTAATTATGGATCATCAAATCCATATGTGTTTAGTTGTTATTGTATAAAACATTTGTTTATCTTGTTGTATGAAGTTCATTTATACACCATTATTGCATTTGATTACATGCACAATGGATTTATTGTTACATGGATGTTAATATCTAGGGTAACTATTCCAAACTTGGCATTGTGGATGCGAAGACTAGTGGGCAGTGCCTATTTCCACATGTTTAAATTAAAACCAAATGCTTTCATGGTATTAAATGATGCTTGTGTTGAAATCACTAAAATAAAGTTAATGAATCCCTTTTTATTTTGAATATTGCTTCTCTTCATTAAAAATAATTCATTCACCACTATTGTTTTTAATTTTACATTGGCATTATGAGTGCAAGGAAGTGTTTCAATGGGAGGTTTACTTGTGCAAAGGTGAAGGATGGATAAACAAGGCAAGAAATGTTTATAATCCTTGGTGAAATAATGCATAGTTATCCTACTAAATAGGCATTGGTTTTTGACAGTAACTTGTTCATGGAATAATATGTTTCTCAAGATACTACATCATGTACTTTAAATAGCATTGGTCCTAAGATATTGGCTTGTGGACAAGATGTTTCCATACAATTCCCCATGTAGGTCAAGAGATAAATGTTACAATATATGTGTATCATTATCATTTGAAGCACATGTTTTTAAATTAAATATGATGTGCTACCCATTGAAGATTTTATTGATTGGTGAATAAGTTGGTGAAGGTTGTATTTGTTTATTACTGGTGGAACTAAATGAGCAATCCAAATTTGCTTTACAAGAACTTAAAGTTAGAAAATATGGAGAAACATTCATGGATGAGATCCCAATGCATCTCTAATGATGAAGAATATTTATGTAAGGTTGATTTTGATTTGGCATGGGTCAAAATCCAAAGCAAGGAAAATAAATTTTATAAGGTTTAGATGATGAGTCATGCATTTTCAATGTGTGAGTGAGTGTGATCAATCCAAAGCCATGTGCACAAGCACATGTTGAAGGTTGTTGATGTGAAAAATAAATTGGGAAATTAAATATTGTCTATAAGTAATGTTTTTGGACCTGTAAGTATCATTTGTGTATTGATTTATACCTTTCATTATCACATTTAATTTCTTATATTGTTTTCATTGGGTTATTGGCAATTGTTCATTCATAGATTTTAAAAGATGATACCAATCAAAATTTTGTTAACCTTTCACCCAACAATGTTGATGTCTCCATCAATGACAATGTTGTTGAGCTCACAAATGATAATATTGATAACATAATCCAAAATGAAAAAGGTAGAGAGTCAAATCTTTGAGTAGGTGATGTTGACAACCCCAATGGTCCGTAAATCCTCAATATTATGTTTTTATAGACAAATCCCTTACTCTTTCAGTTTATAGGAGAAGTTTGAATTTCCTCATGAATATGGTTGAAGATACTTTTAATGGGTTTTAAGTTTAACAAATATATAATAATCTTAAAGTGCATCATATACATGCACAACCTTTTAAACATGTATAAAATGGTTATAAGACCATTCATTAACATGCAAGATATTTTTTTGAGACTTTGGAAATCCATAGGCATGCACAACCAAAAAAATAACATGATAAAATCCCTTCCAAACCTAAAGGGAAAATAATGTGTGTTAGTTTTCAATATTATTATAGAGCATCTGCAATAGATGTGAAAAAATGATGTATATTTTATGTTGTCTAATTCCTCTTCCTTTGAAAATGAGGATTGCAACATGACCATGGCCAAGTGCAGCATAAAAAGTAGAAGAAATAGAATATTTCAGATAATTTCATTGAAAAATAAACTTTCAAGATGGAGATGGAGAGGTTGATAGCCATGAAGAAGTATGAGAGCATGCTTAATAGATGCATGTAATAATATCTCCCCTATATATGTTATGTATATGAAATGATTATGAAATTGGGTGTGTAGTTATCCTCTAGGGATGGGAAGCATTTCCCTATTCTACCTTTATGGTGGTTGTGCAAATTTTGCATATTTTTTAATATAGTGTTATAGTTTGTGTAAAAAAAATCTTATTGTTTGTTCCAAAAAATAATCCTAATATTTTTTAAAAACATCAACTAATTTTAGCATTACTTGGAATTTAATTAATAGGTGAGAGTTGTTTTGGATCAGTATTAAAAAGTATTGACTCCATGGCCTGTAATTATCTTAATTTATTATATTTTATGATAAATTCAAATATTTGAACAATGTGTTCCTATTAATTATGATGAAATAATGAACATGTAGTGTAATGATGTTAGTTTGTTCTCTTCACAAAAATATATTTTATGTTGTTTAATTCATCTTCCTTTGTGTATACACCCAACTTTGGTCACGTAAACACAAGTATTATATCTTTTGTGGCTTTTGTATTTAGAAGCTCATGATGTTCAACTAAGTTCCCATTTAAGCATGATGTCCTAGTCCTATGTATTTTATATCACTCTTTCATATTGATTTCGCTTATTTTTCTAATTTTTAGTCTTCCATGTCAGTCCTTGTCTGAGTCACAGGGATCTTTAGTCTTACCATAGTTGCATTCTTTAGTTTTATTGTCTTTGGACAATAGATCTCTAACTAGAAAATAGTTCACCCCACTACTATCCTCTTTCCATGTTATTTTCCCTCGTACATTTCATAACTCTTTTCAATGCAATTTTTATTTTGGTTCTATTTTTATGATTGTTTTACCCTTATTTGAGTTGGTTGGTACACGAATTTGTTTTCAAAATTCAAAATTTGGAGTCTTTTATTTAAATATTTCCATAAAGCATTTTCAATCTAGCACTTATTATTATTCACTAGCATAATAAATAAAATTTTACTACAATAAACTCAATCTCTACATTTATTTGAAGTTCATACATATTGCATCTAGATTGCATGCTTTTGAACAAGAGGTGGGCCTAAGTGAAGATCATTTATATACACACCATGCATGATCCAGTCACACACACACACACACACACACACACACATTATAGGGAGAAATACATCATCCTAAGGTCCCTATCATTGGGGTTATGTAGGTAATGCTTAGTATAATGGGGTTTGAGGTTGGTTCGACCATTCCCACTTCCCCATTTCTCCCCCTTTTACATTTGATTTTTTTTTTTTTGTGTGTGCAAGACTCTATTAGGGTGTTTATATAGGAGAATAAAAAACACATGTTAAATCTCACAATCACATGTCCATGCTAGGATGAAGTGCACCTATAGGAAGATTTGCAAAGAATCTTAGTTTGTAGTTTTACCACATGAGGAGCTAGGATAGGAGTGCCATGATTGGACAATAACACTTCTCGATATTGTTCAAATCCCACACTATTGTCCCAGGTCAAAATGACATCTAAATAGTCAAATTTGATAGTCATAGTCACACTCAGTGTCAAAAATAGTCAGATACAGCTTTGTGACCCTCAAACAAATAAGTTACTCATCTTTTTTCACTTTTCAATTCAAAACCCTATTTATTCAATATCATTTATTTACAAGTAAAATGTGTGGTTTAATGTTCATTTAATTACTCATTTTACTCTACTCAGTTATTTTGTTTGGTTAGGTTAAAACTTCATTAATCATAAAGTAAATAAAACACTTCAACATTGAGGATTCCAATAGCAACCATGGCCTAGTCAGCCTAAGTAGTAGAAGAATAAGAATATTGCAAAGGATTACATTACAAATCAGAAGTCCAAGAGGAATATGGAGAGGTTGATATCCATAAATAATTATGCGAGCATGCTTAATAGAGGGATATGAGACTCTTTGTACCCCTATATATCTTATGTATATGATATAATTATTAACTTAGGTGTGGGATATCATATAAAGATAGGGAATAATTTCCATATTCTATCATTATTATGTTTATAAAACTTTTGAATATTTGGTATCATAGTGTTATAGTTTGTGTAAAAAATTTCTTGTAGTCTAATGATGTTAGTTTGTTCTCTTCACAAAAATTAAAAATGTAACTTTTTGCATTTAAGCATGGTAGACTACAGACAAGTGATTACAATACTTGAGTTCCATTCATGGAAACTTTGACTATTTAGATTTCCTTTATAGAATGATTTTAGGCACAGTAGCTTAGTATGGCTATATTTGATAGTCATGCATTATGGTTGGTTCTCAACTTTCTAGGAACAACTTTTTATCAATGAAATATTGTAAAATCATATTTATATTTTTATCATCCCATTAAGAAGAAAAAGTTGATGCAATATTTGCATTTCTCTCTATTTATTTACATTTGTGGACATGAGTGATGTGATGTATGATGATGGTTACTGATAACTTTTTAGTTTATAATTATTCCTCACTATATTACCTGGGATAGTCATGTTGTTGGAAATGGATGAATACATGCAAGGTGTGATAGAACAAGGTAATTCTAATTTATATTAATGGAACATTACATTCTTACAAAAAAAAAATTCAATAAAATATAAGGCATGTGTTGGTCAAAATATTATTTTGATAAAGTTGATAGTTACAGTCCTTGATTTAGTGAATTAAATTCTCAAAGACCCTAGGCATAGCCTAGCAAGGTAATATCATGTATTTATGAAATCTTATGATTAGACAATGCACAATACTATTGTAGGTATTAAAAATGCTTGATTGAATTGATTTCATTAAAAATTAATTATTTAATAATCTAACTTTCCATAAACATTATACAAGCATAAATATTATTGTTCATAGATCTATTTCAGATTTAGTATATTATGAGGATCGGAGATGTGTGTCATTTCTCATCCATAGGATGAATCTACAAATAAAAAACTATTTAAACAAAAGTATCTACACTAATTGAGCTTGAAGTATTCTTATCCAATTCTCGCTTTAGTATACAAGAAAGTTTAGATGGGAAAGAAACTCCAAGATATTTTTCATAAGAGATTGGTGAAGGGGAGATATCATTAACATTTGAGCAACCAATCCAATCTTTTCATTTTACAATACCAACATTCAAGTTGTCAAAACTACTCACATTTAATCTAAAATACTACAATAATCATACTTAAAAATAGACTACACTAAGCATAAGGTCAAGTAGTAATGATCCCTGATTAACTATCACAACTTAATTTCAATATTTTTGCATTCTCTTTGCACATGTGAATAGGCACCAAATTCTCATTGTAATTGCAAAATGGGTCCACAAAACAACATACATCTTATGAGACATTTCTACTCCCACCAAGGTATTTTTCAAGAGTAAAGTTGTTGAGCGTATATTGAAAATTTATAGTGAAACTTTATTGTACCATAGAAATAACATCAAATAAAACATACAACACCTAACTTGAATTAACTATTGATTTGAGTTTTAAGGGTGGTGGTTGATGGGAGTGTCATGAAATACATTGCAAAAAAAATCCACACTCAGATATATTCCTCTTAAAATTTCTTATATTTAACATTCTTGTAGTTATCTTCTTCCAAAGCAATAGATTGAGCACTTATGGAAACATGATATACTTTAATTGATGTAGTTTGATCTTTGAAGCAAATCTTAGCATTGTTTTTTCTTTCTTTATATTTTCAATGTAAAGCTTCATCTCCATGTTGTCATTTCATAGTGAGGAAATGATTGCATTCTTTATTTCAATGATTTCCTTGAGGTTGGTCATCTTGTCATTGCTAAAATTTTCCCATTTCTCCCATACATCCAACTTATTTTTCAAATCCCTCACTCTGCATTGTTGAATATCTCGGTCCACCTTCATATTCATTTCTTCAATACTTTCACAACTATCCACAAAGTATGATCTAGCTGGAATGGGAAGGGACGTCTCTAAAGTTGCAAAAAATCACTACCATGGAAAATTAGTGAGTAATTATTACTCCAAAAAATAAGGCATGCATTTCTATTGAGATACATCACCTAAAGTGTCCTTGTTAACTTTATAGTCTATAATGAATATCTCATTAAGTTTCCTCTTGACATGTTCACTAATGCCTACCCATTTATATTTATTTCAATTCAATACTAAACAACCACATAACAACCACATAGGAAAAGAAGAAAATGGTAAAAAAATGATCTTGTTACAACCTCATGGATCGATTCCCTTACCAACTAATTTTGACTGCATTAATAAATCTAAAATATATATTTTTCAAATAAATAGTGACACTATGTTTTCTCAGATAAAATCAAAGTGTGTGTAGTGACATTATTTGGAAAGACGTATCTTGTTTGAAGTTACACACATGCAATTAAAAAATTTGACAGAGATTTTTATATTCTCATTGGAAACATCAAATGATATTATTATTTCATACTTTGAGGTAAGTCAATGTGGATTGAACATGAGTATAGTGTGTCTGCATATGTGACGTCTGCAATGGTTATAAAAACATGTTCTAATAAAACACTGATTTAAAAAAATAGTATAAGCAATCAAGAAGGAAATACATTAAGGATGTGGTAAATGGGGGAATAAAAAATAATATGTGAAAATTTTGTAGTTTACCTTAATCCACACTACTGCAAAATCGAGAATGTTTCTAGGATCCATAAGCGTTGTTTTTTTTATGTTAGAAGATGGTAGAAGATGGCATGGCAATGGAGGATCAAACTTGCTCCTTGAAAGAGAATAAAATTTGGAATTAAATAAATATGAATGAGAACTGGTAGAACAGAGGGAAACAACCGGTAGAACAAAGGAGAATAGTGAGGTATTTTGCACATATTTGATGCACAAAAGAAGGAAGATGTTCTCTTACTTGTTGGAGAGTATTTAAATGCCTTAGCAGTCTCAAACTTAGTAACTATAATCACAATACCTGGTGCCAAAATAATGGTGTGGGGAAAAAATGAGAAAATGGGGATGGATGCATCTTTGGGATAAAATAGAAAGCTTCATGTGGAAAGAATAGGGGACTGGGCTTCGTCAACTTATTATTTAATATTAATTGGTATAATGTGAGGTTATAATCATATTTCAATTTTTTTACTATGATAATATGGCACATGATGGGTACTATTATTTTGTGTGTAAATCATTTTTATCATGTGACCCCTATTTTGTAATCATGTTTTGTTGTTTTATGATGACATGTGCAATCATGATTTTTTATGAGCAGTTTCACACACAAGCAAGATGCCACATTATTTATTATTATTATTGCCTCCAGTGTTGATAATTGTATTTAATACATGTCACATGTCATTCATATTTTGAAATCATATCCTTATCATTCAAATGACAATGTTTATCAATTGTAAGTGTAAAATCATTAGTATTGGTCATAATTGAATTGAATTTTTTTAAAGAGATGACAAAAAAAAAGTTGATTGTTATTGTTTTAATATTCATTCATATTATTGTATGTGTTATTATTGTAATAAATCCATCCCTAACTATAATTTATAAGTATATCACTTGTACTATATTGGGAATAGTTTGTCATTGCAGTAACAAGCAGTTATAATTCACTTATTATGAGAATGATACACTTTTATTGAAATTGTAAATTGCAATTGGTTAAAAATAAGGTTATTGAGGTTGGGAATTGTAATTGCTTAAAAATATCAAAATCTTTATGAAGTCTATATTGTACTTTTCTATAAGCATCATATTCTCCAAAACCACATTACATTGACACATTTTGTCAAACAATTCACTTCCATTCAATATGCTTCCACATTTTAAATACATATGATTTATCAGTGCATACAAAACTACAACCACCCAAAAAAAATTAATATATAATATTTTGATGGATCTTTATACCCTATTCCACTCTTGGCAAAGAGGTTCCAATGCTTCCCTTTCGGCACACTTTCCAAATAGGTTCCAAAGCTTTTGTTTTGGCATTGTGGAGGATGTTAACAAAGGTTATTAAGGTTTATCTTGTGTTTGGAAATTTTCTACACTTTAGGAGGATGTCGGTAAAGGCTCAACTATCAAAAATTAATGAAAATGATTATTACGAATAAATAAAAGGTATTTTTATCACATACAAAAACATCCAAGTTACATGATACCCAACTAACAATCTAAATTTCTAATTTTTGATAATAAAACTCAAGTTATAATTATAAGTAAAGAAAATTTACCATCAAATTTACAAAGACTCAATATTTATTACATTTTAAATTTTTTTTTTTTTTTTTAAACATCTAAAAAATGCAACCTCCCAATTGAACACAAAATCTCACTCTCCCAATTCTTAAGAAGAATGTTCTTATTTCTATTCACACTAATTGATTTCCAATCTATAATTTATTTAAAATATCACTCTTCAATGCATTCTCTCATAACCCATTTTCAAGACACCATTGCCTACAATAGCATTAATGTCCCATGAATTTCATAACATTAAGCTCATATGATGTCCAATCTCATGTGCAATCCCCCATTTTGGCCTCGAACATATTGTTCTCATTTCCAAATAAATTGTATTGTACATCTATAATTTTTTGATTTCATTCAAACTGCAAAATAACTAAATATGAAAATATAATGTCATGAATATTTCAAATTATGTCATACATGTATATTACAATATGTTAAAGCTTACATCAACTATATGTAAATATGCCCTTTTCTAATATTTTCAGCACTCTCCTAATATTTTCAAGGTAGGAACTGATGGTTACATGGCTCTTTTTTTTAATATAATTATTGAGCTAATCATTTTTTTAAGGATTAAAATGTAATTTTTAACCTAAAAATGTTTTTAACACTGACCAATAAATAATAATAAATATCTCATATGTTTTCCATTGATTGAAGTTTTCATAGAATACATAGTTAAAGTTGTAACATAATAACAAATTTTTCAATTTCTGTCCATTGATTGAAGTTGTCATATAATACACAATTACAATAAGGCATGGTGTTTCGTATCAATAAATTCAACAAACCAACGCCCTCTTCCATCATCAACATATTCAAGTAACTTATTTTGACAATGCTCAGGGGTGGTTGTGCTAACAATTTTTCTCGTTATCACATCTCAAACACAAATTATCAGAATGAATAAATTGGAATTCAAAAAATTAATTAATGTGAAAGTAAATAGGTCTGACAGACTCTTATATATGCAAATTTTGAGCTACCATTTCAACTACTCTTACAGTCTTAAATATATAAATAATCAAGTTATTCTTGCCACCAACCTTAAATATTTTCTCAGAGATGGTTGCACTAGCAATTTCTTCTCATTGTTACAACTAAAACACAAATTATCAATGAGAGTAAATCTCACTACAAAAAATTATTTAATGCGAAAGGAAATAAATCTTACAATCTCTTAGATATGAAAATTCCAAACTACCTTTATAGCTACTATTCCAAGTTAATGTTACCAGTCTCATATGTAGGAAAAATCACATTATTCATGCTACCAACCTTAAAGCTAAGCAATGGGAACAATGTCATTCTCTAATTACATAATAGTTACTCCCCCGTTCTCATAAATTCAAATCCACAATAAAAATCCTTCTCTCTTAATTATGTAAAAATATCTTCATTTGACTTAGCATCCACCATTGTTAACTACATTCGATGGCCCATGGTAATCTGAAGGATAAATTCAATTCTTTCAAGGCTATTATTGAAGGTATGGCAGTCCTAAAGGAAAAATAGCTAAAAAGGTGACAGTTGTCATTGATAGAGAATCTTGGTTGTTATTATACACTAAAATTTTGGAGTAATGCATGGCTCTACTTAAAAGCATACAAACCATTTTTCATCATGCAAACGCATGTACAGAATCTTATACAATGTTGTTGAAATATTCTCGCTATGTTTGCTTTACTTTACTCATGTTCTTCACAATGGATCCACCAACTTCATACAATTGATTCCATCAACGGAAGACATGAATGTTATGTTATTGCTCGGTATCTTTTTCACACTACCCGTATGTAGTATTCATTCGTTTCACAGTTCTTAATTGTAATGTCCAAGTCTTGTGTAGTTTGTACAGTACTTCATTCTATGTTTGATCTAAGGTCCTTGATATAATAGTCCTAATTCTACGTATAACAACAATGGTAGAAGTTATCTAGTTTCACTTGAATTTACTTAATCATATCAAACCTCAAATGAGAGTTATAGCAAAACACAAAAGCCCAACTCAAGGAACAATTTTATGACTAAAATCATGTTATGTATGTTCAAAACAATGGGTGAAAATGAATCACAACACAAACCTAAGCTAAAATAGATATAATAAGCTAAGGAACAAATAATGCTCACTTCCCCATTTTGGTTGGGCTAGGGTCTCAATAAAACTTTATTTCACAAATTTATTTTATTTCACATCCCATAATACTAAGTGGGCCATAGGTAGGGAAAGACCATGTGAATAGCATTCACATGGATAACATGAGTGGGGAGGCAATCACTAGGTGTATATTGCTTATATAAAACATAATTGTTTATTATAGAAATAATTTTCATAGTTTTAGATAAATAAATTTGGTATTAGATATTTGATATTATTATTTTTGACCTATTTTTGATATATATGATTTGTGCATATACATTTTATTTTTTCTTACATTATCTCATATTCATTTATCTATAGGCTTGGCCTTCCCAATTTTTCATCATTCATATACTAAATCTCCTAGTCTATGTCTAAATGAGTTATCATTCTAAGTAGACTATTGTCATATTCTAGATCATTATCTCATCCATTCTAGACATCTCAGCAATAGTCAAATGTTCCCAAGCACCAATAGCATCTTCCTTTATCAGCAGTGTCCCAAGTTCTCCAAAAAATTATTTTTCAAATTCAAACCCTTCCCTTGGGTTGTCCCACACATTTTGCATGTCGGTTATGGAGGGAAATTACCCAAAGAGACATCTATATACACAAGACAAACCTAAGGCTATTCCTATCTAACTTTCACTTGGAGATCAGATGGAAAATATTTTTACAATGAGAGATCTATTTGTAAATCCTTGAGGCACTTTCCTAAAACACCCAAATTTGAAAACTTGTCAAAGGAACACCCCCTAAGCCAAGTCTAAACACCTAAAACAATGCCAAAGTTGCATATTTTCCAGTGTTGAAAGTGAAATACGTTACATACATTCTAGCGGATCATACTTGAGTGCACATACACATAGGTGGGAGAACTAAATACAATTTAAACATTATTTAAAGTATTGGAACTTAATAAATGTTCAACCACTCAGTGGGGTGTGGTTGGGGTTGTCCAATCTATCTTTCTAACCCCTTTTTATAGGATAAGAAAGTGTTGAAAGTGGAGTTGGGGTTTCAAGATGAAGGAAAACAACTTTGAATATGTGTACAAGACCGAACATTTGAAACTACATAGGGAACATCTTGATAGGGAGGTGCAATGCTCTATGGCAGAATAGACCAATAAAAACACATATATTTGGCACCCATAAGCATCTGAACATTACTAGAGTCATCTTTGCATATTCTGATAGTCAGTCTCCTAAATCGAGTGACGACAAATCCATTTTAGGTTGAATTGAGTGAATGTGTGCAGGCAAGGATCAAAATGGAATAGTGAACAAGCTAAGTACCATATCTTCTTATCATTTATATAAATAATAAGTTCAATATAAATCTACATTTTAAATTCAAATCTATGTAGTGAATGATATATCTTGTACAATCTAAATAATCCAAATTTTAGTTTATTTAGATCACTAATTCTGCCAACAACCACCCTCTTGCCATCCACATACAACTTCATCATTTCATTAGTCTTTAAGGTTAATTTTTAGCATAGTGTGATTGCCATGCTTTCAACCTCATATGACATTTTCCCCATATGATGTGTTGGTATACCTACACATCTCCAACAGTAACTAACTTTCCCATTTGATGTGGCAACACCTTATGGCACTTCAAACACTTGAAAATTATACCAACATGCAACCCTTTGGACATTTTTTACAAATAAGTTGGGGTACCCATTTTGACTTACATACATGCCCCAATGCAACAACAAGATCACTTATCATGAGCTCAACCATATCTCTAAGGTGTAATTTTATTATTTAGTCATTTATAGTTATGTTTGCCATTAAGTTACAATTATGTTCTTATTGACCTTTTTATCAACCACCTTTTCAACAAATTTTATTTCATTATGTGCATGATGGGGAATAGTGACCATCATGTTATGTTTCACATTCCCTTCATCATCCTTAGCCTCTAATAGTATGTCCACCTCAATATCATCCCCTTTCCCTCATCTATAATGACATTCTTCATTTTTTTCTTTATAACCTCATTCTTACCATCTACGTCAATTTATATGTTAGTTACCTTAGTGGATGGAGCAATATGAGAACCCTTAAATTCTCTATCAAAAACACCTAGCAAATGCAAAAAACAATATTTTATTGGAATACAAACAACTTAATAGTTACACCTATTTATAAATCTCATCGATTGTAATTTATTTGACTTTTCCCCTTCTTTTACAACATTTGCACATAACTAGAGTAGGTCATACACTTTTTTTTCAATTCCTTCACCATTACCCTACACTAAAACACAAAAAATCAAATTAATTATAAAATAAGAAAAAATAAATGCCATTTAATAAACACATTACAACACTTTTTTCAATAACATATGGCTACTTAATGTACTCAAAATAGTAATTTAGTTTCTATCTATTAATCAAGAAACTAAACGTACTAAAATATTTATAAAAATATGTAAGTTATTGATATGATAACTTAAGGGTTATATTTTGGGAGTAGTTTAATCATTATATATTCATAAGATTTATTTTTGGATAATATTAATTTACTCAATAAAACAAGATAGACATGTTTTATCTATACACCCTAAAATGAAGTCACAAAAATGAGAAATGGAAAATTTGGGGTAAAGAAATTTGCTCACCTTATTATCTTCCTTACACTCCCTTTTTCTCCCCTTTTCATTCTTCTTTTGAGCCAAAGCATTCTTTTTTTTACCTAAGAACAAGTTTCAACACTTGACATGTAAGCATAAATACCAATGTATTACTCGAGACAATAATATAAGAGAAGAAAGAAATGCATGCACTTACTTCCTCAAATGCCCTTCTCTTCAGTACTCTCACTTCCTTTTCTCTCTACTCTCCATGTAGTCATATATCCTTATGACTTCCTCAATTTCAACCAACTCCTCTTTGCCCAAATCATCTAAATATTCTTCAATCTAAATTTCCTTCATTTTCACAATTCATAGACTTTCGATTTAAATTCTAATTAACGGCCTCCATTTTTTTATAGCATATCTTTTTGCTTGACGATGTACAATAGGTGGTAACATATACATTTTTTTAGGGTGTGTATTGAATTGCTTCTTGGACCAAATCCTCTTCATAGGCTCATATAATGTAAAACATTGTGGAACAATACAAAAGAACTGGTCTTGGTTACCAAACCCCTGCACTATCTTATAAGCATCCTATCACTCAAGGATAGTTTTCACATATATGATTGAATATAAATCAGACATAAAGTTCAAAAAAAACATGAAGTATCTAATATGCATAAAGAAATCAACTAGAACATATTAAATTAAGAAGATTACCTTGTACAGTATGGTTTGGAACATCATTTTGGGAACCCTGTGACTCGTATTCATCTTCATCTTCACCCTCACATGAATCATCAAAGTTTTTTCCATCATCCGAGATGAGTACATGTTTCTATGCATGTAAATTCAAAACAAAAGATCGTGTCTTCTTTACTTTAAAATTTTCACAACCCCACATTTCAATAACATAGCTTACAATAACCATATTTATTTTTGTGTTCCTTAGATTGCATCTTAGAAAACATGAAGGGGTTGCATCACTTGTTTGTTGCATCTATTGCATATGATGTATCCTCCTAGGTGTGGCATGGGCCCCACCCTCTGCACTATCATTATTATCCTAAAAAATAAAAGCAGCAATTAGAATTCCCAATTAAACTTGAACAAATTATCATAACAAATAAATTTTAAAACCACCTTTTTGACATTTCTAACTAGGGAGACTTAGGTCTAAGTTCCATAACATTTGCATCTTTTGTTTTTTTGCAACCTTGCAAGGGATGTTTGTCTCCAAACAACAACATTGAAATATAAAATATTAAATGGTTGGAGAAGTGTACAACATTCCACAATTGGACAAACAAAATTACAACCAAATTATCTTCAGATTTTAACAAGTAAATTTCCTTTAGTTCAACCAATGTCTCTTCAATAATTTGTGAAGGGGTCTCTTCTACTAGTTGCAATATTTGGCCAAACAAAAATAACTTTTACATTGTTCCTTGACTGGACCCTTAAAATTTGGTTAGAAAGATTTAATTGCCAATGACTCTATGTTATCAAAAGGATCTGAATCATAATATAACACTTGTTCACAAACTATTTCTTAATCAATTGATATGATATATGAAAATTCATAAACATAAATTAAACAAATATATACGAATAAAATGAGATTTTTTTTAAATAAAATGGCCTTACATTAATTCATATGAAAAAAATTGTAAAAAAAAAACAAAAATACAATCTGAAAAAATACAACCAACCACCCAACATACATTTACAGACAATAGGGCAAAAGAACTAGAAATCTACTATTTCATTATCCTTTTACAAACCCTCGATGGGTATCAAAACAAACAGGATTAATGGCATAGTAATGACATGGGTATGGCTCTCTCCCAAACAATGAATTTCGTTGACACTTCACTACAATTATTTTACTTGGTATGATAAAAAATAGTATTTTGATATAATTGACACTAAACTTTGAGTAACAACACTTCTCCAATGCTACACTCCAACAGAACATCAACATGGCAACAATCACATCCATGATAAAATAGACTACAATTATATTTAGCATTATTATTTTCAGCATTGTAATTATGTTGACGCTGGTCATGGCCAAAGTCAACTTATGTTTTTATACTATTATACTTGCAGTCTTTGTCTTATAAACTCATTAACCACTAATGCCTTTTTTATATCCATATTTCTATAATGCTACACTCCAACAAAACATCGTCAGGGCAACAATCAAACCAATGATAAAATAGACTTCAATTTTGTTCAACATTCTAATTTTTTGTTGAAGTTTGTCAGCAATATATTGTAATTGATATTTTTCTACACAATTCACTGACATGTTTAGAAATAATGGAGGATTATATGGAAAAGCATTTGGGTAATGAAGGACAAACATGAATATAATAACATAGATATATAATTGAGTTTATATAGAATGAAAGCTGAAAGTATAATTACAATTTATATAATTTTTAAGAACACTTCTCCAAAGCTGTACGTATATGTTATTGCTGTTATGAATTGGGTATTGTTTGAAACTATAAAACCCCTAAAATTCTAAGGAGAGTCAAGGTTGTACGAATATGTTATTGCTGTTATGAATTGGGTATTGTTTGAAACTATAAAACCCCTAAAACTCTAAGGAGGGGTCACAAATTCAAGGAAAAGTATAATATGAAACAACACATATTAACATGGGTATGAGGGTATGACTATTGCAGACAATGATTCATGTTGATATTTTAATATTATAATTTTAAAAGAATAATTTGTGTTGATATTTTAATATTACAATTTTTTTTTAAATAGTTTGTATTGATATTTTAATATTTTAATTTTTATAAATATATAAATAAGTTTATGGGATGAAATCTTAAAGTATAATATTAATTTATATTAAATTTTAAAGATAAACATTTTTCCAAGCCATCATGGATATGTTATATTTTGGTGTAAAATAAGTATTGTTTTAAATCATAAAACTTCAAAAATAGTTTTTGAATTTTAAGGAAAAACATCCTATATTAACATGGTTGCGGTTATTCTAAAAAATGATTTGTGTTGATGTTTTAATATTTTATATGAATTATATCATATAGATTTGTATGGATGTAATTAATGGCTAAAAATAAAAGAATATTTAGGGGAAAGGCCCCACAAACTAAACATGTTCTAATTATTAAAGAGTATTATTGTTAAGGTGTGGTTCATTGATAAAACATATTGATATAGATACATAATGTTTTACATTAGAAATTAAACTTGTAGTATTTAATATTTTCACAATAACAGTTTAAAATAACTAATTATGTTGTGACATGTAAGACTCAACTATTAGTACTCTAAAAATCAAGTATTGATATTCTAAAGGTTAAAGTTTGATCATAGGTTTAAATATTGTACAATGCCATGTTGTGATAAAATTGATTATATCGTAACTTGGACTTTCAAACTTTAATTATAAACTGTTAAAACAATATATTAAAATAGATTAAAAAAATTAAAGTCTAATATGATACTGCAACAAATTTATGAGATCACGAAGTTAAGGTGCTCTACTTTTGAGACCTTTTCTTAAAATAAACATGGCTTTTTAAAACAATGAAACCCTAAAAACCCTATATAAACGATGTAAATCATTTCTTCATTTATGCACACTATTTCAAAGAAGTCAAAGTTCCTTGAAACAAGGGTGTTCTATTTACATCCCATTGAATAATTTACATGTCAGTGTTAATTTGTTCTTCCAAGAAATAATTTTTCCCACTGCAAGAAAGATGAACAAGAGAAGGAAAGGATTTTGCACAAGAATCCACAGCCAACAAAAATGATTATGGTAAAAGAGTTCACGTTGGGGTAGGGACGCAAGTTTTGTGTTTTCTGAAGAAGGATATCATTTGAACTATTAGGCCTCTGTGGATGACATGATAAATTTATAATTTCTTTAGTTTTGTGGCGACGATCTAGCACACTTAAGAAATGTGGAATTTGGAATTGTAGATTTTGTAGGCACATTTAATAGACAAAGAACAATTATTTAGGAAACATTTTGTTGCCTTATTTTAGATTTGCAAGAATAATAATGTAAGAGGATGCGCATGAAATAAAATAAGAATGATTATGTTTCCCACTATGTGATGTATGTTATTATATTAGAACTAACATGTTTTGATTAGAATGGTATAAGTTACAGCATATTATATTCTATGACATGTATATATTTATAATCTTATTTGATCTTGGATATTATTTATATTGATGTGGTATTAATAATTTAACATATTTTAATTAATTTATGATGTATGCGATGGTTCATGATCCATTTCATTTTTATGTGAGTATTGATATTTATTGTAGTAGGATTTTGAGCCACTATAAATTAAACAAGCTAATTCAACTCAAAACACAAACTACTTATTAGGAAGGATTCATGAAATAAATCAGAATGATATCAGACTTACTAAATTCCTTGCTTCATATAACCTCCTTCCAGGATTTGCAAATGGACTTGTGATTGCATATTAGACTCAAATTTTTGGCATAATGATGGCATGACAAAGGGATTTTGATGATGGATGAAGGATTGATTCAAGGACTAATTTGGCATGGATTCCCTACAAGCTTGGTAGATGATCTCCAATGGAGGAGTGGTCTTGCTTATATAGATTTGGGAGGAAAGATCAAGGGTTGAAATTTGAAGTTAGAGGGATAAAATTAATGGCTATGGATTTTTTAACGAATATTAAATTCCTTAGAAGTCTCTAGTTTAGAGACTTCTAGAGACTTGGATGAGCTTCTCCAATTCTAGAGACTTTTTGATTAGCTTACGGATAATAGAAGATTATGTGGGAATTAGATAGGGATTACGTAGGTGATTAGGGACGAGAGATGTAGGAAAAGATAGGGTGTAGGTTAGTAGGTGGGTAGGTGGGGTTATAGGAATTTAAAATTCGCATATAATAGATAACTAGGATTAGATTAGGATAGAATTAATGAAGGAATGGGATGAATAAGGTTCGTGAATTTAAGATAATAGAAGGGGGATATTAGATAAATGGTTAGGAAAGAGGGATAAATTAGCGAAATAAAATAGGTTAAACGAAATTAGTGTCGACTAATAGGAATATTAGTCGACAAAAATGAAGTGAGCGATTTTATGTGCATACATTTTGTCCCTCTTTGAAAGGGCATTGCAAGTTGAATGAAGTGGAAGGAGTAATGGTATTTCAAAAAAAAACCATGCCATAGATTATTATTAGTTGATGATGTTAAGGGATATGATGCCCCCTCGAGGGGACATGCAGGAAAGAATGAGACGGATGGTCGCTCGAAAGAAGAAGCGAGGGTGGGATGAGATGACTGGACGAGGGGATGGGATACTAGATGTGAGATAGATGATGAAGAGAATGAAGGTCAACTTAAGAAATGAGCTACAAATTGATGATGCCCTGACAAGGACACATGCACAGGGAATAGAGATGATGGGTGTCACGATTGTAAACACATCCCAAGGGGGAATCAAATGTAACATGATGATGATAGGATCAAAAGACCACAAACTTTAGACATATCCCAAGCAAGGACACATGCAAAGGAGAGCTTTTAGTCCAAGATAAGATGACTTGATAAAATTAGTGATGGGTGTAGCTCAAAGCTAAAGTTTATCAATACAATGTAAGTGATGATAGAGAAGAAACAATATGATCGAGTGACCAATGAGTAGCGATGATGCCCCTCGCAAAGACACATGCAAGGGAGGGAGAGAAGAGATAGTGGTTGAGCTATCCTTGGACACTGAAAAGTGGCCAAGTGTTGACTACATAGTCTAAAAAGACCTCAAGCTAATGTAGTTTTGATTAGAAGATGATGAAGACGAGGATTAATGATTAGAAAGTGATGATGATGAGGATGAGGATTAATGATTATAAAGTGATGATGATGAGGATGATTAGACTTGTTAGTGATTGAAATATATGATTCAAAAGATGGGATGAGGATAAAAGATTAGGTGTTAGTCAAATGGATTGGGAGGATTAGATTAGTGATGGAAATAGAGAATAAGGATGTTGAGACGATTAAATAAATGAGAGCAAGGTAGAAATGATCAATCCATCACAAATGTCATAAGGCTCATCATATTCCAAGCAATCCAATAAATATGACACTTGGCAGTATGTCCCATGATATAAACATGATCAAGAGGACATTGTGCCAAAGTGTATAGGCAAGTGGTGAACTCTGCATCTTCGAGGGTACTTTTGGTATCCTCATAGCATCCTTATTCTTTGCCCAATAGACAAAAAGAGACGATGCAAACAAAACATAAGACAAACAAGATATATACATGATAAAAGACAATCAAACAAGACAAACAGAACAAACAAGTAACACACAAGTATCTACATGCAGTGTCACAATGTCTTGTCTAATGATGGGATGAATGATTAGGTGATGGGGGACTAGGACAATCATGATGTGATTAGGGATGTAGGATAAACTTGGATTTGGATAGGATGAATGACGAGGATTAGGATTAAGATGAGGTGTTGCTCCTAGTTTAGGATGGAAGGATGAATGTCATGATGGGGTGTGATAAGGTCTTTGAATATTGACTTAATCTTGAAATCGAATCAAAAAGTGGTCAAGGAAGGTGATTAGACAAGTGATGACCAAAGATATCCAACAGACACAACCCTACAAGGATCCAATCTAGCAAGAAGACTAGGAGATGATGGGATCAAATACCTTTCATGCTAGCAAAAGTTGTTAGGGTGTGGAGCTAAAAGCTTCAACTGTTGCAGACATGAAGAAACAAGAGGTTGCTGAAGATCCAGAAGTACCAGCGTCGACAGCATGACTGACGTCGGTCATTACCAGTGCAGAAGGCAACCGGCGTCGACAGGATATCGGCCGACGTCGGCAGCACCAGGCAAGCAGAGACCGGTGTCGGTCGCCTGTGTGTTCCAGAATTGTTGTTGATGAACAGTCAGTTAAGTGAAGCGAGTGTTTGCATGTTAAATGACTAATTATAGTCACGAGCTGCGTGTCTAATTATTGTAGTTAGAGTTCTATTTTTGTATGCATGAGATTTTATTTAAAGACCCATGAGGCATGTATTGTAAATCAAGCAAGCAAGTAAAGTATTGAAGCATTGAAGCAAGGTCAAGGAGATCTACAGGTGTAAGGTCAAGGAGATCAGCTAAAGTATTCAAGGAGGGGATAACAACTCAAGTTGTTGAGTTGGTTGTGTTGAGCAAGAGAGAGAGGGAAGAAGGTCTTGAGGTGTGGCAAGCCTTTGAGGTGGAGGAAAAAGTGGCATCTTCCTTATTGTATTTTCTTCTAGTAGTATTTAATACAAGAGTGTGTATTGTCTCTCAAATTATTTGTTGTCTCAAGTTTCTAGTTACTTAATCATTCTGGTATAATTCCGTGTTTAATTGCTTATAAGAAATTAATCAATTGTGCTTCCGTTGGATAAGGGGTTCCTAACAAAAGTGATTTGATGGGTGCTAGACAAGAAGAGGCAATGACAAGGAAAGTTATGGGATCAAGTACCTTCCATACTGGCAAAGGGTAATTGGATGGGTTTCACGGATGAAAAGGCCCTAACAGGAAGTGATGGGTGCCAAATTAAAGTTTGTAATAAGGTGATGTATGTTGATAAGACCTGGCCAATAGGATGAGATGGAAGATATGAAGGGATGGGTGACCACTTCGATTTGGTCTCAAGATGAAATGTGGTATCCAAAAGGTGGGACAAATATGAGATGGATGGAGATGGATGCGACTAAGGGACTAGGCATAAGACAAGACACAATAGACTATTTTGGCTTTTTCAAATTTTATGATTTTTAGGTTTTTGACATTTTTCAATTTTTAAAGATTTTTGGGATATGTATATACATTGTACAAATGAGGTTACTAGCAAAAGGAATACCAAGCCTAAAAACCAAGAGAAGGATGGAGGAATGATGGATGGGATGGCAAAGGATGACGATGATGGGGACCAAGGATGAATGGACTAGGGATAGCTAATGACCACATCGTGAAGGAACCAGATTGTTATTTGCCTTAGTGTCCATTGGAGGATATGCCAAGAGGAGTTTAGGACAGTTATCAAAACACTTTTTGCTTCATTACGAATGTCAAGATGGGAAGGAAGAAGAGATAGGATGCATGATATGATGGTGGATGATGGATAGGAACAATGGATCAATGGATAAGATGATGGGTGATATAGACAAGGTGGACAAGGGACTAACAAGTGGGATGGATGGATGAGGATATGAAATGGATGGATTTGCCTCCAAGTGTTGAGGAACAATGCAGATAATAGATTATTTTACCATGACGTGAAAAATTGGTTTTTATCATTGTACTTGCCCAAGGCACCAGAAGACTAGTTTTCACCATTGAACGAATGATTTTTTTTGACATCTTGATTTATTAGATGATAGGCGAGATGCAAGGTGTTGGCATCGTTGTGATCTTTAGCCAAAACCTATTCTAGGGATGTGTGATATTAGGATCATGTTATTATTGCTAGATGTATTGGGATCCATGTGACCTTTGATGATGATTGATGGGGACCCCTCCAAATATCTAGACCAGGTGTCTTCGTTGCCCCTAAGAGAGACAATGCTACTCGGGAAGGTGATATGAGGTATGGATTCGATTAAAGCTTGATTTTGATGGATGATAGGATCAGGATAGGATGGTATGATGGATGATAGAGGATAATTAATGATAAGATCGTGAGAGGATGAGGTGATGGGTGGTGGAGGATTAGGACTAGCAGTCGCATACATCGTTGGTGATGTTGGACATTTTATATTTGATTGGTGCCATGTGATAAAAGATTGTAGGAGATCCAAGACACTTTGACTTTATGGCTCATCTTTGATCTAATTATTTGATGGATTATCGGCCATGTGATTTTGATCGTTTGACAGTGTGTGATTTTGGCTGGCCCCTGGTGCCTGATTTTGGGCTTCACCAGGGGAGATTGATTTTTGACTTGAAAGATTATTTTGACTTTGATATGTCCCTTGTGCCTGATTACAGGCTTCACTAGGGAGCGATGCTTTTTGATTAGGTCGATGATTGAAATGTTCTTGAGTTTGATTGGGATCAAAGATGCCTTGATTATGATGGACTTCTTAAACATAGTTTTAGACCTTTGGACACATTACTTGGTTCAAGGAAGAGTCCAACGATGCATGTTCCTATTCATCCTTATGAAGGGAAGTGATTAAATGATCATCAATGGAAAGAAAAGGGTCTATGATGGATGAAGGTGGTGGAAATGGCATGGTGAGGTCAATGAGTGGTGATGGGGCAGCATGTTCTTCATAAGGTTTCTTAGGAGACCCAGTTTTGATATCACAGAAAATCTCCTCAAGATCAACAAAAGGATCACTAGGGCTAACCATAGTAGTCACATCTAAAGGAGGATCAGATTCACTCTGACAATCTTCAATAGATAAAGCTTGTACTAACTCTGTTATGACTTCATCATTCTAATTGAGATCTAAAGGTATGTCCGATGATGGATTGGAGGTACTTGGATTAGAGGCATTCTCAAGAAGATAGGCATTGTCAACATCGATGAGGAATGACATTTTTGATAAGGAATTTGATTCAGATCTTGGCATTGAATATGATCCAACTAAAGATAAGACTTTCGATGCTGACTTTGATGTAGACTCTGATGTAAAAGATGTAATGTTGCTAATAGGAGATTCATTATCTGTGATTGACCTCTCAACATGGGGTATTTGATGTGATGGGTAAGAGGGAGATGAGGGATGATGGATTCATGAAAGGATTCATGAGAGATGAGAGGGCTAGGCTTATGGGGAATAAACTTGGTTGTGATGGAGGATTTGTCAACAATGGGGGGATTATGGAAGAGGGATAAGATGTCTTGACCTTGGCTTGGAAGGGGAAGGGCTTGATCATGAGTGGGAAGAAAATCTTGGCATTCATTTTCTTGTCCTCCCAAGGATTGAGACTCATCTAGTTCATCATTGATTATTATGTCACCATGGTCAATGAGGTCTTGGACATAATCTTGAAAAGGATGACATCAATTAGTGTTATGCCCCCAGGTTCGGTGATATGTAAAAAATTGATCATCTTTATACCAAGAGGGCTTAGGCTTGGTGGGATCAAGGTGTCATTTAGGTGGATAGACCATCCTGTTTTTGATGACTAGTTGTTTCAAAAGGGATTCTAATGACATAGGAAGGGGAATATAAGGACCCGCTTCACATTGTGACTCAAATGTGGAAGTATTAGACTTATGATCAAATGGTTGTTGATGTGGTGGGCTGGATGGACTATTAGTGACCAAGATTGGATTCCTTTTGCTAGTGTGGGAATGGGAAGTTGATGGTTTATGACTAGCGAATGAAGGATTGGTATAGGACTCACATGAAGGGGCTCGGATGGGAAGTGCAATGAGTTAAAGGGGATCAAAACCTTCAGGGAGTGGAACACCCATCATAAGAAACTTTAAGATGATCTCATCCTTATGGGCCGCTATGTATTGGTCTATGAATGTAGGGTCTAGCTCCATGGGGGATGAATGATAAGAGATGGATGATGGGAGGGAGGCTAAGGATTAAGGATGGTTTTTTGAACAAAGTAGGTCAAAAGGACTGAGTTAGTGTGATAAGTGAGGATGACAATGAGGTGGACTAAATGAGATGAGGATAATATAGGACTATGGTCAGATTTCAGATGGATAGTGCAATATGTGCTAACGACCTATCAGCAATGCCTAGTTGTCAAGTTAGCAAAAGGATTAGAGATTTGATGGTTGCCTAGATTCAAACTAGCAAGGTGACAATATGATGGGTGTTAGTAATGAATAGGCAAGGATGATTAGATTGATGGGTTTACTAGATTGAAATTTGACAAAGTGATAAGATGCTAGCAGAATATTGACTAAAGATCTAACCAAGGGGATGAGTGATAGTGGACTAGGATGATAGGATGATATGGATAGAAGACTAGCTCAGAACCTTAAACCGTTTTTGTTCAAGATAGGATGATTTTGTGATGAAAGTGAGGGGATAATGGGATAAGGAAAAATATGGACAGGTGATGATGAAATGATAAAGGGGTAATGAAAGGTGGATGCTTTAGACCCGAATATGGCCTAAGAAGCCAACTAGGACAAGGTGGAATGAGGTTAAACTAGATGGGTGATGAAGGCAAGGTCAATACAAATGATAAGGGATAGAGTGGACCTAGGATAGGATATGGATGATGAGATAGGATGTGATTAAGGTAGGTGATGGGGTATGTTCGAATAGGATATGACTAGTAGGATATACAAGAGAATAAATTATGTACAAGGGTATGAGACTAGGATTTACAATATGATGATTGATGAAGGAATGACTATTGATGAGTGGGTCTATGCACAAGATAACAATGATATTTACAAGGTGAAGATAAGTAGTTAATGATGTCGACTTGGGTAAGGACGTAAGATGGATTGGAGTATATAGGTAATAACAATATGACTAAAGATGGGATGAAGACAAGGTGATAATGGAGGATAGGATAGGGCAATAAAAGGATGCACAATGGTATGATGTCAAAGATGTACTAGGCGATAGGTTAAAAGGATGATTGGATAAGGATGTATAATACTAGATATAGGTGATGGGAAGGGGTGTGACTAATTATGAGTGGCTTAAATAAGATGGGAGATGGAAATAAACAATAGGTATAAGGATGATGATAATTAGGATAGGTAAGAGGATAGGGTATTAACTAATGATGAATGGGTATGGTTAGACTAGAATAGGATGAAGATAAGATGGGGAATGGGATAAGGGTACAAGAGGATAGTATGTAAAGATATACAAGGTGGTGGGATAATGAGACGAGACGAGATGTGGGTGATATATGATTAGGATATGTGATGGGGTATGACTAATGACAAGTGAGGTCAAGAAAGATATCCCTAGAAGGATGTACAATAGAACAAAGATATGTGCAAGAGGGTAGGACAAGAATATATAAGATGTTGGTTAGGTTCTAGGAATGATGGAGTGATGGTGGGTGGATATGATTAGACCAAGATGGGATGAAGACAAAGTGAAAGGAGATAATGGTAAGGATGTGCAAGATATGTGATGGGGGTATGACAAATAATGAGTGGATTAGACAAGATGGGAGATGGGATAGGATAATGAAAAGGATATACAAAAACAATAAGTACTGAGGGATGATGACAAAGATGTGCAAGATAATATGGAAGTGATGGGGGATGAGACCAATGAAGAGGGGGGTATGACTAGACAAGATGGGTGATGGGATAAGACCTAGACAAGGATATACAAAGACAATATGTATAATGGGATGGTGACTAAGATGTTGATTAGGATATGTACAAAAGGGAGGATGGGATAGAGATGTGGTAAGGATATATAAGATGATATGTACAAGGGACTTAGAGATAGGCTTAGATAGGTTTTGGGTGAAGGTTGACTCGGCTCACAAATAACACGAGTTTAACACAACACACACCCAAACAAGCAAGCCACAACCTATGGTTAGTAAACTGATGGGTGTGTAACCCGATGCCCGCACCATCCAATGGCTTTATAGGTGAGGTTGTACGTCGGTGACCTATTACAAATTTGACTAAACCCTCTCAACCCTATTCGCACATGATGGCTATTTTGGAGCCGATACTGACTCCTACAGTGTTACACATGTTACGGTCGAGAGCTCCTATGCTAGGTTGCATAAGGCTATCTAGGTGCATCCCTGATATACGCAATGGTATGTTGGGATCAAAGACCGTATAGGGTGTTTTCTAATGTCTGATTAAGAGAGTTAACTCTTCCCCTTCACAGATAACATGTATAGGGTCAAACGCTTAGCCTAACGACAATTGTCTTTGATTTTTATACTCCTATCGAAACACGAAATTTGGTCAATGCACAATGATGAAATACATGACACTAACCTCTATGTACTAAGCTCGTGCATGGGGATCAATTCCCCGTCACATGCTATCCTAGAGGGGGGGCTTGACAAACAGGGAAATACATGATACGATTAATTAACTAATTTAATTACTTATGTGTGAGGAGCACAATACGATAATTATGTACAAGTTGACACACAAACAATTATATACAAGGAATGATTTTTCACAACAAGATGATATATACAAGATAACATAGATAATCAAAATCTGATTTTTAAAGTGCCAAATGGATTCTTTGATAGATGAATGCAAACACACGATTAGTAGTTTGCGTGGTACTCAAAAGAGGTAACCTGCAAAACAAAATGTTAGACCCAAAATATGACCTGCAAAAAGATGACGATCAGATAAAATATTAACTAGATTTACCCCTACAATAAACAAAGTGTTAGGCCTTAAGAGAAACACCCTTTAAAAAATCATAATTTGGCTCTATGATTTCTTTGGGGTGAATGGGACACGATGCGAGGGTTTGGGGGTGATAACCCCCAAAAAGGTTAAGGGGCAATGCCCCTTGTAGAGTTTGGGGTTGCGAGGTCGAGGGGCGGAGCCCCTCGCCACCAAAGGCAATTTGGGCTTTGTGGGAAGCTCGAAATTACTCAAAAATCACAAAAAACAAATGACTCAAAAAACACACTCAAAAAGGACAATTTTGAAGGCAAAAATGGTTACAAAATCACAACTACACAAGGCAAAACCATGACTTGCAAGACAAAACTGTGATTTGCGAGTTGAGATATTGTCACAGTTAGCTTAACCATAATGGTTAACTACAAAACCACCACTGTTTAGACAATACCATGACTGAAATTGACAAAATCGTGATTAGCTATACATCAATAGTTGTGATCTTATCATAAACCATAAAATCGTCACTTATGACAACAAACTCACTACTGCAAACTAATCATGAGTTGTGGTATTGTTACAGATGACAAAAAATTTCAGATTTAAGTTTTTTACATAGATAGATTTACTATGTAAGTTATGACAGATTGATTTAAATGCAAAAATGATTATTTACAAATGATTGTGATAGACTAAAGATTGACTTTATGATGTTATGCAAAGTTTTGAATAAACCGGATATTTATCAATCAAAATGCACAAAATTTAGGATGTTAAACAAGTAATTTAAATTAGATTCAATCCTAAAACTACCTTGTAAGATCAAACAGAATTATGACAAAATTGACATATTACAAGATCACGACTGGGACTGCAATACCATGATTCCTTAGTGCAAGATCACAACTCTGGAAATTATGGATCTACGATTTTATGACAAGGTAGGAAAAGGGGTTTGTAGATTGTGTTTCACTCCTCTTGTCTTAGCCTTCTTATTGACCCTGCCAAAGCAAACAGACCACACAGAGACCAAACAAAACTTAGATACAAAATTGGGGTTACTTGACAAATATGGATGTTAAAGCCAAAAAACCCCTAAAATATTAAACGACAGACTATATAATGACAGAGTCCACTAAAAACAACCGAACGTAAAAGACACCGTTAGCAATTTTGTGTAGACCGACAATATTGCGACTTACGATCACAATACCGTGATTAGCAAGACGATGTCGCAACTGAGTAAGTCACGATTTTGTCAAATGACGGGACCTGCAACACAAACTATTAGCTATTAACAAAATCGTGACTTAAACTGACAATATCGTGACTAGCTCGATAATATCACAACTATCGAGTCACAGTATTGTCGAAGGAAAAAAACAAAGCATGCATGATCAGACAGATAGTTAGCAGTTGAGGGGACGGTTAATACAATATCATTACTTATGGTGACAATATCGCTACTGATCCAGACAATATCATGACTGCCAGTGCAATGTCGTGATTGCAACCTATACATGTAAGATTTTAAAAAAATTGATATTTTCTTGATCCAATTGACCCTGCAGGTTAGCAAAAACACAACTAACAAGCAAAATGGATTAAGTGAAGAACATGTCCCATCCTGATCGCCAGAATGTAGTAGGATTTTGAGCACACTATGAATTAAAAAAGTTAATTCAACTCAAAACACAAACTACCTATTAGGAAGGATTCATGAAACAAATTAGAATGATATGAGAGTTACCAAATTTCTTGTTTCATATAACCTCCATCTAGGATTTGCAAATGGACTTGTTATTGCATATTAGACTCAGATTTTTGGCATAATGATGGCATGACAAAGGGATTTTGATGATGAATGAAGGATTGATTCAAGGACTAATTTCGCATGGATTCCCACAAGCTTGGTAGATGATCTCCAATGGAGGAATGGTCTTGCTTATATAGATTTGGAAGGGAAGATCAAGGGTTGAAATTTGAAGTTAGAGGAATGAGATCAATGGCTATCGATTATTCAAGGAATATTAAATTTCTTAGAAGTCTCTAGTTTAAAGACATATAGAGACTTCGAGGAGCTTCTTCAATTCTAAAGACTTCTTGATTAGCTTAGAGATAATAAAGGATTAGGTGGGGGTTAGATAAGGATTAGGTAGACGATTAGGAACTAAGGATGTAGGAAAGGCTAAGGTGTAGGTTACTAGGTGGGTAGGTGGGAATTTAAAATTCTCATATAATGGATAACTAAGATTATATTAGGATAAAATTAATGAAGGAATGGGATGAATAAGGTTAGTGAATGTAGGATGATAGAAGGGGGATAATAGATAAATAGTTAGAAAATGAGGATATATTAACAAAATAAAATAGATTAAACGGAATTAGTGTTGACTAATAGGAATATTAGTTGACAATAATGAAACGAGCGATTTTAGGTGCATGCATTTATCATGTCATGTTATATCATAGAAGTATTATGATTCATTTAGTTTATATGTAGAACAACGTTGAACGGGGTGGAGAGTTCCATAAAAAGGTAATTGAGTCGACTCAACAAAAAGACGACTAGAGAAAGAGAAACTTTGGTACATAAAAATATTCACCATTGAGATCCTTGCAATAAATCCTTTCTAACGATTGTAAACATGACATCTATCAGAGACAAAGGATTTAAAAAGAAAGTACATATAGAATGTAAACTTTGTATTTCCTCTTTTCATTGCAATACAAACTTGAAGCTCTAAATGCATACATATTGTTACAAGCTTTTGTCGGGTGTAAACGAGGGGGGAAAGGTGCAGCACAATTATTCATTGATGTTAGTTGTAAGGGGGAAATTTACTTACTAAAAGCAATGTACATATTTAAATATGTTATAAAGTTGTTGAATGGATATCAAGTATAGAGAGGATAAAGTTGTTGAAAGGATATCAGGTATGGAAAGGAGGGAAATTCCAACCACGATCCAATGATTTCATGCATATGAAAAGTGGTAAATCTTAAAAGTTGTCTATATGTATAATAATAATTAAAGTGAAGGGAATAAGAAATAATTATGTTAGTCCACTTGGTTTATCTAGTGGTCTACTTCTATTTATGCATGTTTATGAGTTGGTTGAACCACTCAATTATTTGTGAATTGTGAATTTCATTGTTTTACTTGCCATGGTTTTCTATGGACTTGTTTGCTTCTCAGTCGATTTGTTTTTATCCAAACCGCCTACCTTATCTATCTATTGGAGAATTGAGTAAAAAAAAATCAAAAGTTATGAGTATGAAAGAAGATTGTACTTATAAAGGTAAGACTTTTGAGAAGAATAAGCATATACATGTGTAAAAGTAGAAAGAAAGTATTTCCTTTTACTTCATATGAAGCCATGCACCTGTTGTGAGGGTGGCCAAAGGGATAACAACACACACCCCTTCATGCTTTAACCATCAGAGATTGGTGCACAAATATCTTAACCTTATCTCACTTATTTTGCTACTATTTTAAATTGAAAGAGTAGAAAAAATGAAAGGGTTTTGTATTCGCAATTATTGGTAGCTTTATGAAATACTTTTGTTTCAAATTTGATGCATTGATGAAATATGTTGGAGTATTAGTGTAGATGGTTGTATTCGTTCTCAATGACCCAATCGTTGAGTTGCATGTAAATATCTCCTAGGTTTCCTAATTGGCATGTAAAGTCATCAATAGTAGGAGATGAGAAATGAAACATGACAATTTTTTGGATGAAGTTTTTCTCACTATACTATGTTTTTAACTTGTTTTAATTAGCAAATCTGTAGTATTTGATTGATATGGGTTAAAAATACTTAACACAAGGGTCAGGGGGGATGCAACTTGACATGGGGTCATAAAAACATTTGTGGTCTATTCAAATTAATATACATTTATTTTTTAGACTCCTCGACTTTATTTATTCAGTTTATACTACTTCCTTTGTAACTCATTGTCTGTGTGAGAGAGCAATTTGTTGAAAAATGTATTCTACTAGAAAGCAATATTTTAAGGAAACAAACAATTTATCTTCATGTGCCTAGTTATAGGAGCTTTTCCTTAGTAGTTACTTCCCTTGTAAATTTCACCTTAAAGTACAAAAAAGTACTAGGCAGTATTGTGAATTATCATAGAACCTTCAATTCAAACATTTTCTAGTTAATTCTAATAGGTTTGTAGATGGTGGAAAAAACTAGCAAAACTTGAGATTTGTAGTAAATAAAACTGGCAAATACTATATGGCTACTGGTCAACAAAGTACCATGTCACCCACTGCAGATGCTACTATTTAACTATGGTTACAAGTTGCAACACATTGGGGAAACACTACCAAAACTTGAGATTTGGAGTGAATATGTTGAAAATAAAGGAAATGAATGATTCAATGTACTTCCGAGTTCTAGTTATTTGAGTTGCATTTAGTGTTAATCTCGTTTCTATGGCTAAGTAATGGGGATAGTGCTGGTTGTGGTACCGAACTTGGGATGTGTTATGGCGATGGGCCATCTATCAAATGTGGTTTTATGAGAGTCTCCACTCACACAAACCTAACTGTATTTTGGTTACTGATTTGTGCGAAATGTGAGCAGGTGTTTAGCTCGTAGCCTTGTATTTCTGTTGAATTCATGTATCCGGAAGGACAATCCTTAACAGATATCAGGGAATTGCGGGGGTGCCTCACTCCCTTCCCCAGCAGCAATGGCATGTTGCTAAGCCATTTTCTCTCCACCCATTACCCACAATTGTTTCCTGGTGCTCTGCCCACTAATTTTTGAACCCCTTTTCACGGAAATACTTGTACAAAGGGACTAGACATTTGGACCGCACCCTCTAGCAAACAAGCAGGTTGTCCTCTATACAGCACCCACAAGCATGCAGGCCTACCGTCTTCCCAGTTCCACATCTTGCATAACATGGCGGTCATACTTGGTCGCCACAAACCTTCCTTGGATGAAATAGATTCTCATAGCTGGGACTAAAACAAGGCCTGGAAGGCATAAGAAGATTCACTCCCCTCTTCTGTAATATGCCTACTTCAAGGTTTTACAGAACACATATAAGCAAACCTGATATTTACCAGCAAATGAAGGCAGCAGCAAGGCAGCAAAAGCACTTTTACAGGAATACATGTAAGTGGTATTGGGACTTCTCAGAGGATGAGAAACAGCCCAAGTCTTTTAATTCACATACAAATGAAAACAAGAAACGAAATTGGAAACATGGTGGCAACATAAAACAATAGGGGGCGATCAGGTTTCTAGTAACATAGGGTCAATATATTGTATCAAGATATCCTGCTGCAGAAAGAGTTGATGCCCAGTGCTACAAAAAGGCTACCATTTTTTTTCCATCTGCATTCACTCTTCTGAAACACATTCTATTAAACAAAATATTCCGTGTATAAGAAATTTAAAGAAAAGGAGATATAGTCGAGGCCTCGAGCACATCAGCTATCATAAACTGTCATGCATGCTACAATTTAAAGAGGAAATTATTTTTCTTTTTGGCATAGCATGACAAAAAGAAATAGCAAAGCGGTTAAGGAAGTGGATATGGAGGGGAAGGGTCTGAAACTCTTGCTCCATAAAGATTGACAGCACTATCTTTAAAAATGTGGTTGGACACTGCTTTCCTCGCCATCTCACTCTTAAATTGAACATCAAACAGCTTGTAAATTCCCAGGCAGCCTTAAAATGTCATGAAAAATTACTGCATCCTGAAGATTTCTCCAAGACTGACTTGTGTGATGATATGTGGAATGCATTTGCTTTCGGTTTCCAAATAATTAATCCAACATTTTATTCTTTAGTCCAGAACTTTAGTTGTGTCATTCAGTTCTAAATAATTCTTTCAATGCAGAACTTAGGCATCCATCCTTTCACTGCATCAAATAGTACTCTAATGTACAACAATATATCATGTTGCAAGTGTGTACATCAGGGTTCAACATCTTCACATCCAACTGTCAAATGCCTCCCCTGCCGAGGTCCCTATAGATCCCCAAGACTTGTGAAATATACTGAATATGTTGAATATTTCTTATTTTTTAGAATTTAGGTGGAGAAAAAATTGTTTTAGAAGTGTCCACAACCCAAGTTTATCAGCTTTTCTTGGCAGAAAACTGTATTCGAATTTTTAAAATTTATCTCCCCAAGTTAGCCTCAAAATGAAATAACTTAAATAAGTGAATAGCCAGGCAAAAGCATATAGATTCAACTTGAAACTGAAACCTTAGGAAAATGCAAATCAGACAATGAATTTGGATGCTTTTGGTAAACTTATCCAACAAGCCATTAAAACAAGTTTTCACCAAAAAAAAATGATACAATAATCAAGCTGTTATTGTGGAAGACAAAAAATAGCATTCAGTCAATTCATGGTCCACTTGCACTATAAAAGGCAATTTAACTTAGAAAAACAATTTTATGAATTAATTAATCCTGGTGCCCAGAACAAATTTAAAATAACTAGCATAGAGCCAGATAATAATTGTGAAATGACCACTCCAATGTATACCATACAGAGTTTTTGTGCTTTTATAATTGCTATCCTTAATATTGAAGCTTTATTTCCAGGGAGCGCTCCCACCATCATTCCAACTAACAGAACCATTTCTTACATGCTCACATGACTCGTAACTGAAGAGGCATCTTTAATATAATGGTTAAAAATAGCAATCTTCTACATGTTCATAATTGAAACTATGTGCTGATTGTTCATTCCACCTGGAATATTTATATTTATTCGCAATGGAGGGGTTGTATATAGTTAGAAATTGGACATGTATATCTCTACTCAAGAAAAAATAGTGTGTAATAAATAGAAGTAAAATAAAGATACGAATATTATTCTGTCGGAGCTTAAAACATGATACAATGAACAACTAATAATATAAATACATGTACAAATGTACTAGCTTACTTAAACATTATAGCCAACTGTGGGGCAATCTACATGTTCTCAAGCTCTCGTCACAACCACACAACTGAATACAGCTTGCCACAGAGAAGACTAGCATATAAAAAATCAATCAAGTTAATAATCCGCCATGTTCTTTTCTCTTTTGTTTTACATCTCAAAGTACACTACAGAACATTTCACACCATACCATACTCACAAAATTGAACAGTTTTTGTGAGACTTCCTTTTTTTCTTTCTTTTCTGCTTGGGTGGCTGAATGACAACCTTGATTGCTGCATCAAAGACGGCCTTGACATTCTGCAAATGAAAACAGCAATAGTCATAGAAATATGTATCATTCTGAAAGGTAACTCCCAAAGAAGTTAACATCAATAACAAGCCGGTGTCTCAAAGGCAGCCAATGCCAAATTTCAACAAATACATCCGACTCTATTTGAACAAACAGGAATGACCATATATAATTTTGGAAATGCTTATATAGGCTTGTTGACACTGCCAATAGCATAATTCAACAAGTTGAAGAAGGCAATTTAACACATCAACTAAATATGAACATACAAACGATAATTTTTTACATGCTTTTACAATGTCAACAATACTAGCAATACCACAATTCAGCAAGATGAAGAAATCAATTCAACACATATATACTAAAATTAACAAAAGGCACAAGATATCTCATTATATATTTATATATCTGCATATATTTAAATATAAAGAAGACAAACGATTCTAAGAACCTATTGCCTTCAATGCAGCTTTTATTATGGTACCTGCTGAGTCTTTGCACTGCATTCTACATAAGCAGCAGCTCCAATCTGCTTCCTCAGCTCCTCACCCTGCATACCAAATACAGCTTTTACTAGAAATACAATCGGAATAACATAGATTCTGGAAAAATAAAATTATGAGTAAATTTTCAAACATGTGTCAGGCATCTTATACTCAGGTGGAATCCATGCCAAGATCAACTCTCAAAGAATTGTACAATTTTAGCCTTCTGTTTCACAATGGAATGGAAATTTGCATACTCTTTACCATGCTTCTGGCCTAATATTTGTAGCCGTAAGTTTTGAATCCATAAAAATTGAAATTCAATACACATAAAAATGTGAAGAAGAGTTCTCAAAAATCACGAGAAAACTGGAGAAATATAATTCAATGGCTCTCACACAACACTTGATTGATGATAGAAAGGAAGTGTCCCAGATTGCCAGGACTCCATTCCAAACCAAACTTTAGACATCCAAACACAAGAAAGTCACCCTCAAGCTGGAGCAAGCATATGAAAGGAGCAGCAAGTTGTTCACCCAAACTCTCTAAACACAATCTGGGGATAATATCAGGATTAAAAAAAAACAGACAAGCACTGGGAAAATATCTCCTGCTATAACAATTTACCCACTGAGCAATCTCCTAGGGTAGGCTCCTTGATGGGTACATGTACAAGTCAAGGAGAAGTGCTGTTCATATGATTTTTTAGCACATCCACTGGTAGCGAAAAATAAAAAGCACAAGGCACTGCATTAATTAATTTTCGGCACATCCAATCAACAAGGTTTGGAATTTCTCTCATAATAGCAGAAAGCACTAATGGCAATCACAATAGCATCAACTTCTTCTCAACAAGCATGCCCAACAAAACTTGCATAAGCAGGAAGCAGAAGCATTTATTTAGATAAAATAGCATCTAGTTATAATGTCTAATATAGCTTGTTGTTAAACTTTGTTTAGATGTTACGGGTTGTTTCCTTGTTTATATGATTGTAGCTTAATCCTTGGCTTATTTAAACAAGCCTCTCAGCAATGTAATTTAATCTTATATGGTATCGGAGCAGAATTTAGTTTTCTTGCCTCAGAGATCTATGACCGAATATCTAAGAGCTCTACTCACAACAAAGAAAATACTACACTCTTGTTATTGATTTTGTGTATGCTCTCTGTACTGCTCCTAGCATACACGCAATTGGTGTTGTTTGAAGGAAAGGTGACATTGTGACTCAGACCACAATCAGACTCTGGTATTTCTGATTTGCACGAAGACAGTACGAGAGATGAGGAAGGATACATAGTAGCATGAGGAAGCACTGATGTTGTTGGAGACTCGTGCAGTAGTGTATGGACGTGATTGGAAATGTCAACCAGCTGCATATAGTTTCTCAGCCCAGGAAATGCATAAACTGAGAATGGGTTCCTGTCATGTCGACAGAAACAGAACTTCTTCCAAAGGAAACAGAGAGGATTAAACAAAGTAAAGGATGAGTTTTTGTTCTGCATAATGAGCCTAATGTGGCAAGGGTTTGGCTGCCCCATGATGACTCTCCTGGTCTAGCAATGGAGAGAGCGTTTGGAGATTTTTTTTTTTTAAGGATTTTGGCCTCATTGCAGTGCGTGAGATCCCATATCATCGTCTCACAAAGGGGGACGAGTTCATTGTAATGGCCACTGATGGGGTAGGGGATCTGCTGTCTAAAAAGGAAGTAGTGGACATTGTGGCATCTGCTCCCACACAAACATTTGCAGCCACATCTCTGTTACAATTTGCTGTTTGAGCATGGAGAGTGAAATATCCAACATCTAAAATAGATGACCATGCAGTAGTATGCCTTTATCTCCAGGACTCTCCTTTGGTTTCTGAGGCAAAAAACAAAGAAGGATGCATCACAACAGCTGCTCTCCTCAAAAGATGCCACTGCCATGCCAGGCACTGTTGCGGAAGATAAATGCCCTGAAGATGGAGTGGCAAGTAGCCCAACATTAGCCTGTCAAAATACTGTAAGAACTGCTAACAGTGTGAAGGGCCAAGCACAGAAAAAGTAGAAACATCTACATATTTGAAGCATCCAGAGAGGTCTCAATCCCATAGAAGTCTTGCAGATTGTCTTTCTATGATTGATGGTGAAGGGTGGCAGTACGCGTGGAGTAGTTGCTTTGGAATTTTAAAAGCAATAAAAAATCATACGTTGGCTCTCAAAACTAATATGGTTGCATTTGAGATATTATTGGCTAAGGCCATGTTTTTATTTTTCAAGGAAATTAAATCTTTATTAATACGCATTGCAAATTTAAGTCTTTCATGGGATATGTGTTGTTATCCCATCGTTTTGACAGTGAAGTAAATGGTGATAGAGAAGTTCAACACACTATGTTAGAGCTATTGATTCAACTTGAAGGATTTAGCAGTGATGATCATGTAAAGGTGATAACAGCCACATATCATGCAGATATTTTAGATCCATCTCTAATGTGTTCAGGTCATCTAGATCAGAAGATAAGAGTTTTCTCACCTAACCGAAGGGTTGATTGCAATTGCAACAAATGGGTGAATAGCTCCAAGTTTTTTGCATGCAAGATGTCTATCCCGAGGTAGCATGGTCAGGCAAGAAACCATCCGAAAGTTCTGGTGTTGAAATAACACTTAGAGACGAGAACATTGGAGGGGTCACATTCCAAAGGGAAAATTAGCGATGCCAACAACAAAGACCAAAGTGAGATGTTTGGGAGGATGAATTGTCACCGGTAATTGAAACCCGATCAGGGAAATAAATGGTGCATGGAGGTGAGCAGGTAAATTTTGCTCACTTATGTTGTTTCACAAAGGAAAGCCTGAATGGGAAGATGCCAAGCAGAGTGGAAATAGGGTTCAGCAATAGAAAGTCAAGGACTAGGAAAAATTCCACAGAGACAACAAAGAGAAAAGGCATGGAATATGAATGATATTGGAAAAGGTGTTTGCTTGTAGAGCAATGTTTCAGAGATAAAATGGCAAAATGTGCATCAGGTAAAAGTTTCCCATGTGTTTGATTGTATCCTAATGAAGATCTCTGGAGTTGTCTACCAGCATCAAGTTGTCTCTGTATTAGACAGTTGGGATTGATGGACATATTTACCTGAGAAATAGTATCCTGCCCCTATAAGCATGTAATAGATTGCTTGGAAGATGGTGTATTGGTCTCAGGTAGAAAAGAGAAAGTATCTCATCCATTGAGATTGATAGAACCGATTCAAGGTCAGGGAGCCAAGGAGGATTTTCTAAGACTAAAGTGCATCAGACAAAGTGACCAAGTGACAAGGTGTTTGGAGGTGGAAAAGGTACATCAGACGAAGTGTCCAAGTGACAAGGTATTTCGTGGTGAAAAAGGTACATCAGATGAAGTCTTCATGTGACGTGGTGGTCTGATTTGGAAGCTAGTAAACTCTATGAGTGGGAAGCTAATAAACTCTGTAATGAGATGAAAGCTAGTAAAATCTATAATAAGTGGGAAATTAGTGACATTCAATAGTGGAGTGGCTCTAAAGAGTGTCTTTAAAAATGACTACAAATTGACACAGATACTTGTCAGGTCATTAGTGATTGGACTTCCATTACTGAAAAGACACATATAATAAGCACTTAAGTGGTACTTCTCAGGTCATTGGTGATGGTAATTTTATCACTGGAAAGTTTTGGTGGAATTTCATCATGCTGCAAAAATGGAATGGTTTAATCATTGGGGACAGATAGTTCCATCCAGGGCAGTCTGATCATTAAAGGTGTATCTCCAGGTTGGAGTAGGTGGTAGGGGCACGATAATATGCCACGATGGTTTTAGTGCACAGTAGATGTCCCAAAATACTTCAAAGCATTCAAGGTTAGAGTTGGCCACCATTGTTATGGTGTGCGATAGATGTCCCAGACGACTTCAAGGTGAATGTCAGGCATCAGATGTTCAGCAGATCGACACAAGCATGCCCTTGAAGGTAATATCATAGAACTATGTTGTTTTTAAGTCTTGAAAGTACAATCATTTAATTATATTGAGCTTAGCTACCTCAATATAACGATATTGTTTGTGTTAGAATTGATCACTTTAATAAAAATTGTGAAGATTGAAACATTCAGGACAAGTCAACAAATCTTGCACATAAAATCAGAACTAAGAGGGCTCCATATTCCGTATCACTTCCTAATTTACTCGGAGGTTGCAGCGGATAGTTGCCCATGTACTCCACTGAGATGGAATGGCGACCATAGGGACACTTGGCAATATTTGATGTGTTGACAGCAAGGTTACACATTGATTAAGTTCATGTCTGGACTTAATCAAACTCTTTGAGGCCCTTATTCTACACTAATTCAAACTTCATATTATTGATGTAATGACTAAACTAAATTATTTGGATTGTATCAAGTTTAGTCATTAAGAGGAGGTATTAGATGAATTAACATCTAGTTATAATATCTAATATAGCTTGAAGTTGTTAAGCTTTGTTTAGACGTAGATTAGATCATGCTGATGATGGCACAGTTTATGGGTTCTTTCTTTGTTTATAAGATTGTAGCTTAATCCTTTGGCTTATTTAAACATGCCTCTCCGAAATGTAAAATTCACAGCCCATGGTTTAATCTTATAATTTAATATTCAGGTTATCAATAAATAGTAATAAAATGTTGATTGAGGTGAAAGTGAGAATTAATGCATCCTTTCAAGTTTACAATCTGACTCGCTGAAAGCCTTGGATTCCACGACATCAACTCGTTGTTTAATCAAGCTCATCTCCATTCCCATGTGGCCACTTTTCCTGAGTAAGTATAGACAGTAATTTTGATACCCTTGTTTTATCATCCTTTTCCAGGTCTTGTTTATAAATAGAAGCGAATTATTACATCAAAAGGATGGCTCTCCTGTACTTAGGCCAACCCACACAACTATCATGACCCCATTGATTAGTATAGAGAAGGCTTTCTCTGTCAACATGAAGGCCAACGTTACATGGAGACATTGTACATTGCATGAGTATGATGAAAGCATTCCTATTTTCTCTATATTCATGACTACAATGATTGGTATAGAGAAGGCTTTCCCTGTCAATATAAAGGCCAATGTTATATGGAGGCATTGTAGATTGCATGAGCATAATGAAAGCATTCCTATTTTCTCTATGTACCATGTGTATAAGAGAAGTGTTCTATGCCATGCATATTAAGAATAATTGGTGTATGTTCTGTTTAAATCTTTTTGCGTTCCGAGTATTTAAAGTGGATTTGCTATTGCAATTAGAAATCTATATTTATAGTGATCACATAATTGTCCATGTGCAGTCATAGTGTTGTCATTAATAATCAAAAATCCACAACAATAAAAAATGGCCAAAATCAATTCACATGACATGATATAAGAGAATCAACTTCTAGAGGAAACAAGTTCAAACAAGAATTCAGTTTCTTGTAGTCTGTCTACCATGGCTATGAACAACATCAATCAAAAAGAAAGACATGCACCAAACTCCATATGAAATAACCTGGTACAAAATGATGTAATTGATGAGTTGATGGCACATAGGCCTCGTTTCTTTACAAGAAGATTCAGTCAACTAGGGGAAAAGAGACTGGTTACATCACGAAGCTAGAAGGCAGAGACAGAGCCAGCATATGGAAAATAAGCTTCATAGGGAGGAAGAAGACTTCCACTGACGACACCAAATGACTTTTGTATTCCACGCCTGATGCGAAAATACTCTATCCAGTATAAAGAAGAGAAGCAAAAATAGTATACAAGAAAGACATGAACGTAACCAGTCGAACGTCAACATGTTTGTTTCAAAAAGAACAAAGGTAACAAAGGTGAGGAAGATTGCATCAACACGAAGTTCATAAGAGTAAGCCTAGACATACATGTGAAGAGCAGACTGTTATTGTGAATGACACTGAACTAAGGATTTCGAGTGCAGAAATATTGATTTAGTGTTATAGTGCATGAGGGTGGCGCTATTGTTTGAACTGCACATAAAGAGAAGGCTAAAAGGATCTTTCGAGGCCAAGTAGGAGTTCAAGTGAGGAGATCGTGGATGTTGACGAAAGAATTCCAGATTGAGCACAGCTCACGATATTGTACCACAGAAAGAGAAGCAAGCAAGAAAGAAAGAAATTATGGTAACATCCATGATTGACAAACATTGATCAACAGGACTTGAAAGTCCGTCAAGCTACAACAGCGAGTATGAGTATTGAAAAAATTCCATAAGCTGAAAAAGTAACACTACTACAATGAGGAAAGAACCTGACTGGAGGGGGTGAAGACAAAATGAGTAAATCCTTGATGTGTCAGAAAAGATAACGTTGTATGCTACATGTACGAATAACCATATAAAGACAAGTCCCCTCAAAACGGAGACAAAGGAGGGAGATAACAGCAGGTTATAATTTATATCAATGTTTGTGGCAGAGGGACCGTCAGCTCCATTATCAATACCCACAAAAGGACCAATACAGGATCTGATGATGTCCACAGAAGAATCACCTAGACTAAGAGGGCCCTGCCGCCATTGGACAAACCAAGGAAGAAGCATGGTACTACCCTTGGATCCTCTACTAGCATCCATTCGTCGATGCATATTCAAAGGTGTGTAGGAAACTAGTAATGTGCGCTTCTCTCTGCAACCTTGATTGTGAATAAGGAGAACTAGCTAACCCTCTACGTCAAAGGGTAAGCTAACCTACCACACCTGAAGTGTAAATAAGAGGACTATAGTACCCTCACTGGTAACCCATGACGAGGGATAACGCCTCACTAACCTATCATCATTTGTGTGTGAAATTGTAACATCTAAAGGGACCTTGACACCTCCAATGGACTAAATAGGATAACCAGCATGGCAGCCCTAGGAGCCCTCTGTAGAGCCCAATGCCTAAAATTGATACACCTCTAGCTGAAATAACAGAAAAAGATAGCTAGGGAACCTCTTGAGTCTTTCTACGAATAGTGATCTCTTAGTAGAAGGGGCAGCTGCAAAATAATGTGCTCCCCCACTCCATTTCTTGTAGAGAAAGAAAACAAAGCATCCTAGCCGATCGTGGAAAACAGTGGTCAATCTTAACTTCTAATGGAAACAAACGCTCAATTGACCAAAGGAAATATGTAACCAATTATGTTAGAGATATATGGGAGTTGGGACATTGCAGAAGATCTAAAGGTCCAATGACCTTAATATAATGTCGTTGTAATGTGAGGCCCCAATTTTCACAGTCCCAGTTTTGTTGGATTTTTTGCTATTGTACGCGTCCTATTGTGACGTGTTCTTTATGTATTTGAGACACAAGTCATTTATTATTACATTATTACTAAGACAACGAATTATTTGTCTTGATGATATTAGTTGCTTACATGAGTAATATTCAAATGTTGGTTACAGATGATTTCATTTTAAGTATTGAAATGCATACTACATTATTGTATTAGTTGAGCTAACATTGTTTTATCATGTGATTTGAGATTACAAATATATAGATGTTAAAATGTCACTTCATGTGGAGTATTGAGATGTTGTGCTTTAAATGTTTTACATATGTTTTTTGTATTGTTAGATATAGCTTCAGATGTTGTGCTTTCCGCAGATTTGTCTACCTAAGGTAGTGCAATTTTATATATGAAATGATGTGCATGTGATAAGGGAGGGCAAGCGAGAGAATTGGAACTACACCAAGCATAAGTGCACCGTTGGTATTGGTTGTGTAATGACTTCATGATTCCCTCAAATTGAAATCCAAACCCAACATTATCTTTTAATCTACTCTTGAATTTTGGCCTTTTTAGCATTATTCAAACCCCCTTAGCACCATTTATTACCTTTTTACAGAACCTTAAAAGTCGCCTTAACAATTAATCAAATCATAAAGGTAAATGTGTAAACTACTTAAGTGGTCCTCTTAACCAAAACTCGAATTGGGACTTAGACCCATATTTGCAAGTTGATATAAAGTGTTTTATAGGTGGTTGTAAGTGCATTTAAGACCCATTTTGACCAAAGGTTCGGCTAAGCCCTTTTTTTAGTGTTGAGCAAGTTATAGGACAGCCCATTTACCCATTTATGGCATGGGGAAGTAAGAAAATTAATGGGTATGGTTAAGTCTTGATTGCCCACATGGGTGTGTTAAGCAAGTTAATGCTAAAGAAGACTTTTTTTATAAGAGCCAAGGAATGGGAAGGGACAAGTGTCATATTCTCATTGTCCATTGGATTGGAGTGTTTTGTCTATAAGAGTAAGAAAAACCTTCCTTGAAGGGACTTTTTTGCTCATATTCAAATTAGAGTGTTGAGAAGAGCTTGAGGGAGAAAAGGAGCTTAGAGAAAGAAGAGCAAAGTTTGGTTTGGAAAGGAGTTTACTTGCTACAAACACTTGTATAAGATCTCATTTGTGTAGAGCTAAGTCGCAAGGTTCGAGTTCGAGTTCGAGTTTGAATTTGAGTTCGAGTTCGAGTTCAAATATGAGTTTGATGAAAATAAAATTCAGTTTAAATTCGCCAATAGATAAAGTTCAAAAAAAAAGCCATTAAGTTCAAACCATAGAAAAATATAAAAAATGTATAAAAATAAGTCAAATCAGAATATTAAAGATACTTTTTGAAAAACTGTCTCAAAATCTAAAACATGTAATACTAAGTTTTTAAGCTTTATACGAACTTTACATCAAAAAATTTTACATCATCAAAAGCCAATACACTATGGCCTTATAGGCTACTAGCTATATTAGAAAGTTTCATATCATCAAGAGCACTTGGCTCATCCATCATCATCATCACTAGATTCATCACAAAGGAATTCAAGATCATCTATGCCCTCCAAGTCAGCTGCAATAGGTTGAGGTTGTGAAGAAAAAGATTCTTTTGTCATCTTGTTCATGCATATTCGTAAATTATTGCTAACATAAATAAAATCTCCTAACTTTCCAGACAATAACTTGTTTCTTTTCTTAAATTGAATATGATCAAAACAAATCCAATTCGTTTCACATGCTGATGCATTTGCTCCTTGACTCAAAATTTAAATAGCAAAGCATTGTAGTTCCTTTGCACTTGATCCGTAAGATTTCCACCATTTGTAACCTTCAAGACACGGCCTCTCATACTTGGCCACTGTTGTTTCAAAACTCTTCAGCGAAGTGACAGATGCTTGGCTTCTTGAATTAGTCTCTGCAATAGAGAGACCCATGACATGATTTTTTTGGACATTCACACATTTAGTTGAGTAGATGAGGTTTGGTGAACACTTTAAATAAAGATTCCACCCAAGGGTTAGGAAGTCAAATGGCCACGAGGGGCAAGTGACCACTAGCTCACGAGTAAGTTGTTGTGTGCTAAGCCAATGTGACTTCCCATCAACTTAGACATACGCACCCTACCTTGAAGGACTTCATATATAAGTTCTTGGGATAGATTGGGTTTGGTTCTTACGACCATGAGGTTTGACCATAGCTAGGTCATAGAGTGTCATGTGGATGTAAGGTCGAGATGGGCCTTTCTACATTCAGTGGCCACCTCTTTCAAGCAACAACAAAAATCACCTCACCACTCAAGTGAAGTGTGCTAGAGGGTTGTTGAATGTTCTATCATTGCGAGTGATGAACTTGGGAATGAATTGGAATGCATTTTAGCAAGACCAGCTCATTTTTCTTAGTTGCCCACTCTTGCCTTGCAAGTAGTTCCAAGTAGAGTTGGACATGGTCCTTCCTTACGCTGAAAGGCTCGTCTCGGTAGATCACAAAGGGTTACAGAGACCTTGGGACATGCTTGTTCCGCACAAGGGACCAAGAACCTTGTTGTTGCACATGGGTTTTCGCTTGAACTCTATCTACGTACATATAAGTGTTGATTGATGTTGTATACACCTTGTGTGATGGACCGGTGATACCATGTGAATGGCCTTGTTAGGGAGCCTCATGTGGGTCACTCTGTTTTCACCTATCTTTGTGGCAAATGATCCTCATCTCCTTTTGGTAGTAAGCTATGCCTTGTTTTTAGCCGCACAATGGAGTGACTTTCCATTGAAGTTGGACATCGATGATGGTTGGAGAGGAACATGCGAGCCTTATGTGTCATCTTGGCACCTAGCTAGTGTGATCATCGACTTAATCAAATGATGATTATGTTAGAGTGGTATTATTTCTTCTTGTTGCATGTTTGGTCAATACCCAAAGCATACAGATTCAATTTGAATGTTGGTGTATTCAAATGTTGTGGTCAGCAAACCCTTTAAAGTTATGACTCCCTTTTTCTTGGAGTATCTATATAGAAAACATCCTGTGTTGAACCAAGGGTGGTACGAAGGTGACTTTGTTGATAGGGATCCTCAAGAAGAATATGATTCGTTTTTCCTTGTTACTAAGAAAGTTAAGTGTACATTCCTACTTGTGGAGCATTTTGAATTCATCAATGTATCCACGATAGTTTGAGTTCCTTGATAATTGTGAGATAATTTCCTTAGAAGTTTTTTTTCCATGGTGGTGCCACCCAATTGACTTTGTTTCCTATGAGTGGTGATAGCATTGATGAAACGACAATTTCTTTCAGAGCTAGAGGTAGTAGCCTTAAAACCTAAGAGTGCCTCCTTATCTATTAAACATGCTCATGATAAGAGTATGGTTTTACTTTTGTAGCTTGTATGCTAGTTTCCTAGACCATGCAGTTTAGGATGGATTGTGACATCCAAGCTTTTGTGGGTGTCAAACTTTTTGAGGTGACCCTTCTTCGTGTTGACCATTGCATTCTTATGATAGTGCATGTTGTACAAACACATGCACAATCTAGGGGCATGTGGTACCGTTTTGGATGCTCGTGTTGGCTCTCAGGCTTGTAGCGCCTCATTTTTGGAACCATGCCACACCCCTGTATGGATTGTGAGGTTGGGGCCATCCTTGTGTATGGCTTGATGGGGAGTGAATGTGTTGCACATCCATGATTTTAGGGAATTTATTTCCCTGGCAGGTTGCATTCTACAATGGTGTTCTTTTCATAATCATCTAGGAGAGTTGCTTGTACCTTAACTCCTGATACAATGTCTTTTTCCCCTTCTTCACAAGGTTGTCATCAATTGTTGCACGAGTTGCTTGGAATGCCCGTGAGAGTTTGATTACAAATTGGAATTAGAGTGGCCGCGTTCCAGGGCACCGTAACAGATATGACACAAGTCTTGGAAGTTGGAATAGATTTTGAGGACCCTTTTAAGAGGGGGATCATGGTAGAATGAGTGTGTCCTTAAGGAGCACATGGACCTTCATAGAATTATTAAACAGTTACTTCGACTGAGATTTGTGAGTCCATGTTGTGTACCATGTTGGGTAGGTGAGTACCTAGCATAGTTCATTAGTTTCATGAACAAGAGGTCTTAAAACCTCCTCGATCACCTTAGATCGAGCATCATTGGTGATGGTTAGAACCTTTTCTTTATAAGCAAAATCACTAGGGCCACTTGTGTTGTGTAGTGGGTGTCGTGCGAGCATGAGATGTTTCTCACCTAAGCAAGTGGGCACTTGTTGATGGATTTTTGTGGCTTGGGAACATCAATTTTAGGAGAGGGGATCTCAGAAGACCCCTTGGAAGTTAATACCACTCTTGAGTGGTCAGCATCCTCCTCGCAGTGGAGTGTAATTTGTGATGTTAGTGGCTTCCTCTATGTTAGGATTTTGTTTACGGATTGATATTCCATACATTCCCTTGGCTTTTGGGAAGATATTTGGTTATAGTTTGCACACAGCTAAGACAAGTTGATACTCTCTCACCATCAAGTGGCATTATCATAAGTCCGTTGAGTGGATTATATCTTATATGATGTTAGGTAAGTGTTCCTTCTAATCGAAGTCATGTAGCGTTAGTGTTAATTCGCCTACATTCCTCAACCTTCACATGATGGTGTCTTTTGTTTCATGTTGGCTAGAGAAGTTGTATAGATGGAGTGGTTTGATGCCTCCATGTGGTTTAACCCTTTCTCCTGTTTGGAGAAATGTGTTGTGAGCTTTGCCATTTACATGTTGGTAAGTGTGTGGCGGTCTTGGCAACTTGGAATTGCGATGCATACTTCATACCACACGAGGGTATTGAAGATTTATGTTTCTAATTTGTTGATACATTAGCTTCCTACTCCCCACTTGATGGCCATCCAGAGTGACATTGTTTAGTATTATTGTAATTGGAATTGCATTTTTTTCCACTTGATGTCACATGCTTGATAATATTTTAGCTTTGATTGAGATTGTTGTGTTATTTTTGGAATCATCTTGTTGTGGTATTCCTTGCTATGGATTTCGAGGTTGTTAGCCAATTATTATTTCAAACTTTTATTGAATTATGGAGCTACTACTTTTCTTTCTTATCTTCATTTGTTCTCCTTTGTGGATTAAGCTTTGGCTATTTAGCCAGTTTGACTTTACTCCTCATTTGGATTGGTAAATTTTCAATTTGTTAAAGTGTGTTGTTTTGTTGAGCCATTTTGTGGTACTTTTTGCCTTGTGTGATTGTGTGAGTAGTAGGTGAGAAGTAGCTTGTTAGTTTTAGCGTATGATAACAATTTCAATTTACAACATGTTGCGTAACTTGTGAGCAAGGTGGGAGACGATGTCTCATTTGCTCGTTCTCAAAAGGTTTTAAGGATGATGTGAGCCTTAGCCTTGTGGTTATGTTGATGTTAGCATATGTTTCCTCCCATCTCTGAGAGTGATGGAGATGGGTTGTGTTGTGATATTGGATACACCTAGATGTGGTGTAAGTGGGGTTTGGGCATCGGGGAAAGTGTCCAAAGTCCTCCCAATGGTTTGTGTGATTGGGGTTTGGGTACATAGAGTGACCTAGCTTGTAACTTGGCAAATATGTTCCATGGAGTGCTCTTCAATACTTCAGACTTGTAGATGGGTTGTCCATGTGACTGATATTGAAATACGAAAGAATAGGGAAGTTTTGCTCACTTGAATACTTGATTGAGTGCTTTTGGTAAGTTGTCTTGTAAGTTGTTAGGTTTGTGCTAGGTGAGGAATGAACGAGGGTTGATCTTGTATATATACCAATCCCTTTTGAAAATATCTGATGTAAAAGCACTTGCCAACCATAGGGATACATTTCATTTGCAAATTTGATAACTTTAGGGCACTGGACACTTAGTTTGGCACAGGGCATTAGAGTCGACGTAGACATCCGATTGAGATGCAAGTGTCTAGGGAGTTGGAAAATAGGTACGGGCCCAAAACTTGTAGAGGATGATAATAAGCATATTTATAGCATTTTGAGAAGTACAAAATCCCAGGTCATCAAAATAACATATCGTTTGACTAAGAAAGAAACAATAGGCACAAACTAGGTCACTCTATGTACTTATTTATCACACGTTGCATCTCGATACACATACAAACCAACACGTATGGGAGAACTACATAAGTTTGAGGCCCTCTTCAGAATATTGGTTATGTAGACAACGCCCATTGATAGAGAGGTCCTTGGGACAACTTGACATCATGTGCCCACTAACCTATTTTTTCCATAGTCACTCCAAGGGTGAAAAATCTAGGGTTTGATCATTTGACAAAGAGCAACACCCTATGCACGAGATCTGACCACACCAAAAAAAAGGCGACAGAAAACCCAGAAGGCTCCTAGTGACACACTCATATCTAGTCAATATTTCATACTGAACACTTGCGTTCAAGTCAAACAATAGTGTCGACGCAACTGCCCAAATCCCACGCAAACCTCTGAGGCCACAATGGGCAAATTTTTCAAAATCTGACGATTGATCCATAATCCAGATCCAACCTACATCCAACTTGTTCCATATCAGATTTGCATGCACATAGTAAGCTGGCAAAGTACTCTTATTTCTAATTTCTTACAATATCAATCAATAGTTGTACTTTTCATTTTTAGCATATCTCAATATTATAAATTCAAAACATTATTTATCTGAGATTGTAAATTAGTTGGCCTGCTATAGATCTGTTTATCACCCTTGTGCTTATTCATTTCTATATTTTGAACCCTATACTATATTGACCCATCTCAATTTACGGTTAAACATGATATTACTTATACATTTTGGATTTATACATGATGAGTTACACCCTTCGACCAAAGTGGTCAGAGCATTTGATAGAACTTCACTACAGGGCCTTGGTGAGATTGATTTTACCTTTACAAGTTGGTTCAGCACGTGGTCACTACATTCTCAGTTATACCATACACGAGAGTCTTTGATATGTTATTGAGATGACCTTGGATACATACACTACGCGCACTACCTTCTACAATGCATGGGTGTGTTAAATACATTCATGCCAACAAGGTAAATTATAGTTTTTAGAATTCCATGTGAACATCCACTTGAACAAAAGAAGATTATACCAAGGTAGTTAATTATAAAACCCATTAAGGTTAATCCTCTGCAAAAGGTAAGCAACAGGCAATCCCTTTTCCTAGGGGGCTAATACTGAAGAGACCCTTGCATCAAAGACAATGGATTCCACATAATCGTTATCTACTACGCACCATATTCAGATATCCCAAGCACCTAAACATGTTCCTATTACTACTATTCCAAACAAACAACAGAGGATTCAGTGATGGGTTCCATGAACCCCTACTCCTATCCCTTCACGACCACAAAGTCATATTTTACATACATAGAGCATTACAGATCCTATAGTCCAGATATTACACCTATGCATGCTCCATGGCAGTGTCATCAGTTTATCTCTTAGTCTAACCATATGTTATTCTAGGTGGTCGCACTCAGAGCCAGTCAATATTCCATACTAGAAACTTGCGCCCAAGTCAGACAGTAGCATCGACACAAGCATCCGAGGCTACGGACTGTAAATTTCAAGAATGGATTGATCCAAAATAGATCCAGTTTGCTTCCAACTTGTTTCAACCCAGATCTGCATGTGCACAATAACCCAACTAAGTACTCTTATTTTTAATTTACTGCAATATCAATCAATAGTTGTACTTTCCATTTTTAGCATATCTCAATATTATAAATTAAAAACATTGTTTATCTAAGTTTGCAAATTAATTGGCCTGCTATAGATCAGTTTATCACCATTGTACTTATTCATTTCTATATTCTTAATCCTATACTATATTGACCCATTTCAATTTAGGGCTAAACATTTGTTGTGTAAGTGGGGTTTGGGCATCGAGTCAAGTGTCCAAAGTCCTCTCAATGGTTTGTGTGATTGGGGTTTGCACATTGAGACGAGTGTCCAAAGTCCTCCCAATGGATTGAGGTATTAAGGCTGGACATCAGGACTAACATCCAAAGTCCTCTTGATAGGCTCCTTGACCAAGGTTTGGGCATTAGGATTACGTCCAAAGTCCTCGCAATGAATTATGAAAATAGGGTTTGGCAAAGGTGATATAATAATCCCAAGTCCTCATACTGTACCTAAGTGAAGGGTTTGGGCAATGATGATAAAGTAAATTCACAAAGACCTTCCATGATTCTCTTGATTGGAAATCATAATTATTGTTCATCTAATGGGTTAAGGGCCTATTTTATTGAAATGATCTTGTGGCTAACCTTATGGGTTCCAAGTGATTGAAGAGTTTGCTCTTCATAATTGGCATACTAAGGAACGAGACAAGGAAATTAAAATGCTCTTGGTCTCCTAAGATAAAATAAATTAAATAAAAATCATTACCTTCTATTTGAACACAACACTTGACATATTATAATATATGCTCTAAACATTAAATAACAATTGATTGGAACTAAATCATCTTTAATTATGTGTTCTTATAACTTACAAACCAAATATTAATCAACAACACTTCAACTGATGCCTTCAAGCATGACTCGCCCTATGGTGGAGTTAACTTATCTTTGGCCATGGATGTTTTAGTGTATTGCATTGCACTCTGCGATCTATTAGCAGAGATATGAGATCTTTGACTTAGAGAAACCGCTGAGTTGAGTTAGCAAGATTCCTCAAGATTGTTATAACATCCTTAAAACTAGACTTTCGCCATTCAGTGACTTTCAAGTGCAAATCTACATACGGGGAGAGAGATGTGAGGCCGCAATTTTCAAAGTGCTAATTTTGTTAAATTTTTCGTTATCGTGCACATGTCCAATTGTGACGTGCTCTTTATGTATTTGAGATACGAGTTGTTTATTATAATATTAATAAGGGGAGAGAGATGTGAGGCCGCAATTTTCACAGTGTTAATTTTGTTAAATTTTTCGTTATCGTGCACGTCCTATTGTGACGTGCTCTTTATGTATTTGAGATACGAGTTGTTTATTATAATATACATAAGGGGAGAGAAATGTGAGGCCGCAATTTTCACAGTGCTAATTTTGTTAAATTTTTCGTTATCGTGCACATGTCCTATTGTGACGTGCTCTTTATGTATTTGAGATACGAGTTGTTTATTATAATATTAATATTGAAACAACATAATTTTTATTCTTGATGATATTAGTTGCTTACATAAGTACTATTTCGATGTTTGTTATGGATGATTTCACTTTAAGTATTGAGATGCATACTACATTATTGTATTAGAGAAGCTAATATTGTTTTATCATGTGATTTGAGATTACAAATACATGGATGTTAGAAAGTTGAGATTACCTCATGTGGGAGTATCGAGATGATGTGTTTTGGATGTTTTACGTATGCATTTTGTATTGTTAAATATCACTGGAGATGTTTACATTCTTCAGCTTCGGCTACCTAAAGTAGTGCAATTTAATCTGTAAAATGATGTGCATGTCACAGGGGAGGCCAAGTGAGAAAATCAAACTACGCCGTATAAGTGCATCATTGGTATTAGTTGCGTAATGGCTTCGTGACTCCTTCAAATTAAAATCCAATTCCAACATTATCTTTTACTCTAATCTTAAATTTTGACCCTCTTTGACCCTCCCAACACTATTCAAACCCCCTTGACACTATTCATTACCTTTTTACAAATCTTAAAAGTCACCTTAACATTAATTCAAATCATAAAAGTAAATGTATAAACCACTTAAATGGTCCCCTTAACCAAAACTCAACCGAAGCCTTGAACCCAGATTTGCAAGTTGATATAAAGTGTTTTAGAGGTGGTTGTAAGTGCATTTAAGACCCCATTTGACCAATGGATGGACTAAAACTTTTTTTTTAGTGTTGAGCAAGTTATAGGATAGTATCCATGTGCCCATTTATGGCATGGGGAAGTGAAAACATTAATAGGTATGGACAAGTCTTGTTTGCCCACATGGGTGTATAAGGCAAGTTAATGTTAGAGAAGCCTTTTTTGGAAAAGAGCCAAGAAAAGTGTCACATTCCCATTTTCCATTAGGTTGGAGTGTTTTGCCTATAAGAGCAAGGAAAGACTTCCTTGGAGGGCCCTTTTTGCTCATTTTCAAATTACAAAGTTGAGGAGAGATTGAATGAGGAAAGGAGGTGGCAAGCTTGGTCTGGGAAGGAGTTAACTTGATATAAACACTCGTAGAAGATCTCATTTGTGTAGAGTCAATTGGTGGAGCTAAGGTAGGCATGCATGTTTCTTTTCTTTGTTTTAAAAAGAAACCCCTCTTCCCTTGCCTTGTGCTTTTAAAAGGATGTAAAGTCATTTGGCTTACCCTGTCTTATTATTATTTTTCATGGTTGTGCTTATGGAAACCATGTGTGTTTTTGTTGCATCTTTTGGCTTGGAGATTTAAAAATTCTTCCATTTTTGTTGGTTGTTTTTACAACTGAAATCGAGATTTAAAATCATACAGTTATGTTGTACAAATAGGCTTTAGATTGTTCTACATGGTATGTGGCTTCGTGACTCCCTCAAATTAATATCCAATTCCAGCATTATCTTTTACTCTAATCTTGAATTTTGACCCTCTTTAACCCTCCCAAGACTATTCAAACCCCCTTGACACTATTCATTACCTTTTTACAAGATCTAAAAAGTCACCTTAACATTAATTCAAATCATAAAAGTAAATGTATAAACCACTTAAATGGTCCCCTTAACCAAAACTCGACCGGGGCCTTGAACCCAGATTTGCAAGTTGATATAAAGTGTTTTAGAGGTGGTTGTAAGTGCATTTAAGACCCCATTTGACCAATGGATGGACTACAAAAAAAATTTAGTGTTAAGTTATAGGATAGTCCATGTAACCATTTATGGCATGGGGAAGTGAAAACATTAATGGGTATGAACGAGTATTGTTTGCCCACATAGGTGTATAAGGCAAGTTAACGTTAGAGAAGACTTTTTTGGAAAAGAGCCAAGAAAAGTCACATTCCCATTTTCCATTAGGTTGGAGTGTTTCGCCTATAAGAGCAAGGAAAGACTTCCTTGGAGGGACTTTTTTACTCATTTTCAAATTATAAAGTTGAGGAAAGATTGAAGGAGGAAAGGAGGCAGTGAGATTGGTTTGGGAAGGAGTTAACTTGATATAAACATTTGTAGAAGATCTCATTTGTGTAGAGTCAATTGGTGGAGCTAAGGTAGGCATGCATGTTTCTTTTCTTTGTTTTACAAAGAAACCCCTCTTCCCTTCTTGCCTTGCGCTTTTAAAAGGATGTAAAGTCATTTGGCTTACCCTGTCTTCTTATTATTTTTCATGGTTGTGCATATGGACACCACGTGTGTTTTTGTTGCATCTTTTGACTTGGAGATTAAAAAATCCTTCCATTTTTGTTGGTTGTTTTTACAGCTCAATTTGAGATTTAAAATCATACTGTTATGTTACACAAATAGGCTTTAGATTGTTCTACATGGTATGTGGCTTCATGTGTAAGGCTTGGACAAGGGAACCAAGTTTCAAGTCCTCCAACGAAACTCCAATGCATGGGGTTTGGGCAAAGGGAAACCCTCATGTTTCTGAGGTCCTCCCATGGCAAGGGAGAGGGGTCTGTACAAGGGAGACACTCCAAACTCCTCCTACCCCCATAGTGTGGAGTGTGGAAATTCCCATCCACTATGAGTGAGCGTGGAGTCTTGATAAGTTTAGTAGCTCTTTGTGACTGTCATGTGTGTATTCTACATTTTGATATGAATGTTACTGTGTTGATGTTTTGTGGGTTTGTTTTGGGGTGAATGTGGAAACCTCTTGCTATAAGGAAGTTATTAGTGTCAATATGCTCAAAGATGGGAGTCCTAGGCTCAGGGGTGACTAAGGCAGCCCCCTAATGATGGCAAAAGAATGTGAGACAAGCCCCTCCTTGGCTTGGCCTTGCAAGTGCACTTGGGAGCTTGCTTAGAGACTATCTTTCCTTTCGGGATGTTGTAAATTTAAATGTTATGTAAATGATTATTTATTGGTTTAAAGCCATTTTGTATATGCTATTCAATTGTAATAAATGTAAGAAAGGAGGAGAGAAATTTTTGATGTAATTATTATGAACATTCATGCATTAGTTTTCATTAAAGTGCTCGTTGCAAGAAGAAAAGGTAAATGTAATGAAATAACATTTTTATGCTTTAAAAATCAAGTTGGAAAATTGGTATGAGTAATGTCATTCGTTGTTTTTCACAATTTATTAAAAATAATGTTAAAATCTTGTTTCATATTGCTCATTTGTATGGATTTCATTGAACCCAAGGGTTTCGTTCATTTCAATTAGTTTTTATAAAATTCTAAAAATTCTACTTTTCTCCAATTTAATTTTAGTTGAGAATTAGGATTAATCAAGTTTCTCTTGCATTTTACGGTTCAATTTTATGACTTGTGGTTTAATTGTTATGATTTTTTGAAGTTAAACTATTGAATTTGCCGTAATTCCCTTTGTAATTTGCTTAAACACGTGCAATTTTTATTCACATCAAACGAGGCAGAAAAGTGTATGCACCAATTTTGGATGAATGTTTGCAAAATTTAGGACCTGTTGTCTTTTGTTTCGTGAATTTTGAGCTTACAGTTTGTTCATTTTGAAATTTTCAAATTCAAGTCCCTGTAGGGTAATTGGAAGTTAGATAGACACCTTGGAAGGGCACAATATCCTTTGTATAGGATACCCCAACAGTTAAGTCAACGAACATCCATATGACCATGCGCCAGGTTACTTAAGGCCCTAGGGGCCAACAGATAGGCAGTCACCGCCATTGGTGCCGCCATGTAAGCACCACCTTGATTTTGGTAGTTTGGGTTAACCCCCCACCGCCCATTCTTATTTAACATGGCAATCAACAATAGTTGATCGCCACCCACATTGACTGTGGATTTTTTTTTAAATAATATTACAAGTTCATTTCTGTTTTTTCTTTGGGGGGGGGGAGGGGTGGCGGGGGTAACATTAATTTTTGAAAACTTTATCATTTCTTAAGTCTATGCCCTATGTAATTATTTTAAATCCAAAACTATTCCACTAGAACATTTTTTTGCACAATCATTTATGGCAACCAAGGGACCAGATGTGGGGTGATCCAAAAGGGACCACCCTCCCCACCCCCGCAATTTTTCACCCTCTTTCACATAGAAGAATTTTTGAGGCTTGGGATCTTCATATTTTTTGAGATAACTCTTGTCCAAGAGAGGTCCTTTTTGTTTTTTCTAACGTTTGTAGGTACCTAGAAACCCTGAGACGTGTTGACCCAAAAGGGAAACTTCCTTAATTTTCTCTCCCTACCGCGTGAACTAAATATCAAAGACTAAAACTAAAAATGAAAAAACAGTTTCATTTTTAACCTTGTTGGCGGCCATTAATAGTTGTGGTTAAGCTTCAAACTCCTAAAGCCCTGTTCAAACCCTGTGGGAACCTGAAACTAACTGGAGACTTTCCAAAAAGGTGGGTCCCTGCATAACCAACCCAAGCATGCTTGTATCGAGATAGATGTGTAAATGGAAAAAAATGGAAAAAAAATAAAAGCTTGGAGACTCCATTCATAGAAGTCATCCAAGGTTGAGGAAGGAGCAGAGATAACTATGGACAAATCGTCCTCCAAATCCTTTTTCCCCTTTCCCAAATTTCAAGTTGAAACATAAAGAACGATTTGAAACTTTTATTGCCTCCTTAAGGATTTCTAGGGTTTATTTACCTTAACCAAATCCGATGGTCGAGATAGAAAAGATCAAACGGTTGAAATGGAGTGCTTCATCCTTGGGGAGTTAAACAAGGACACTTTACAGCCCCTTCGAGGTCATATGAGGAGTATGATTATTCATTGCTAAGCACTTTTCTAAGAAGGTAAGTCAATTTGAAAATAGATTCCAGTTGAGACTTTAGGTGATTGGTCGTAATCACTTGAGGTCTTCCTTGAATCCCATTGAGAGTTAGGACGAATCATTCGGGTGGGTGGTTGCTCAAACCCACCTCATTTTAGTTGAGCATCCATTTTAGATCTTGTGGTCGTGGGGCACGCCAAGTTCAATTAGAGAGTTGTAGGCTTGTTTAAGAACCTGTAGACCAATTAGATCAAGTAGGGTTTGCATTGTCACGTAGCGATCATGCAGCCACTTGTGCATTGTCATTCATGTAATTTATGCATGTGAGACTGTTTTAACGCATTGTGTGTCTCGTGCCATGAAGGGAGCTAGCCAATGGGCAATGTCGTTGTGTAGAATGTACATCGTACATTCTCACAAAAAAAAAGCAGCTTGTTTTTGTGTGGATTCAATCATGCGAAATTTTGGCATAACATGTAGTTCCTAACAACTTTGTTGATCCCACCTTATGTGGGAAGAAGGTGGGGAGCCTCCCATGGAGCACCTCAAGGGAGGAAGTAGATCCATCAAGATGATAATAGATAAAAAAGTAAAATGGTCTCGCAATACAAACATCATCGTTGTCTAGGGAGACTCATGGAGGCAACCCTCTCTGAAAAACAAAGGCCTAAATATAGACATCTCCTAACCTCAAGTTGAGTCATCTAGGAACATGAGTCTATGAAGATATAAACTAGGCCTTTAAACACTCTTTAGTTGAAGAGGTTGCATATCAAATTTAACATGGAACATGCCTTGAGGAACCATTAATTTTCAACAGATCATACACTAAAGTATGATAATACTATCCCCTCATGGAATATTGTGATCAATCTCAACTCGTAAGTAGTGGAAACAAACCCCCACTTCGCTAAGGCAATCCTAAGGCCGTGTAACCAATAATGTTAAATGCATATTGGGGCTGAGAGGCTTCCAGAGAGGTCCAAGTGACCTTAATATAATGTCATACATTGACAACTCTATTGATTTCATCTTTTGCGAGAAGGAAGTGGGGAGCTTCCAGGTAGTACCTGAAAGGGCGAAATTACTCTATGGAGATGTCAATAGACTAAAGAAGCAAATCGATATCATAATATGAATATCGTCATCCAAGGAGACCCACAAAATCAACCCTCTCTAGAGGACAGAGGCCTAAATATGGATCTCTCCAAGCTTCAACTTGAGTCACCTAGGAACCTGAGTCTATGAAGATATAAACTAAGCCTCAAAAACACTCTCATGATGAAGTGGTGGTGAATTCAGCGTGGACAATGCATTGGAGGACCATAAGTTTGCAACGGATCAACAAACCCTGAATTGGGTCCCGAAACCCGTGAACCATAAAGAACAATGGGTTTAATAATTGTGTTGAAACAGGATCAAGATAAAGAAATAGACCAACAAATAGATTCCCAAGTAGGTATAAGTTATGATTATCTCTAATGGCTCTACTTTATAGGAAAACTATAACCTAAAAAGTGTCTTTAGAGGGATTGAAGATATGACCTTAGTTATACAAAGGTTAATCACTAGTTGGCAAAGTGCTCAAAAGCAGGCAAGGGCATCTAGTTTTCTTTCCAAACCCTCAAGAGAATGAGGAAGGACCACATCATCAAAAAAACAATAGATCAAGAGATGGTGTAAGGTACAACCATCATCAACAAGAGTATTTTATCTTAAAAACTATTCAAGCTCATCTACTTAAATCCCAAAGAGAGACATAGCAAGGGCACCCCTATTTGACTACAATAATGCTCTCAACAAAGTCAATGACCCAATGGGCAGTCCATAGCCAAACAATAAATCTCTCATATAGCCTCATGATAATAAGGAGCTTGAAGACACCGATGGTGTGAAACCTCTAGAAAAATAGATGGTTGGAATAGAGTCAAAGGCCTTTCTAAAGTGCACAAAGGAGTAGATAAATTTCGAATATTGCCAATCCCCTCAATGATAGATCAATGAATAAAAATGTTGTCAATAGTTTGGAGGTCTTTTTTGAAATCTTTTTTGAAGCTTGCATGTCCCTTCTCTCTAAATAAACCATGCTCCAATTGCTCAAAAATCCTCATGTCCAAACCAGGGTATAAAGTTTGGAAAATGTATACCCATTCAAAATACTATTATAGTTATTCGGGTTTGAGCCATCCCCTAGATTGTGAAAGGGATGGAAAATGTACTACGAATAGCAGAGTTAGTCCAAGCACATAGCCTCATTGAATAATTATGCTATGAGAAAAACAAGCAACTCCCCCATATTTGTAAAACTCGACCTGAAGTCCATCACAATTAGTTTCTTTGCTAGTGCACAACTTCCAAGTAGCTCTCCTAATGTCTCCTAGGAAATAAGAAAAAGGTGGAAAGTTGGAGGGGAGAGTTGGACAATGACTAGATTATGAATGTCATACAGGGAACTAGGATGGAAGAGCCGATTTGGCCGTTAATTTTCGAAGAAGGCCTTTCCCTTGGAGGAAGGATTTGCCATATTGTCTTACGCTATGTAGGGCATCAATGAGCTTAGGGCATCTAAGTATATAATGATACTCTCTAGACATAAAGGAGATTCAAGAAGGTTCATAGACCAACGCAAAATGAGTTTCTCCTATGTGTGGCTTTCAAATCCTCATCATACCAACGGATCATGGCAAAGGTGCCATGGCATCTCATTTAGATAAAATGAATTGCACTAGGAGTTTAGTCATATTTAGTGCTTGTGCAAAGAGGGAACAATAGTTGTACATAAGTTGAGAGAGACAGATAACATTAGTGTTGGCAAACCAATCATCAAAATGAAATTTTGGTCAACCAGATATTAGAGGAGCCCAAAGGGAGGGAAGCAAGCAAGCAAAAAATATATAGAGTAAAAGTCAAATTCACATACATCGAGTATCAAAGACCTAGAGGCAAGAAAAAATCAACCATACTAGCTCCCCATTGTGCTAAATAAGGTAATTTCACTCAAGTTAGGAAAGCAAGGGAACCCAATTAGCATATGAAGGCTATGAGACTCACCCAACTACCAAAGGTGCCTCCCATAAGCTAGGACAAGATTCTTCCCATCAGTTTAGGTTTTTTTGCAACCAAAGATCAACTAAATCCCGAATCCTAAAGGCATAGTTCATCCACAAGCAAATTTTGAATATGTGTCTAGCGGGTTACAATGTGGTCATTAAAAACTTCCAACAATAATACAAATTCTTGAGATATAAGTCAAAATACGGATCAGCATCAATATAAATAGTAGACGGCAATGAAACTGAAAGATGAGTACAAAGTTGCAAGGAAAATGTCATGAAGGGTGGGTCCCTTTGAACATGAAGCAAAATGTATCTAGAATGCTCATCTAAAGCCATCAAAGTGGGACCCTAAACATCAAGTGGTCATGAATGAGGCAAGATGAACCATGGGGTTTACGTTTGCAACCTGATCATAAGTCTCATGTCTAAAATCCAAGACCTAGACGTAACCAATACCAAGAGGGAGGGCTTGTTTAGGTCTCTTATAGGTCTCCGAAGATAAGGTCTCACAAGGAGACAACATCCTATTAAGTAACTAGAGAAGACTCAAGAACGCCCTACGCAAGTTCAATATTAGCAGTTGATAGAAAGGATATCACAAGCCAAATGAGACTTGCAAGTGCCATCACTTGGTTTATTAAGGACGTTACCAAATCAAGGAGAGGGAATAATAAATAAGTATCGTGCAATTATGGAGTATCACTTATTTGTTGTCTTTCCTTGCAAACAAACTAATCCCAAACTTTTTGAAGGCCCTCCACTTGGAGTCAAGTGAGATTGTCATTGTCATCCTAATAAGTCACATTGGAAAGCGAAAACATCTTAGTAAACTAAAACCCAATGATCAAGGTACCATCTAGAGTCATTCAGGGCTTTTCGAGTGTGATATTTTTAAGGTCCAAAGTCTCATGCAAGAAAAAACGGTCTTCTTGCTAAGGATCAATTTGTTTTGGGATGTCGTGAACCCTAGGTTGAGTTCTCTAGTTTGTCATGCCTATTCTTCCTCAAATTTCGCATGCACCGCAAGTTTTATACTAGGAGACATTTATCTTCAAGACAAAAATCGGATTGGCTTGCAACTAAAATTATGCACCCACCATTTGCTCGAACCACTTGGCAAAGAAATATAGGGCTTTGCTTACTAATTTCCACTGCCAAAATCAGCAATCTAGTAGTTGCAAACAAAGGGATGATAGCATATGCCACATACATCACATCCATGCTTGTGGTCACATCAAATAATGTGCAACTAAATTCCTAATTGTCATTACATGTTTTCCTTGTGTCTCCATTCTAATATCTCACAATCCAAATTGTTGAGACTCAAGTGTTGGGTAATTTCTCTTATGTTTTTATTAATTAATCTATCACTAAAAAGAGGGGGATTTTGGAGAGAAGCTATGTAAGTGAATCCCATCACTTTCGGATCATCGTTATTGGCAACAAGATAATTGGACAATTTTCCCTACAAACAAATCTAAGTTTGGAGCTAGTATTGATGATAACAACCGAGTTGATTCCCAAAGAATAAAGCTCATGGACTTGCACGTATGTTGATGCTCCTTTGACAAACATTTCAAATTCTATGTATGATCTCCAGTAGCAATATCAAATCCCCTCATTAGCACTAGGAACACCTCCAAGCATTTTCATGTGAATGGTTTCAAAAACATTAACCTCAGCTCAATCATCGGTCTCTTCTAAGGAGTTACGCGCACACATTTTCTCGTGTCCACCATAGATTGGAGATTGATATTACCAGTTTATTTCATCTTTTGATCATCTTACTAAAGTGGTAGGAACCCAACGATCCCCCCTAACATATAAATTCTCACTGATCTTTCGTTCTTTGCTTGTCAACCTTCTTGTTCAAAATCTCCATTCGCATAGTCTTGCAAAAGTACGCGGACATTGGTCTTTAGGACTGCCTAATGTTTTGCAAAGCTAAAGACATTTTCTCTAGTGACGCTGCACACTATAGGGTCCTGTTTTGTGACACCTTACTCATGTACCCACTCTTATATAATGAGAATCACTCTCATAGTGATCTCCTTTCTTGTAAATATCAATATCACTAAGTGGCCAAGCTCGGATACCGGTCTGGAACATACCCAATTCGAGTGTGAGTCTAGTTCGGCTCCAGCTTCACCTGGTTCTTTCTGCTGAAGGACTTGGGTGTACCCAGGCGATTCCAAGGAAACCCATAGCCTTTTAGCTTGTTTTTTATTTTTTTACTTTAGTAGTGATGATGTACAACGCAGAAGTGTTTGAGGTTATTTTAGCTGGGTTGTCTGTGGGTTTCTTCTTTTTTCATTCTTGAAAGAGATCTAGCATTGTCACTGACATGTCTCAACAGTCTGCACATCAGACGGTAGGAGCTGCAGCTACCTGATCAATCTACTTATACAACTGGACTTTTTCACCTCTTTTTGCATTGCCAATGAGAATAGTGCCTTCAACCTCGAGTTTTGTATTTCGTCTATTAAGAAGCCAAAGTGTGTGTTGTTTTCAAATTGGAGTTTGAACCGGTATAACCTATGTGGTGATACTTGCTTTGTTTTATATAGGTTTAGTAATTGCAATGTATTTGCACTAGAGTCCTAGACTTTGTTAAAAGAGCAAATTGGATAAAAGTTTTATTTCAGATGCAACGATTATGAGATAGGGGTACTAAGGAGTATTGTTCGATATTATGTTTTTGAATGATTTGGCTCCTTGGTTTTTAAGAAATAGATTGTCCATTTCTTTGGTAGCAAGGATTGATATAATTGATTTTGTATTTAATTTTTAATATTGGGCTTCTGTACAATAAGGGGGGTTACTACTTAGTAAAATATGTTTAAAACATGTGTTGATGATGTTGATGATCTCAATGAAGAGTAACATGACAATGACTTATAATTTTGATGTAATAATTAATATTATTTATAATAGCATTTGGCATTCAATTATCATTATCAATTTATCAGTGGTGTTTTGTGGTTATTTTGTTTATTCTATGCATATTATGTGGTTAATTCATGTTTCTTAAACTAGAATATTCATTACCTGGTGAGAAAAAATAGCCACGCCGACAAACCCAATTCATCATACCCAAACTCATACCCAAAACAAACCAGTAACTCAGGAATATCGTTGGAATTATCTTGCATTCACAATCATACCAAATCCCACTGACCACATGTAAGTTAGATTAATTGAGGAGGATTGAAGTTCACTAGAGCCTCTCTGACTGCATGTGATTTATACTAACTGAGGAAATTTAGCAACGCCCACTTCTGGGGCAGTTTGCATGTGCTAGGCCTTATCCAGCCAGCACAGATCCTCACCCTTGTAAATATATCTGACTTGCTAATGAAGAGTAAAGAAAATCAATTTTTGTGGTTAATTTCTTGCTGTCTTTTTTCTGTTTTGCCTTCTGTGCGTACATTCTTATGTGTTGTTTGTTTTACACTTAATTTGTTTTTGATAAAAGTCAAATTTATATTTAAAAAGGAGAATTATTTTTAAAAACAAATGGCTCTAGGTTATATTATACCACGGGTCTGGAAAAAAGATCTGAAATTAACAGATCATCATTACATTCAATTCTGCTAAACAGAGCTCAAGATCAAAGGACTAAAGATTCAATGAACTATGGTACATCCAATATGATTATCTACTATATATGTACAGCTATGAGCACAAGAAAACAAGTATAATTTATTGATATAAAATGCTGTGCTTATCCAAGTTTTTTTTTTACTAAATCCCTTCCCTGCTGACTTCCACATTCACAGATTCAACAAAATGGAAAATTTGATAGTTGTAATAACGGCTTAAGACCAGGTTTATTGGTAGGCCCAGGAGGTTACAGGCTTTTTTCTTCAGGAGAGCTTTCATCCAATGGGGCCATAGTTTGGTGCAGTTTTTTCACCCGTCTTCTTGGTATCCTGATTTTGCGAGATAGGTGTTGCATGTCCTGCCAGATGCCTAAAAACAGGCACCACTCCTTCAGATCCTTGCGCATTTGCCAGCCCAGAACTTTCTCCTTAAAAGGTTTGACACCTAGCAGGTGACTGAGCTAATCCCCTTTCTTCCAGGTCATACCTTTTCTCAATAGGCATCAGTTCCCCTTTGTTTTTGTTAGAAGAAACTAATCAAAGAACAATGCACTTGTCCGGTTGAGAAATACATTTCTCCGGAATGGAATTCTGAATTCCATGCTTTCCTATATTGTTACTCAGGACTCAGATGCTTCCATCAATGGAGCAGAGATCAATGATAAGGGAAGTGTCCCTGACGGTTAGTTCTGGGGCTCGTTTAGAACTGAACACCCTCCCTCTGATGTATTTCCAGAAAATTGATTTGCAATGGGATGGTCAATGGTCCACTAGATAGGGTTCACCTCATACACTATTGTCCAAGTCTACATTATGGGCCAAACTGCTACTGGAAGGATTGGGAGATCGCAGAGGAAACTGGAAACAGTTAGTGGAATGATGAGGTGGGATTTGCAAAAGTGGGGACACGTTGCAAAAATCCACTTTGGACTGGATTTGCACCGGGTTTGCGAGACAAGGGAGGGAGATTAGCTCAAACTTCAGGAAGATTATCATAACTTGCAAGCCTTGGATTTGAAACTAAAGAGGGAAATGCACACACATGTTGGGTACCAGGTATAGAGACTGGATTTTAGATTAAAGAGGGAAATCCACACACCTGTTGGGTACCAGACATAGGGACTTGATGCATGTGGAGAAAAGTACACACCTGAGAAGCAGTGACAATGTCCTCATCATTTATGCTTATTAGTTGCTTCTCTGTGGGAGCCTGCTATGTCATTCTGGCCGCCCTCAACTACTGCCTCACACTATAAGGCTACATTTTAATTTTATCTTTCTTCCTTTTATACGCTTGGATCATCTTTGGAGGTGTGTAAGAACAGGTACATTTGAAGAATTATCTTGCTATCGTATAGCCAGAACATGTAATCTTGGGCTCCATTTCAACAGGCGCTTCAGTTCTAGATCTATCCCAAGATCTGGTAACAAGACCACATCTAAAGCAAGCAGAACAATGATTTCAAAATGGTCTTGCACATGGTAGGGTTTAATGAATTTAATGTGGATTTGCTTGACCTATACAAGTTGACTGCAAGCATGAAGAATTGACATTTTTTTGTGAGTCTATCATCCTAACTTCCCTGTGGAGAATTAACAACTCATAAGACATACCATTCTCTCTAACCCATTCACCTAAATTACTGCATACTGCTAAAAGTCTTCAAAAGCAAGTGAATGGTTGATGAAGCAGTGGTATTCACATGGGAGCAAGCGGAACTAATGGCATGTCCGGTGGGTGGGATGGCTTTAAACTTCAATTGATTTTCAACCTGCCTTGCCATAAATGTCAGATGGAAATGCTAGGGTAACCATGCATAGTAAATAGCGATCAGGTGGATGGGTGTATGAAGGAGCTTTGTATGTTTTTGGTGGAAAATGGGGAAAATGGAAATAAAGGTCTGATCATTGGGAGTGGGGAATGAGAAGGGGCTGGCCCAGGGAAAGATGTTTGTTTACTAAGGTGGGGTGATGGGGTGGTAGAAGGAAGGGGTGTATGATTTAGACTTAGGGAAAATATGATATTGGAGAATATTAGTGTTAGAAGGAAAGATGCAGGGGAGGATAATATGGTCTAAGAGGGAGATAAAAGTGTTTAGGTGGGGAAAGATGCATACATATTTCCTAGGATAAATAAAGAGTTAATTGGTGGAGTACTTTTGTCATTAATGCAAACATAGATCCTTTTAACATCGACAACCAAGTCATGTGGTATAGAACTTGAGTTGTGTCTTTTATTAATGGAGTGGAAACAATGCCTACGTTTTACTTATATTAACTTCCCTTGAATAGCCTTTAGGGGATGCTGTTGTAGACTTTGAAATAAAGTGAGAGGAGTATCATGCCTTTTTATCATTTTTTATTTTTAATAATATTTGCAAATACTTGTCTATGCATTAAAAGTTGAACCCAAGGTTAGGGGAGGTCGGTTCTGTAAGGAAACCATGGTTAGGATTTGACTAGGGAGGGTGATTTCCCCAATGTGGACGACTAGGTTCCTGGTTGGGTCTCGGTTCACAGCTCTTAGGCCAATACAGCTGCCACCCCATTTGGGGTTCTATTTTCACACTGAATAATAATATCCTGGAAATGCTCTATATAGTCCACAATTTGAGAGGTATTATGTTTCGTTTTCCAGTCACTGAGGGGTGGGGGCAGCCATTTACCCCCTGTTCGGTTCAGGCTTTTCGTGCATTGGCAATTGTGTGGATGATTATCTATAAGTCCCCTTCTACAAGAAGCTGAGTTATATTGTTTTATTTTTCCAACTGGATCACTCTATGCAAGGCAAGTAGTTCTGCAAAATTACTCGTTTGGATCCCAATTCCTTCTTGGTGTAAAAACATTGCGTCTCCCCTAGTGTCACAGATGATGCCACCAATTCCCACTGTCCCTGGGTTGCCTTTGGCTGCCCCACCAAAGTTTAATTTGTAGTATCAAGAGGAGGGGCCCACTGTTTCCCTTCTCTTATTATGAAATACAAAAGTTGTGATAAGGAATATTCCATTGGCAGGAAATCTGAAGATCTATCATACTCTGTGATTGATACCTGTTTGTGGAGCTTGCTGTGTATATCAATCTGATAAGGGTTGAGCAACCTCTCTTTCTGTCCTAAAATATATCCTTGTGTTTCATTCTATCCACAGATTCCAATAAATGAAACCCAATATGATTCAGTGGATGCAGCGGACAATTTCCATTTGAGTCCATCTTGGTCCAATGGAGAACTGCTTTTTCAAGAAAGGTATCGGTAGGGTGTGTATTCCCAAGTGACATTGCCAAAATGTTCCAAATTGTTTTGGTGTATGGGCACTCTAAAAGAAACGTACTAACATTTTGAATCCTTGGTCCAATGAAAAGATGCTATTTCAAGAGAGGTATTGGTAGGATGTGTATTCCCAAGTGAGGTCACCAAGGTGTTCCACGTTGTTTTTGTGTATGGGAACCCGAGAAGAAAAGTTCTATCATTTTAGATCCTTGCTGGCAGTTTAGACATCTGGTTTGGCCACCCCACCCTTTCCGTTGCAGATTATCAGCAGTGAGGATTTTACCATGGAGTAATGGCCAGATGAATGCCTTGATCTTGGGCCAGGCTCTCATGTTCCACACTTTGCTCCACTTCTTGACCCTTTCATGATTTGTTTGGGTAAGAATAATAAGAACATATAAGCAGTGGACATAGTGCATTCACCTACCCCCCAGTGGTATGAGGCCAAACTTGTCTATCAGCTTTGTGCCAGCAGAAAATAGGTCATTTGGGAAGTTCAGATATTTATTGCTGCCTTTGTTGTTGATTCCTAACCCCTTATATGTGCAATCATTTGTGTGTCTGTCTTATCCACGGGATTATATGGTCAGTAATGTATTCTTATCCATTATCTTTCAAGTGTCGCTGCCATTCCCAAAGGTTGAGAGTGGTAAGTGGGGGCTTCCAACTCTACTCCCAGAATCTCATGCTCTTACCATTACCTATTTGCCATGTCATCTCTTTATTTAGCAGTTTCATTCCTGATTTAGTATGCTTGTCTGTGACCGATAGCTGGGGTTTCCATATTGCAAGCAAAGCATTCCTTTCGGGTGAGCTAAAATATTTGCTTTTGATTATGGGGCTCCATGGGGCAGTAAGACTCTTCCCTAGTTGCCATGCTAGTTTCATTTCTAGAGCGTTATTGAAGAGGCACATGTCCTTGAGGTTGAGATCACCAGCAGCTTTTGATCTAATTATCATTGTCCAGGCAGCCAAAGGATGTTTAACTAGTACAAACAAAGATATGTCTATCTGAAAAACACGGAGATATCAATCTTGAGTCGCCTATCTTGGATTTGTCACGTACCACTGATTAACGACTTTGTTACCTTCACGCAAGTTTCCTACTGACTGTGACAGGTGGCCTCAATCTAGCTGCACCACTGCATTGGACTCAATAAAATCTTTCCAGGAAAAAAAGGGGGCTCGAAACTCCACCATATACCCAAGATATCAAGATCTTCTGATCGCCTTCTCCAAAACACGAATAAAAACTTCCATAAGACGGTCAATTTTGAGGTCAAAACTGCCCTATAACTGTCAAATAGACATTAAATTAAAGGTCAAACATTTTTATTGACATCTCACACTATTACACTCGCTCCTCCCACACCCTTGTCTATCATTGTAGTTTCATCTATCGGTGTAAATATGTCATCCACCCCTCACCACAGAAAGTTACGTTGTATTTTTTTTAACTCACTTTCAACAGTCCTGGGAATGGGGAGAAGTGACAGATGAGAACAGCTTTTGGAACAAACATAACAAGCTGAATTATGCCCAGCAGAGAAAGCCAAATGTTCAACCAGTATGAAATTTCAAGCCTCGTTTTGGTAATTGAGGGGCACCATCGTGTTTTTACAAAATCCTAGTGTAGAGGGAATCCCAAGTAGATCATTGGAAGCTTACCTTTCATGAATTCAAGAATTCTGAGAATTTCCCATTTTCCCTGGCTTGGGATACTAGGAAATATAACACTGAACTTGTTGGTGTTAATTTTTTATTTTGAGGCTAATTGATTCTTGGCCAGCAGCTTTTTCAAGTGCTAGACTTTCCTTAGAATGAGTGTTAGCATTACCAATGTATCATCTGCAAACTGAAAATTGGAGAAACGCTGTCATCTTCAAGTTGCAAGCAGCCCATGGAACTTTACACCGTCTTTTTGCACCTCAATGAGCAAGTTGAGGGCTTCCTCCATGAAATTTTACGTGTAGGATGTAAAGAGTTCCCCCTGCCTAAGGCTGAACTGAAAGGCTCTCCAATGTTGCCACTGAGAGAAATGGTATATATTGGGCTTGAGATACAGCTGTTTATCCAAGCAACCATTTGGTTGCTAAACTTGAAAGAATTCAGTGTTTGGTTTATAAAAATCCCAACTACACCCATCAAAAGCCTTGGACATGTCTAGCTCGATTAGAACACCAGGTCTTTTTGCACATAAGAGCAGAGAACTTCCTAGACCACCATAATATTGTCACTAGTCATTCTTTCAAAGACAAAAGCCAACTAGGTTTCTAATACCAGATTTGTAAGCAAGTACTTCATCCTCCTTGCTATACGTTTCGAGATTATAGCTATTGGTTTGGAGATTATCTTATAAACCTTATTCCATAGCACTATAGGCCAGTATTGGTCTATTGCTTCTGCCTTAACCACTTTCAGAATTGGAGCTGATTTGGTGGTATTGACGCTCTTTAACATTTTTTTGTTTCTGTGGAACTCTTCTATAACAGCCAGAAGATCCTCTTTGATTAGATGTCAGAAAGCTTGTTAGAACTGCACTGAAAAGGAAATTGGTCCAAGGGCCTTGTCCTTTTGGAAGGAAAACACAATTTTTCTGAGTTCTTCGGTAGCCAGCCTAAGCATTTTTTTATTATTTGATGCTCCCACTAGTTGTGGGATATTTTCATGAGAACCTTCTAAGCCTTTTTTTTGTGCCAGATTGTTTGATGTTTCCATTAGCATATGTCGGAAGTAATCTGTGGTATAAGGCCAAAATTTTGGCTCCATGGTGATGTATCTATTTGTATCAACTTTGATTTTCTGGACTGTATTGATGTGTTGCCTATTTATGACAGTTTTGTGAAAGTAATGGGTGTTGGAATCACCTTGCTTTATTCATGTGTCATGTGATATGTGCCTTCGGTAGCACTCTTCGGAAGTAATCTGTGGTATAAGGCCAAAATTTTGGCTCTGTGGAGATGTATCTATTTGTGTCAACTTTGATATTCTGGACTGGATTGATGTGTTGCCTGTTTATGACAGTTTTGTGAAAGTATACGGTGTTAGAATCACCTTGCTTTATTCATGTGTCATGTGATCTGTGCCTCTAGTAGCACTCTTCCCTTTGTTGTAGGAGAGTTTTTTGGCATATCAGAATGTGTTCTTAAGCTGCCATGTCACTTGTAAAAAAATCTGTCTCTGATCTGATGTTGCAAGGCCCAGGGCTGTTCTGATATATTTTCTGCTTGGGTAAAGATATTGACAAGAGTTTGGAGGTTCCATCCTTTCATTCATTTCTCTAGGTGGTGCAATTTCCCCATGAATTTATACATGGGATGCCCCTGTATTTTTTTGGCTTCATGGATGCAGTCAGGGTGTTTCATCAACATGCTCTCAATTCTGAACTGATATTTGTGGTTCTTGTGGTCCCTCTAGCCATTTCCAGATGAACTGGCCAGTGACCTGAGAGAGCGGTGCCATGAACATTTTTTATTATCTATATCTGATTAGTTAGCCATGCCTCAGAGACCATTATTTGGTCCAACTTTTCAGAAATATATTGTTTCCCTTTTCTCCTATTGCACCAGGTATGCAACCCCTGGGAAAAATCCAAGTCAATCAAAGAGTTGTTGTTTATCAGCTGAATCAATGTCTCCCCTATACGTTGGTTGGATCCTTGCCCACCCTTTTTTCATAGACGATTTTATAGTGTCGAAGTCCCCTATCAAAATTGGTTATTGCATCGAATTAGTGGTCATCTAAGAGGACAGCTGCTCAAGAATGATGATTTATTTGTTTCCCTAAGGGAGATATATTTGCTATACAACAAGCATCTCAAATTCATATGAATAACAATTGAATGTCATTCCCCAAGGTAAGGAAAGGTGAGATATTAGGGCATACCTAGCAAGGTCCCATTGTATCATGATTTTCTTATCTTGACAGAATCTTGCTTGCCTGCTGCCTCAAATTCAAGAATGTAATACTTTTTAGTGATCTTCAGCATATAGTTTCCTGCAGCAGTAGAAGATTTTATTTTCCGTCCCTTATTTTTTCTTAAGGAAACTGGCATTTCATGGGTATACCTAAAACCCTGATACTCCAAGAGAGTATCTGCATTAAGCAGATTAGATAAGGTCCAAAGAAACTATCAGCTTGTTCATACCTTCGTCCTATGCTTTTCTTTCCAATATCTAAAGATGCTTCTCAGTTTTCAAAATTAGGTTCAAGAGGGTCCAATGATGGTTTTCTTTATTTCATTTGTGTTCTTGGTTTGTAGTATCATGGGGCTGAAGTCTGTTGTTAACTTAGTTTTGCTTTTGCTGTTTTTCCTTCTTGCTGCTGTTTTTGAAGAGTCAGAAATGGATGTGAATTGAATGTGTGCCTTTGCTTTTCCTTGTTGATGCTCATACTGTTTTTTGGCTTCTGTTTTTGTTCCATGGTCATGTGGATCTGTTGTAGAGTGGACGGTGGTTGTCTGTCAGCTGCCTTGTGTGTCTTCCATTTCTTCTATCCTGGATCTACATGTGCCTCAAAAGGGTTGGATAAACTAGCCTGTTTGTTTTGTTGGTTTGCCACTTCTCCTTTTCTTGCATGGGCCCTTTGGAAGTTATCCTCCCCTTGATGCTCCTTGTGTGTGATGTGGCCAATTCCCAGGATTGGAAGCTTCTTGTTCTTGGTATCAACAGGCAGTATTTTTTCCGCTGCTTCTTGATTGACTTGGTGGTTGTTCTGCTCTTCTTGTGTGGCAGGTGGTTGTTCCTGATCCTGTTGAATGGGGCAAACTCTTTCCAAGTGACCATGTTCATGGAAAATCCAACAGCGGGAGTGAATGTTCTCATAATCTATTGGCTATCCCCGCACTATTCCCTCCCATTTCCAGTTATAATCTGTCTAGCAAGAGCTGTTCCAGATCTATATTGACATGGATCATGGCATGGTTGAACTATCGGGTGCTTTGTACACTCAAAAGCTGTGATACAGAACTCAATGGCATGGCCTATTTTTCTTAGAGAGGAGTCTTCCCAGTATTCACTTGGTAACAAGGGAAGTCTTACCCAAAAATGTATTGTGCTTGGTAGATCCTCAGTTGGATTGAATCCTGGAACCCAAGGCTTAAGGAAAAGGCTGTATTTTTTTCATTAACCAAGGATTATCCTAAGAGGCTTGATCCATTTCTAGTTTGGAAGAGAATATTCAATATGGCCATGAAATATCCTTTTGAGATCATCATAATGCCCACAGACCGATCTGATTTCTAGTTTTCCTGGACCCAGAGCCTCGAAGTTTTGGGGCCAAAGAAAGCCACCATGAATCTTCATATTAGGGCCTTCTCCTTTACATGTCATAGCTTGTTTTCCATTTTATCCACGGAAAACTCGGGAGGGGTTCTCCATTTGCAAATAAGTTAGGACTTATGATGGTTTTGTGAGTGTCATACTAGATGAATTGATTTATCATCTTTGCAGATCTGAGTGGTACCATTTGCTACAGCAGTTTTGAAGTTTGAGTTTAGCTGTGGAGGAAAGGAGCTTTGTGAGAAGGCCATGGCCTCTATCGAGGCTATTTGTGTTCTCACAAACTTAGATGATTTTATCTGATCCGGTTTGATGAGGGGAAGAGCCTGGGGAGATTACAGCCAGGATTCAAGAGCATGGAAGCTTGGGCTATCCTCCATGTCTCTTTTCACATTCTTCATGATCCAGAGGCTCACATAGATCCTGTTGCTTCTTGTTGTACACTTCATTAGGGTTATATAGCAGTTGGAATCAGCTGATATCACTTCATTTATCGTCTTACTTAGATTCTAGCATCCAGCATTTTTTGTTTCCCATCCCTGATGTTAAACTGCCCCTGTTCCCATTTTAGGGTTGAGTAGGGCAACAATTCTCAGATCTGGGCCATTTTTTTCCTGCTGTCATTCATTTTTCCGGATCAATCTGTTGTTGTATCCTGCCAATGCTGCTATAAATTTCCATCCTTTGTTTTCCAGCCTCTGAACATTTAATTTTGGTGGGTAAGGATGTTCAGCTCCCTGATTCTGTTCCTAGATGAGTTTTTTTGTGCCAGATGCTTCTGCACTGCTACCTGAGGTGCACGTCTCACAAAATCGTCTTCTCATTTCACCCTGCAGATTGTCCATTTTAAGGCTTTTGTAGCACAGCAGATCTGTATTCCAGTCTTTTTTCTATGTTGTAGCAGATTCATATCCCAAATTGTTTTCTATATCACACCAGATCCAAATTCCAGAATTTTTTTCTGTGCAGCAGGAGATCCGTATTCCAGAATTTTTTTCTGTGCAGCAGATCTATATTCCACAATTGTTAGCCCTGCATCAGCATCTAATTTAAGTTTTTCTTCCTGATCAAAGGCTGCACCTGCTCATTGGCCTCATTCGACCCTTGTGTCACCTCAATCCTATGAATCTGCATCGCATATGTCGCATTTCTGCTGTCTTCAGCATGCAGCTAAGAATTTCATTTATTCATCTATTTCTCCAAAGTCTTTAGTTTAATTGTATTTAGAATCTTCTTTGATGATATTTGTCCTGTCCTATAGTGGAAACCAAAACTGGGTTTTTTTATAGGGGTCTTATTGTTTAGCAAATGTCTTTCTAAAGAACTTAGATAAAATGAATCACTAGGGGTCCTTTTTATTCTGTTAGATAAGGGTCTCTTTTCAGAGATTTTCCTCTTTTGTCTTTAAAAAGTTATCATGGATCTTTTTTTGCAGTCCTGACAATCACTCAGAATGACCCATATCCCTGACTTCGGCCATCTCCTTGCACAAAAAATCCATGACCAGCAACAACAACAAAATGCATTTCAACTCTAACTTATGCAGCAGATGACAAGCATGCTCCAACAATTAATAAAACACAGGCACAACCATCTGACATCCCCACAGTGATTCCACCAACCAACTTAGCTCCACCTACAGAGCCAAGCATCTCATCTTCACTTCTAGTTCTTACCAAATCAAGGAAATTGATGATTCTTTTTCACTATCAACTCTATAATATCCTTACTTTCCTTAACATGAGGAATCAAGCCTTCCACGGATGGTTAGCCATATGGCCCATAGTGAAGATATTTATTCAAAGATACATCTCTTCTACAAAGTATTCCACTTGTGTGTCTTTTAACAAACACCTCCCCATCATGCTCCATCCTCTGGTGGTTACATCGATGGGCCACAGTACAGTTCCATCTGCACCACATCAAGCGTGTTTTTATCTCTCCAACTTCTGTCCACTCTTCCTTAAAATAATCAGCAACAAAGCAGACCAATGATGACCTCCATGCATCTCACACTGCTCATCCCTTTCCTCAATCAACAGCAGAAGTTAATCCTCACCAAGCTTCCTCACAACTTCAAGATGAACTTTTCACAGATTTATTGTTGACATGCCCTCCTTCATTTCCTTCCATAGATTCCGTTTTTAAGCAGGGAGGACACCCAATGGCTTCGGACTAAACGACTCCACATGTGACAGCATTCTACACCCAAGATCCAACCCTCATGCCACTTCAATATTATCTCCTCGAAATGGAGATTTTCTTCCATGTAGATCATCAATATATGAAGCTCATCTTCATATGAGGATCCTTTTAGCATCGACACTGCATTTCTAACTCCAATATATTTTATTACCAATTGTTCCAAGTCCTCTCTTTTGACATTACGATTCTATCAATCTTGGGACTCCATCATCGCTATTTGTGGCCTACATGCACTTCATATTCTGCCATATTCAATTATCTCCTGGCTCATCTTGGCTCCTACAAGATGGTTCTATTTCGTCTATAGAAATTGGAGACCCTCGGTTCTAAACCTAGTTACTCCTTGGATGCCTCAAGCTCTATGCACATTTGTCTATAGTAAAAGGACCCTAGGGTATGAAAAGGAACTACGCACTAAGAACTAAACAAATCAAAAGGGTAAACCGAAAGCAGTTAAACCTTGAACCATAAGGACTAATTATAAATAGCCCTATGAGAGAGGCGCTTCTCAAGGAAGCATCGAAAGGCATCCAAGGAGTACCAGAAACAAAAGGCCTAGGGTTTAACAAAACAGATAGAAAGGTGTATAGGGTTCAATCATAAACATATGGTTTTGGTTTTGGTGAATGAAAGATCTTGGGCCTCACAAATCTGTCGATTCCCAGCCAAAAGAGCCTTGATTCTTGTTTCATAGCAATCAAGCAAAATGGAAGATATGAAACAACAGAGGTAAACTCAAGTCTACCAAGAATGGAAACTATTTTATCTACTTTATTTCCTTTTCTCTTTTTATTGCAGAAAATAAAGAACGGCAAGAAACTACATATCCAAATTGACTTAGTAGTGTGTACTAGAGCAGCAAGGAATGAAAGCAACAGAGAAGAGAAAGAGGTTGTTGAATTCTCCTTACCATGGAATGAGGAAGAACCTTGTTGCACCCCCCCCCCAACTGGGGACAAGGCCCTTGAGAATATCAAATGGTTGTTCTCATGCTATGGAAAAATCACACCGCCTACAAGAGAGTGGTAGAATACTGGAGAAGATTAATACAGTACCAGAGAGTATGTATGTCATAGTGTGATGTTGTAGGATGATCTGATCGCAGTGAACTTCAAAGTAGTGAGCGTGATAAACACTAGGGCAGGATAATATAAGGTAAAGAATAAAGAGGTCTAATGTTAGATATAGGAAGAATTTTTGGGTTGCATTAGGACTAGGGTGACATCAGCATCCCAAAAGGTAAAATATAAAGTCAAAGACCCGATCAAACTAGTCATTTGGAGCAGAAAGGACACAAACTGTGGTCTATCAGACAAAAGCCATAGTTTGAGATAATTTTTGCAGTCCTGTAATAATATGGACCTCAGTTAACCCCTCAAACAGGCGTTATTAACTATTAACAATGATTCTTCTTCATTGTAAGTGAAAACAAGTTAACAACACTTTCTAGGCACGAAAAAAGAGCATGAGAAACTCTGATTATGCGTGCCACATAACACGTTATTGGTGAAGAGTTGGAAATGCCCTGAATGGAATAGAGAAGCATAATAAAACCAAGACCAAGCTACTATCCAACACCTAATCATATGGGGGTCGCAACAGCAACCACTGTATTTGACAGATCGGCATAATACAACTTACTTGGCAAGAAGGGTGAGTTTCTTCTGATGGGACCAAGAACGGACTCTAGGACACAGGTGTCTTTAAAACTAAAATTTGCTATACATATAAGGACATATCACACTGTTCAGAAGTACTGACAATGTCGCATGTCAGTCCAGCACGCATTGTTAGAATTATCATAGTAGCCTAGAAAGTCACTAGTGCATTCTCTAATGCTTCCAAGGCAACCACCCTATTTGAAAAAACGGCATAACACAACTTAGTTGGCAAGAAGGGTGAGTATCTTCTGCTGGGACTACTACAAATGGACTATATGACACAGGTGGCTTTACAATTAAAATTCACTATACATATAAGGACATATCACACTGTTGGGAAGTACTGACAACGTCGCATGTCAGTCCAGCACACATCGTCACTATTATCATAGTAGCCTAGAAAGTCACTAGTGCATTCTCTAATGCTTCCAAGCTTTGAGATGCTACAATCTCAAACTGCGGTGCATGTTCTAGGTTCCCCTCATCTTTGTTTACATATTGGATTTGATATATCACTCCTTCTTCCCTCTCTTGTACTGTAGGCATATACTGTTTTGTGATCTGAAACTCTAAACTTGAGATAACATTTGCATTTTCGTCTCCCATATCTGTCTTAATTACAAAAGCAGCATGGACAACTTCCTTGTTAAGAACTAATGTGGGCTATATGGGAATAACTCTTGTTGGTTGTGAAACTTGAAATACTGTCCCAATTTCTGATCACACTGTTTCTTGATCAGTCAAAACAGTGGACACTCTCATGCAAATTGTTACTCCACAATCCCCATATAGCTTGAATAGATTTAATCTCTGCACCATGAATTAGTTTTCAGTTTCAAAACAAGCTAAAGCTTCCTTCAAAACTGTTGTATCTTGTGTGTTTGACATGCCCTACAAATTTATTTCTACATCTAGTTCCTGAGGTTGAGCTTCATCCTATGTTTGAATCTCCAAGACTCATACCAATTCCTCTCTTGTCAAGAGATCAATTACTTGTGGGATTTTAGAATCTTCAGAGCTTTCTGCAATTTGGGATTTAGTGCTTGGAGAAAAATTCAATTTAAAGTCGTCATCCGTGACCATAAAAGCTCTCCACAGCTTTCTAATTGGATTTCATTGATATACCCAGCCTCTCGTCTAGAATTCTGTCTAGGATGATGAGGCCGTCACAGCTCAAAATAAGGCCCTCTTCTAATGTTTCAGCTCTATGCAAAGAATGATGATGCAAAGAAGAGTAACTATTGTTCATGTTGAGCAGTTTTGTTGCATGGTTTGTATCATCTGTCTCAAATCCCTGTTTACACTGTCCATATTCTGAACCAAAGGCTGGAAAATTTCTTCCATAGCCTATGTTAACGCTCTTTCAGCTCTCTCAATCTGAATCCAGTCTGGATATGCTGTAACAGCTTCAAAGGCTGGCATAATCACAACTTTGATACCGACGAGATGAAGCAAAATGAAATCCAGTGATTCTGGAAACAGGAATTGTTTGAAATGTTGCAATCAAAATTTCGAAAAACAGAAATCTGAATGTCGAAATGGACATCTGATTGATGAGCTTTGATTCCACTGAAATGAAACAAAATCTTCAAATTCTGAGCACATAAATTGTCAGAAAAAGATGAAATACAAATTTGCAGAAACAAAAATCTGATTGATAAATGATCTTTCCACTATTAAAAACAATAAAAACTCTGTTCTGAGACCACCAGTACACGGAATAGATGAAACTCTTGGGTAAGCCACTCCCAATTGTGACGACAAACCAATCTTCAATGTATTAAATTCTGGCCCAGCTAGATTGCACAATTTTGCACAAAGAAAAATTCCTCATTACTAAAAAACCTATTCTGGGCTGCCTCTTTGGAGCTGCTTTTATATTGAACTATCGATTACTAGGACTATGGGTGGGGGATGCCCCACCTATGTTTTTCTTTTGTTCTACTTGATACTATGTATATTTTTTGGCATCCTGGATGCACATATTAGTAATCGATCTTCAATATTAAAAAAAAAAAAACCTTACTATACTTATAGAAAAGGAAGCCCTCTCCTATGTTTGGACACTCCTAAAGATAGACATCTTCAAAACTAACCTCATCCTTCATTAAATCCTATAAAAGGAAATTTTTTGCCCTCCTAACGCAATCTTTGTCCTTTGCATGGCTTTATATGCTATATCCTCCCAATGCAATATTTAGCCTTTGCAAAGCTTCGATTTTTAATTCTATTCTCCTACAATAAATTTAAACTTCATTCTAAGAATTTAATCCTATTTCCTAGAATAGACTTGTGCTTTATTATTTATTCTGACCCTATTTCCTAGGATAGACTTGTGCTTTATTCTTATACCATCTTCCTAGGGTAAACGTATGCTTTAATCATATGCAATACTGTCTTGTGTCACAAGTCCTTTTAGTCAAACATATTGGGCCATTACAATGACCTGAATCATTTTCATGTTATCTTGAAAAGCAGAATCATGTGAAGGACGACACCTAAGTTTAAATTTTAATTTGTTATTGATCAGGACAATAACAGATCTAGCAAATACTGGGACACAGTCCTGTCAGGATACGCAATGCTAATCTAATCTCATGTTCAGGCAAGAATTGTTTTGTCACACAAGCTGTATAGGGGTATGAGTCCCTCTATAGCATGTTTACAGATACCTAATATTACAAAGCGCATTCTCTCCATGATTCTGAGTCTATTTCCCTGGTGGTTTTATCTGTTCTAAGCATATTCACCATAATGACAACCTATTCAGCAAAAAAGAAATTATTTGGAAATTTCAAGTGCCCTTGCAACAGCATAATCCTCAACCTAATGATAACACTAAAACAAATGAAAACAAATATGATAGATATGAAATTCTCCCACAAGCTTTTCAGAATACCATCCAAAAGATAATCTGCACAGTAATTAAATAAGATAGTTGTATTTGCTCCTATAGATCAAATCAAGTGATTACTTAAAGGCTTATGATGAATGTTCAGTATAAAAGGATAGTTTTTGTCTGGAACATAGGTTCATAGATGGTGTTTGCTATCATCTCAATTCTTGGAAAAGGAAAGCTATAAGGCAATTCCACATACCAGATCAGTTGTTACAGCCACAGCACCCGGGTGGTCGGCATAGAATTGTTTCTCCTCCCGAAGATCTGGATATGCAAGACAAGAATGCTTAATATAAAGCAGAACCTCTAGCACATTTTCTGAATAACTGAATTGGATCCATTCGTAGTATCATTTTCCTTACACTATAGATCAGAGCTTGTAAATTTATTTTAAGTAGAAACATCCATTTTCAAGGGAAGAATGCAATTTGACAAAACCTTTCACAAAAACAAATTATAGGGTAATTTTCAATTAAAATTTACATAAAAAGTTTATGGAGTCACTTCCGTCACAAAAATGTAAGCAGCATTTCTGATATAAACATTGTTTTCCATACAGTGTAGACTGATCATTTTATGCATATGGGAGGCCCACACCCTAAAACAATCTATTTAATATTTTCTCTGTCAATCCATCTGAAAATGTTTCAAGAGCACTAAGATATGCTGTCTACATATGAAGTCTTCATCCCAGACTCTCCAAATACATGATTATCATATAAATGTTAACCTCATTTCAAGACATAAAAGCCTGCAACACCAGACAGCGTAATAAGTAATATCCTTCATCAAGAGACCTCCATAGTGCTGGAATAAAATTTATATTGTGGTGTATTGATGTTGTCATTTGGGACTTGGTCACTTGATCAATGTTAGTTACTATTATGTCAGTGGGGCGTAGGGGAGTTATCAATATGTATAGGGTGTTATAATTAAAATAATTAATGAGAAAAAATATTCTTATGAGAGAGTGGAAGGGTAGATTTACTTGCAGTCATTCATAGAATTGAAAGGTTATAGGATGTGAAAGGCCATTATGAATTGGAAAAACATATTTGCACATACACATGTTAAGATTGAGGAGAATAAGTCGCTGTATTATTCATCCTGCACGAGCCAAAACATATTTCAGACTTTTTATCCTCCCATATATCTTGTTTCACTTTCATATTTTAAATGATTTGATGTTTTGCATCTAGTTTGATAATTTTATTAATGCTGAATTATAAACTGAATTTATTTTTATGCCTCTCGCTACTCACATTCTATCACAGAAGGCTCATTGAGCATGCAGGTATCCACTTAATTTACTAAATTAACATTGTTGACCAAGTGCGAACAGGAATGAAAAGTGAAAGTGGTTGTTTGAACATGGAGAAACAAAAATTATGATTGAGAGACATTCTCAGATGAGAATGACATCATATGCTACACAAAAAAGTCTACGAAAACGGCATCTACAGAGTCAAATATAACATTGAATGGAGAGTGATGAACTTTCCTAAAGCAGCCAAACTCGGACTCAATTCACAATCCACAAGTCCGATGCACCAACCAAGTAGGAAAAAGTTTTCATTTCACAAGCATTTAACTTTAAAACATCAAATATAGTCAAATTAATGCTAAAATATGTACCACATATCAAAACATAATTCAATTATATAAATGCACATGAAGCAGAAAAAAATTCAATTTATACTAAAAGTTCTAAAATGGTCAAAAATCTACAGATTATGATATCTGTGGCGTGAAAATCGTAAAGGATAAGCAGTCCCTCCCTCAATGTGACTTGCCTTGACATAAATACCCTCCATTTATTTGTGGAGTCATCGAAGGTTGTAGTGAACAAAAAACAAGTCAATAATCTGCAGACAAGGATCAAGACCATAGGAATTTGAATGATCGCCTACAGAAAGGAGACAAAAACGATAAGTTGAAGACTGAAATGGAGCAAAGGAGGATAGTTTGTAAAGATGATGAGGATGGTATAGAAGCACTCTATGGATGAATTTAGTTTGAAGCATAGACAATAAGCAAGTAACGAGGGCTGCAATTGCCAATTATAGAGCATTCAATTCTTTTGTGGTTTTTTTTCGATTCAGCTATAAGGAAAGATATTTTGAAGGCTGTCCCCCATCGATTTTTGGTCCGTGGTTGTTAGTTAAAGAGGAGGCTATCCAAAAAATCAAGATTAATAAACTTTATGAAGTTGTACGAACATCTTATACTTTATATACTTGTGGTCCTGTGGAGTAATAAGGGGTCTATGCAAGTCCAAAATTGTGCCTGATTCTAGTTGGGAAATCGTCATCTCGTAAAGACTGGTTTACAAAGTATCATGTTTCCAGAATCAAAAAAAATGGCTAGCACTAATTATAATGTCTGGAAACACAAAATCACATTGAGCATAGAGACGGTAAAGGTAGTGATTAAGGAAGTAAAAGGGCATGAAACCTCTGCTACCAGGAAAAGGAAACGCAAATGTGGAAAAACTGATTTTCCAAGAATCCTTGGAAACAAAACAGCACAAAAACATCCATACAATTAAATAATAAAATATAAAAAATGCATAATACTTCTTTTTAGTCTATAAAAGATAGAACACTCTAAAAAATATGGTACTCGTGACCATTCAAAAAATTTAATTTACTTAAATTTTCAAATGTTCGTGTCATGTTTTATAGGTAACAAGGTTCAAAATTTCAATGCAAATCACAAATTAGTTCACAATGTGGGTTATAATCTAGAAGAAATCATCACATTCATCTAGATTCTCCTCAAAATCAGTAGAACTAGATGCAGCAACAAGGACTCCACTCCGATTGGCTCCACTTTTCGCCCTTTGTGTAGAACTCCCTTGATTGTCATCACCAACATCAAGCAATGAAATTTGAGGAGAGAGTAGCTGCGGAAGTGTCCAAGTTAGTAACCTTTGACTGAATATCCCAAAGTTTGGGGAGAGAGTAGGCCCTCTAGTATAGTCATCGACTCATCAGTCTTGTGTGACAAAAGGTGCAAATTGGAATGCACATGCACTAATTCCTCAATTTACTTTTAGGGTTCCTTTTTTTTTTTTAAAGCTGGAAATGGCCGTGCAATTTCCAGGACATGTCCAGTGCTTCCAAAACATTTCCAGGACGTTTCAGACATGCAAATCACTTCGGAAGCGATTCCGAGGGGTGGGGACGACACCTATGTAGGGGGCGGGGCATGACCTGAAATGTAACATCAAACTGAACAGATGAACAAGAGCAGTATACAGAAGACTTAACAAAGCCATCAGTTGTTGCTGACTGGATACCTCAGACCTAAAAGGTACAACTAAAGCCTGCAAATTTTGGAAGAGGAAGGTGATCTTTTATGGAATTTCAGTCAAAGTGAGGCCTCTCCTTCAAAAAAAAAATGCTATTCTGAACAAATTTGGAACAAGGCAGCTCCATGTCTGAACATATCCTCAAACTAAAGGTCCTTAAAGAACTATATAACTTGAGTGGGCCTGATGGTGAAGGCTTGGGTAATCCAAAGAGGAGATCTAAATTCGAATCCAGTGTGGGGTAGGGTATGTACACCTAATTACCAATATAAAAAGAGGAATCATTTTCTGCTATTGACTAGAAAGTTGATGAAGAGGATGTGGTAGCTGTAACACTCAGCACTAAGCTATTTACAACCCTCTTTTGACACTTTTGTAACCACTTTAATAGTTAAAACTAAATCTTTTGTTACTAACATAGATTTTAACAAGTAGTTCAGCTTATTATTGCAAAAGGAAAGATGGGAGCAACAGCTTGGAGGTAGCCTGAAAGGTAAAATGCAGCATGCGAGATGTTTACTGTAATAAGTTGGGTCATCTTGAAAGGAATTGTTGTAAAATATTGTGGGATATGAAAAATAAAGACAAAGGAAAAGTTAACACTCTCAAGCATGAAAAGAATGAAGAATATGCTTTTTTTTAATTCTATATATGAAGACAATGTGCAGGATGAATAATGGAATTTTAATTAAGGCGCGTCTAAACATATGGCTAGTAAACAAATAATGTTTTGCTTCATTTTTTGAAAGAAATGTCTAGATTTAAATATTTAATCATGAGGATAGAAGGGCATGCAATGTTCAAGGTGGAGATGATGTCAAGATGGAGATAACAGAGGACAAAACATTACTATTTCAGGATTTTCTTTATTTACAAGTTTAGACAATAATCTGATTCCTGTGGTTCCAATATCCAAACAAAGTTATAGATTATAAGTTTTTTTATAAATTGGGAAGGGGAAGGTGTACAGTAAAGGATTAAAAAAATGCAACGGTCATTGCTTCATTGGGAGTCGGCCAGAATTATTTCTACATGTTGGAGTGAGTGCAGCATGTACACAAATATAGGTGACACATGTTGATGATAATCACACACTATGGCATCAAAACTATGGGCAAATAAACTTTCAATACCTATCACTCTTGAACAAATTAAGAAATGGCCTACCATTTATTCAAGAAGAAAAATAAGCTTGTCGTGCAGGAAAGAAACATAAAGTGGTCTTGCGAGACGAAAGGCTCAGATAGATAAAGAAGCACTGGAGCTGATACGTGTAAATTTATGAGGATCGATGAAGACAACCACTTTTAGAAGCAATACATTTCTTTCTCTCTGTTGATGATATTTCACAGAAAATGTGAGAATACTCATTACAGAAGAGTTTATGGCTGTACTTGAACCAGTAAATAATACAAATAAAATTCCTCGTAACTGATAATGTAGGGAATCAGTTTCTAATTGGTTTGCTAATTTTTATAAGGGTGAAAGTATTCAGAGGCAACTTGCCGCACCATATGCACAACAAAATGCTGTAGAAGAAAGAAGCAACATGACTGTTAAGGAAATGATAAGATGGGTATGACACTTCCTAATAAATGATGGCCATAAGCAGTTTATGATACCGCTTTCTTACAGAACAAGAGTCACAGTAAGGCAGTTGAAAATAAGATGCCTAAGGATGCATCGTCGGAGAGGAAATAACTAACCTAGAGCCCTAATGCAAGAAATGCAATGGCTGACTGTCGTATATTAAAAAGGATTGAAACGGCGACCTGACTAAAATGCCGTTTCCTGTCCGTCGCAAAGTTTTTAAGCTTCTAATGTTTTAAAGTTTAAATATTTAATATTAAAAATATTAAAATAATTAAATATAAAACAATTAAAACTAAAATATTACAGAAAAAAATAAAAAGTTGAAATTTAAATTTCAAAAACTAAAATATGGTTGAATTCATTTTTCTTAAATAAAATTTTATGTATATATAGAAACTCCGTTTCTCATCCACAACCTTTCCCAATCTTGTTTCTAACAACAGACCTAGAATGTGTCTTAGATCAGAAGGATTACCACTACCTTCTAGTACAGATCTGTCAGCCTTTCCATCTTCTCATGCTACTGCTAGGGCTGATGTATAAGTGAAAAAAATTGTTAAGAAGAAGAGGCAGAGAGATGTCTAGTAGAGTTAAAAGAAATGCCACATACACAGTTACATAAATGCATAGCATACAAGCATTGGAGGAGACTAAGGATGCCATTGCTAAATTATTATTTGCCAATGGCTTCCCAACCCATGTTGTATGTTCTCCTTATTTTAAGGATGCATTTAGGATGGCATGTCTTGCAGGCCCCTAATATGTACCCCCAGGAGAACATAAATTTCAAACTACACTTATTGAAATACATTTTTCCAAGGGTAACTTGCTCATGGAGTGTAGAACAGACATGAGGGAGGACCGAATGCTCCATTATAGTGGATGGCAGCACAGATATTGGCCACTGACCACTCATCAACATCACTATTACATGTTCAACAAGGCCACATTTTCTCAAAGCTTCTAGAAAGCACAAGGGTGTGAATTTCCAATTGCATATTTTGAAAGATGTTATAGAGGTATTGGGCCCTCCAATATGGTGCAAGTATTGACAGATGCAAATCGTTAGGGTTACCGGTTTAGATCAACTAAAAACATTTTGTTGGGTGCCGTGTTGTGTGCAAGCATTGAACAATGCATTGAAGGACTATGAAAAATTGATTGGGTAAAAGAGGCGATGTAAAATGCTAGAGATGTACAAATGTTCATCTGCAGCCACCACATCTCGTCGGCACTTTTCAGATCTTTTCAAGGAAGGCGTTCCACAAACTTGGAGAGACCAGATATGCAAGCTATTTAATTTTGTTGGTGAGAATAATTGAGGTGCGGAAGGCCATGCAGTCTATGGTTGTGTAGTGAGTAGACCAGTTACATAATGCCTAGACAAATGAGGGCAAACGAGTAAAGCAAACGTCCTTAATAGGACCTCCTGTAGGTCATTAGAGATGATGACACAATTTTCCTAATCCCCTAGAGATTTATGAGACATTTGACACTGTCCTAAGCTGGATTAAAGTAATTGTTCATGAGAATGATCCCCACTAGCTATTGCTGATGTGAAAGTCTTAACAATGGGATTGTGTCTTCCATGCTTAGCATACTCTTTTTCCAATTTATGACTTTGTCACATATCTTATATTTGCTCTTTGGTAGAGAATGCTTTCTCTGTTTGGATAGAGATATGCTTCAACTGCCTCCATTTTAGCTGTTGAGATGTGAATTTAGTATAGAAACAGAATTCTAAATGTATGGTCCAGATCTTTGATTGTAAAATGTAATTTCAGCATGAAGCTCTGTCTGTTTTTGGAAGCAACTAGTTAATGTAATAGTAGCAAGATTCTAACTGTAACACACAATGCCAATTATTATGACATATAAGGTTTAGGGATGATAGCACAAACAAGATCCAGTTTAAATTACCTTACCTTTTGGATCAGGGTTTACTCTTGGTTTTTTCGTCTTTGTACTTGTTTTAGACAGCCTTGTGTATATAAATTACAAATTTATGTACAACCCCAAACCTTCTAGCTACTTTTTACCTTGAATTTATTACTAAATAGTTTTATCTCAAACTGGGTTCCACTTGATGAAGTGTTCATTTGCGAATAGGGTGGCAACAAATGGTTTAGTTAGACAAGGATTCTGTAGCTTTATGAGTATGTGAATTGTATTGTTTCATTTCACAATCTAGGCACTATCCATTTTCTTGTTTCATTTGGCGCTTTTGTTGTTTTATACATTGGTTCAAGCTTCATGGCCGATGGCCCATTTGGCTTGCTTTCAGCAATCCAAATGGTTTCTAAGTCACCTTATGCCCCTCAAAATAGAAAAGCCACCTCACCTCCTAGATAAAATGGTTGATTTGCAATCTATATAGGCCTTGGTTCCATGTGAGGATCAGCCTTACGCATTAAGAAAAAGAAATTTAATCTAGTATACTGACCATACAATAGAACAAATCATACTACTCATAGCCACAATAGCATGCTGCTTATATCCTTTTGAATTTATTGTGAGATCCTAGGGTTTCATTTTGCGATTCATAAAATACCTCATGCATAGTTTTCCTAAGGCCTTTGCCCCTAAATTGCATTAGGAAGAAAGTGATGAGATGAACATTTAACTTAGTTTGGCCTTTAAGACGCCATGAGAGAGACACCAAAGACATCCCACACTGAACTCTAACAGAAGGCAATTCTAAGGATCATTGATATAAGGCTGAAACCATAATTATGAGATTCAGACTCAACAAGACTGATAAGGCAAGCTGAATCGGACACAGAAAATAAAACGGGTAAAGAATTTACAACCTCAAATGAAGCCTTTGACCTGCAAATGAGGGATTGTTTTTACATTCATTTAGATGGCTGGGCCTCATGCTTGTACATGGAGAGTCTCATCGAAAATCAATATACTTTACCTGATGCCCCTTAACGTAAGACGGTCACGTCACTTTATGTCTCTTTAAGTAGATTGGTCATCTTCTAGGATACAATTGTTATTTTCCAGCCTGTAAATATCTTGCTTCCACATGAGAGTTAACCTTACACAACAGCAATCTGGTCTAGCCTCTATTGACCACACAGTAGAAGAACAAATCATATTATTCATATGCACAATGTAATGCTGCTTTCGACCTTGTGAACTAAATCTTCATGCTAGGATTTCATTTTGGGTATTCATACGATACATCATGTACAATTTTCCTAAGGATTTTGTCCATAAATTCCATCAAGATCGGTTGATTTTTATTTTTTTTTCCTTGGAAATACTATCAGATAAACACATAGGTATATCACGATGAATTGTAACAAAAGGCAATTTTAAGGATTGTTGATTTATGGCTGAAACCATAGTTACATGGCTTGGACTCAGCAAGACTGATGTTCCAAGCAGACTTGGAATCAGCAAAAAAAACTTGGAAAAAGAATTGGCTACTCCAAATGAGGTCGTTGACCTGCAAATGAGGGCTATCAGAGAGTTGATCCACTTTGTATTGTTTTTGGGTTACTAACCAGTTGGACTCGGGAGTTTTATGACACTCCGAAACTCACAATTATGGATGAAGCCCTTCTAAGAATGCCTATATAATCACGCATAACAGATAAAAAATAATAATAAAGTGTTGGGCCTAGATTTGATATTCAGTTATTTCGTTAGCATAAAAAATTCTCACCAAATCTAGAGAGTGATTTTTTGTCTAAGTCTGGTATAAATGCTAGCTGTTTTACCTCAATCTTGAATACAAACGCACATACAAGTGCCATTCTGCATGGGATATTTCTATGATTTATGATTTTTAGCCTGCTAAGTGTCATGATTCCCAAAATGAATTTTCATTTTCAAATGAATTAGCCACTAATGTCCATATTTGGAAAGTTTATTTTATTTTTTGTTAAGTGCCATTTTAGGCACAAAACAAGCTGTATATATGGATCTTATTATTGAGAACAGCTATTTTAAAATAAGCTGTTATAAATGATTATATAGTTCTAACGTAGGTAGTTTTCAAGTATTAGTAGTGTATTTTTTGTGTTCATAGAAGACATATTTTTATGGTGCTTGTGTGCTAAGTAGGTCCATTTGCCTTATGATTATTACCAAAAATACATAAATAAAAATTTCATTAGGCTAATGACTACACGTGGAGGTCATCTGGAGATGACTTAAATGCACATGAATAATGTTCCACAAAAAATAATAATCTATATATATTTTTGTTAAATACAGACTTATAAATTTTCAGGGTGGCTGGATTTAGAGCAAAGAAATATAGAAAGGTTATTTGTAACCTGATGTGCACTATATATGTGCAAAGCATTTTAAGGAGGATATGTTTTTTTGGGAGTGTTGTCTGTAAAAGACTAAGTCCTTAGCCAAGTGCATTGTCCATACCGCTACTGCTCTTGGAGTCCTCTTAAGCCTGAATTAGTGTCCATGCCTTCTCGGGAAAGCTTATGCTTTTTAGCCATCTGCTGTATAAAATATTTTTTTAATACCAACAGAGGTTCCATTTGGATGTTCTCTCTAAATTTTTCTATGTTTTTATCCTTTGGTTTTCAATTAGTTTAAACCACTTCAAAAAGTAGGTTTTTTCTGCATAGGGACAAAAAAGGGGAGACAACCTGCTATTTAATATAATATATGAAATAAAAACTTGAATGAATTAGAGAAGTTTTCTTAAACATGCTGCCATCTTCCTCTAAGAAGGTTCTATGAGCCATAGAAACAAAAAGGAGAAACACAGCATCAAGAAATAAAATTCAAGCATTAATTAGTGGAGTTGGAGACCATCACAGTTGGTCCCCGCACCCTTTCCTCATCTTTCAGGGTGACAGAAGCTAGTGTCTTAGCCACTTGTGTATCCGCAAAGGTGGCAAAATTTATGCCCAACTTGCCACAGATTGCATCCATAGTCTGGTTCTTAACAACATCCTCTGCTGCCATGGCATTGGGCAACAACAAAACTTGATCAAGTCCATAACCTAGGCTAAACCCCAATTGCTCCACATCTTCATGAATTGCATGGGTATTACTTGCCCCAAATAAAAGAGTTTGACCACCAATTAACTAAGCAACATTGAGGGTGTCCAACCTAGGGGTGGATTGGCAAGGATCTCTCATGGCCTGGAGTATGCAGTCCACCAAAGCACCTTCACTCGTCCTTGCAGCCAACTGTGCATGAAAGAGGTTTGTGGCATACCATTTGAGAAGTTTTTCATCTTTGATACCCTCCAATAGAGAAGACTTCCAGAAGTCCAAAACTTGCTCCGTGGTCAGCACGGTGGTTTTATCAAGAACTCAATGATTCAACTACTGCTTTAATTTAAGATCATCCACAAGCACAATGAAGAAAGAATGAACTTTCTTCACAGAATATCTGTGAATCATTTCAACATTCTTCTCCCTGATAATGTTATCTGAGGATTCCTTTCCTTTGCTTAAGCGAATGTTTCCTCTGAAAGAAGGCCCCTCACCCCCTGCAAATATTTCTTTGACTCCATATAAGGACACAAAAAACCCTGAATCAAACACAAATCCCAGCCCATCCTTAGAATGTATGCTACTATAAAACAACAAAGCCTGTGGGAGGCAGGAAGGGAGCCCAAATTAAAGGCCACAGCTTTAAGAGGAATGCAGAGCCCAGAAAACAATTAGGCCCCTTCCAAAGGTAGATTGAGTAATGACAAGAATGGACACCCTTTCTCAGTCATGATAGCACTCAAACCAAAAACAAAATCAACAAAATTGCAAATAACCTTGTGCCCATCAAAAGCTTGCATGCAGACACAATTGGTGTGCAAAATGACAGAACAAACAGAGAAATGTATGGTGTATTTGAAGAGCCAAAAAACATATTTCAAGAAAAGGAAAGAGTGAAGTCTACTATCCAAACAAACCCAATTTCCTATTTTTAAAGGAGAAGTCCAAAATTTCATAGCCCATACCAATTTTTTACTGAATTCAAAAAAACAATGGCCAAGACACTGGAATCCTCTTAAACTTGCTCCCGACAAGCAAACCATCGAAGAAGCCAAGACTCATTTTCCAAATGGAAAGAAGAGCATACCTGAGAGGCATAACGACTGTCACTGCAACTGCATGCCAAAATGGCCACGCTAGTGGAGTGGCGGTTGATTTATAGCCTCTCAAGCCATAAATATGCCACCTCAAATTCTCCGTCCTGTCATTCATGCTACTCTTAAATAACAATAAATGCTTTTTAAGACCAATCATATCAGTTACTGTGGGGAGTCTTGGAGGTCTCTTTCCAAAATTGGAGACAGATTTTCAATTATTATGGGATGTGAGAATCTTGGAGATCTCTCTCCAAAATTGGAGAAAGATTTTCAATCATTATGGATGTGATTGAATTTGCAAATTATTATTATTATATTTTTTTTTGCTTCACTCCAAAGTTGGCAAGGAGATCAATAGATTTATTTCCATCTCTTCCAGTGTGAAGGATAGACCAGGAAGAGAACCTTGATAACAGAGTTGCTCAATGATGACATTCCGCTGCCAGTGCTTACTGGTCTTTTTCTTTATGGCCTCAAGGATGAGACTTGAGTGTCCCTCAATAACCAAGAGCATCCAATCTTGTCTTTCACAAGATAAAGAACTTGCCACGCCACAAAGCCTTTGCTTTAGCAAAATTGTTAGTTCTTTTTTCCTAGTGCCTCAAAAAAGATTGGAAGCAGTGTAACCTTACTATCTCGAAAAATTCCACCCAAGTCAACCTGACTGGGATTTCCTTTGGCTGCCCCATCAAAGTTTAATTTTATATCTGACCCTTGAGGAGGAGTCCAAAAAATTATTTTGTCAGTTCTTCTATTGATGCTAACCCTATGATCCGGATGCCCTAAAGGATCCCTTTCAGATTTTAAAAAATGCAGGCATCCTTAGGAGTGATTTTGGAGGCCAAATGATGATTAATTCCTTAACACTCTTGAGGATGGTGTCCATAAGAAGAGATAGATCTTGGTGTGCATCTTTACCCTTCAGTTTCCTTCCAACCACACATTCCAAGAAATGAAAGCTGGGATGCAGTTCCAAATGGTGGAGACCTTAGAGCAGATTTCCAAGCAAAAAGAAGGCTTTTCAAGTCTTTTGGAATAACAAATGGCAAATTGAATTTAGGGAGGCAAAACTTGTTCCAAATTTGCATAGCTGGAAAAGTCAGGAAAAGCAGATTCCAAAGCTAAAAAAACCTTATCTCCATCAATAGCAGAGTAGTCTCCAAACTTGGAGCCCATCCAAATCAGATTGTCATTTTTATTATTGAAATAAAAATATATTCGATGGAGTCCCAAGGCTTCTGCAGCCGGCAGCAACTTAGAAGGAACTTGTAGATTTACCCACCATCTCTTTTAGAATTTTAGAAATCAGCAACCTTATCTTCAAATCTGTCACTGCACCAATCACAAAGGTTGTCAAACTGACTCATGGAAGCAAGGGGTTGAGGATAGAACCAAGCTTAAAACCAAAACTTGACTTTGTCCCCTTTTCCAACCCTACAACTGAGCAGTGGTCTAAGGATCTTAATGGCTGTAGTCATTAAGTTCCAAATGTGAGATCCTTTAAGGTGATCATGAACTGTGAAAATCCTTTCTAATGACATCAAGTCTAGATGTTGTCTCTCTTTGGGACTAGCTTAAGCCCCAAAGAGCTAAGTTCATTCTTCTGTTGATTCTGATTCCTAATCCTCCCTAATCTCTTGGGAGGCTAATCGAGTCCCACTTGAGAAGAGACAATTTCATTCCCTCCCTAGTGCCGCTCCAAAGGATTCTTGTTTGAATTGTTTTGATGGCCTTTTCAACTTTGACAAGGATCAAAAGCACAAACATCATGTATATAGGCATTGCTTGAAGACAAGATTTGAGGAGTTGGAGTCTCCCCTAATCCTCCCCATTCTCTTGGGAGGCTGACTGAGTCCCACTTGAGAAGAGGCAATTTCTTTCCCTCCCTAGTGCCACTCCAAATGAAAAAAAATTATGCCCATTGGGCATATAGTTTAGTTTTATAATTCTTTAATCATATTTGGTTCCCCTGTAATTAGAATATTTAGTTTGTTAGAAGTTTGTCAAAGAATATCTATTTTTTTGTGTATTTGTTGTTTGTAGAAGGATCTATAAATACTTCTTTTTCTTAGAAGTATTGTAAGTTTTGTGAAATCTATTGTGTAAGCTTTGTCCAAACTATGTGAAAGCTCTTGAAGATCTTTTGCATTAATAATATTATGATTCCATTTGTGTGTGATTTACAAATCACTTTGGTGTTTGTTTTGTCTCAATTTTTTTCATTTGGTATCAGAGTCAAATTTGAGGAATCTGGGAGCACGCTGGATCTAGGAGCTAGACCTGAAGAATCGGGAAGCACATTAAATATGGGAGCTAGATCAAAGGATTTGGGAGCAATCCAAATCTAGGAGCTAGATCTGAGGAAGAAGGAAGCTTGGCACTATAGAGAAATAAATATGAGAGAGATTTCATTTGATAAGAGACACTTGCAAGAAGAGGATTTTTTTTACAAAGGAGGCAGATCTGAGCAAGGCATGGCAAGGAGTGGTGCACTTTTGTACATATTATATTTTTAAGTCAATTGATTCAGTTTTTTTGGTATGGTGTAGGATCAAGAGCCAAAATGTGGCCACATTGTTTGATTTTGGTAGATAATTGTTGTAGAAAAAACATTTTATCCTAAATGTTTGTAAATCTTCCGAAACAATTATTTCTATAAGTTGGCTAAGATGTTCAAAAAATATAGTTATTTCATTATTAGACAAAGGCCAGGTGTATTTTCAGACTTTCTCATTTGATACTGATTTTTATCAGTAATTGTAATTTCAAAATAATAATAAAAGAGAGATTTTTTGGGGTGTGGTGCCTTTTTGGGGGACAAAGGAGGAATATGTCAATTGAGAGATCTCTTTTGTGTTGCATTGCATGTTTGTGTTTGATCGCACATTTTTATAATGACAATTATTGGTGTACATGGCATACCCAATAACCTAATTCCTATGTTTGAAGGTGAAAATTTCAGTTATTGGTGTAGTAGGATGAAGATTCTACTAAAATCTAAAGATTTGTGAGAAAGTGTTCAAAATGGGTATACAGAACCTGCAGATGTGAATGTTCTGGATGATGCACAAAGAAGGGAATATAAAGCAAATGTCAAAAAGGACAATGAGACTATTTTATATTCAAGGTGCATTAAATAATACCATATTTCCTAGAATAATTGGAGATGATCACTCTAAAAATGCATGGGATATACTTGTACATGTTTATCAAGTACAATGCACAAACTGCAAAGTTACAAACTTTGTGAAAGAATCTTGAAAATATGAAAATGTCAAACAGTGAATCTGTTAATGAGTTTTTGACAAAGGTAGAAGCCCTAGTCAGTCAAATGAAGGTATTGGGAAAAGATATAGATGACAAGTATGTCATTGAGAAAATTTTGAGAAGCATGAGCCCCAAATTTGAAAATATAGGTTCAACAATTGAGATTTTTAAAGATCTCACCAGCATGAAAATAGATGTGTTTAGTGGGCCCACTTATTAACTGCAGAAGAAAGAATGAAGAGTAATGAGGAGAGTCTTGAACAAGCATTTGCCTCTAAAACCCACATAAAAGACAGAGGAACTCAATTTCCAAAACACTATAATAGAAATGAATTAAGAGGAGAATCTAGTAATTTTAGAGGTAGAGTAAGAGGCAGCAATTTTATAGGAAGTTGTGGTAATTTCAAAGGAAACAATGGTAATTTTAGAGGGGGAGAATAAAAAAATGTTCAATGCTTTTATTGCAATAGGCTTGGACAAAATGAATCAGATTGTTGGGCTAAAAACGCAGACATGGAGAAAAAGACTACTCATAACACTATTGAAGACAAAAGAAATTTGTTACTTGGTATAATGATTCTACATGTTCTTCTCATATGACATCTAAGGAGGATTTGTTCATCGATTTGGATGAGACGCATAATAGCACAGTTGTACTAGGAGATAATCAATCTCATGGAACCAAGGGCAAAGGCACTATTGCAGTGACAATAGTTGATGATGAGGTAAAACACATCAATAAAACTTTAATGGTTCCTACACTCAATAAAAATATGTTATTTGTGGGATAGACATCGGAACAAAATTATCAAGTGACCTTTGATGGAAATGAATGCATTGTCAAGGTCAAATTAAAAAAGAATGCAATTGTGGCTAAAGCTAAGATGACAAGTGATAGAATGTTTCCTCTTTATTTTTTACGAGGAAATCAAGCATTGAAGGCAAGTGAGATGAATGACAGTAAAATTTAGCACAAAAGATATGGACATCTTAGTTTTAGTGGGTTACTTTTGCTAAAGAAATGGAAAATAGTTGGACTTCCCTACATTGAAAACATAAATGAAGTACGTGAAGAATATGTTATGGGAAAAAAACATAAAGCAAGCTTTCCAATAGGTAAATCTAGAAGAGCTAGACAACCTCTTGAGATAATTCATACAAACTTGTGTGGTCCTATGCAAACTCTTACTTTGAATAAATCTAAGTACTTTCTAACCTTCATTGATGATTACTCAAGAAAAACTTGGGTATGTTTCTTGATTGCAAAATCAAAGGTATTTGAAAAGTTTGTTGAGTTTAAAAATTTGGTTGAAAAACATAGTGAAAAGTACATCAAAGTGATTAGGTTAGAGAATGTTGGAGAATATAAGTCAAACCATTTTCTGGATTTCTACATAAATCATGGAATCAAAGGAGGAAATTCACTACTTCCTATACTCCACAACAAAATGGAGTAGCTGAAAGGAAGAACATGACCATTGTTGAAATGGCAAGGAGTATGATGAAAGAGAAAAACACGAATAAAAGTTTTTGGGGTGAAGCAGTAGATACAACAATATATATCATAAATAGAAGTCCTACAAAAGCAGTAAAAAGAATGACTCTTGAACAAGCATGGTCTAGAAATAAGCCAAGTATTGATTAATTAAGAGTGTTTGGATGTGTTTATGCACACATACCAAAGGAAAAATAGTCTAAATTAGATGACAAAGGGCTAAAGTGTATTTTCTTTCGATATGGTTCAGAAAATAAGATATACAAGCCATATGATCCAGTAAGCAAGAAATTAGTAATCAGCGAAGATGTTGATGCAGAAGCGCCTGTGGACTTGAGGAAGCTTGCATCGCCCAAAATAGTGTGTTTGTTTTATGGTTCTTTGTTTGCTTTCTCCTTGTGTTTTGGTGTGTTCATTTGGAGGAATTCTTCTCGGTTCCCTTACCCTTGTACTTGGTGGGTTCTTGTCGGTAACATCATCCTTCATTTTCAACAATCATCTTGCATAGTGGATTGGTTGCCTTGGTGCTTTGAATGTAATACTTCATCTTTGAGATGACGAAGTTGCAACTGTAATTGGACTTGGAGTGCCGATTTGGTCTTCGTGCAACTTCAAGTGTTATTGCAGTTGTTATCGGCATTCATATGTCCGATTGGGTCTTGTTATGAGCTTGATTGTAGTTCCTTTGGCAATCAGAATCATTTTATCAATTAGCTCATGGCAACTTGCATCAAAGGTCTCAAGTGTTAAACAGGAAATTATAAACAACTAAGTCTTTGTTCTATTCCTTCGGTAATCAAAGGTTACTATTCTGATTGGGTCCTTGTTAGGCTCATCTTCTATCTTAATGCTTATCAAAATACCAATTCAGATTAGAACTAGAAAGAAACAAGTGTTTGTGTGCTTTTGCTTCTTGGCTTTCAAAACTTGACTGAGTCGTGGCATGCCTCGTTTATACTCTTAGTGTTGTTCCATCGAATTGGACAGTGCTATCCAAGAAAGGAATTTCGGTCAGGCCTGGAGCTTGGCAAGTTATATCAACAGCTGCCTACAGAAAGTAAAGCCCAGAATGGTCTTGTTACGAGTTAAGTTCTCCATACAGGGGAAAAAGGCATACACAGGCTCGATGAGGTCTTCAACATTTTCAAACATGTTTTTGGTGCCTGTAAAGCTCGACTAGGGAAAAACACTTTAATGTTGTTATGTTGTGGTAATCAATGAAGCCAGATCTGATTGGGCCTTGGTTAGTTTGAATGGGTTTTGGCGTTTTACAAAATGACAAGAGTCTATGTGGTGTATAATATGTCTTTTGGAATCCCGTTAGGGCCTAAGACTGCAGAAAATGCCTTAAGAAACCCGACACAATCACAAGTAAGATAAAAGCATTCATTTGACTTCTATTTTCCTTGTCAAAATCTGAACAGATCTACCTATAGGTGGGCATTTTGTTTTGGTGTTTCTTTGTATTCATCCAGAAACCGTTATAACAAATGAAACCTCTAAGGAAGACAAAGAGTCATTTGGGGAAGGTAAAAGGACATTCTTTTTCCGTCCATATAAGCAAATATACATTCATTTGAGGGGGGTTGGTAGTTGGAGTTCAGGACCAGAACAATATCGTTTTATTCTTCTTGGTTTGTATTGGAGTGTGTGACTGCCAATTTGAAGGCAGAAGTTCATTACAGGACTAGAGGTGTAGTGTATTGTTTCCTCCTTGTAATTGAGTGTTCATAACCCAAATTGTGGCATGATTTGTTATTAAATTCAGTTGTACTAATGCAATAGAATTGATCTCTCTATTATGTTGTCAAATTGTTTGACGAAATGCATGTGTGTCATAAATTGTGATGAACCCATGCAACAAAGGAATCAAAGGCAGGGTTTAATTAGTCTCCTCCTCCTTGTGTCTGCACCAAATGTGATCTTCAAAGAAGAGGAAGAATATATTCATGAATCAGAAACAAAGGAAAAACAAGTTGTGATTGATGGAATCGTAGAAGCACCTGAATCTTCTAGTATGGGAGCAAGAAAATATCAAAGCAAGATAGAAAAGGATCACCCACCAACTCAAATGTTAGATACAAATTTTGAACAGAGAACAACAAGGTCACAAGTAAAAGTGAACTTTGCATTAATGTCACAAGTTATGAAAAATGATGAGCCACAAAGTTGAGGAAGCTCAAGAAAAAGAAGAGTGAGTTGAAGCTATGAACAATGAAATAGAAACAATTGAGATAAATAACACATGGGAATTGGTCCAATTACCTCCTGGTAAAGAAGATGTTGGTACAAAATGGGTGTATAAGACTAAGTGCAAATCAGATGGTAGCATTGATAAGTATAACTGTATAAGGCTAGACTAGTCATTAAAGTGTACACTGAATAGGAAGGTATTGACCATATTGAGACATTTGCACCTGTAGCAAGGATGGACCACCATTAGATTGGTATTAGATATAGCAGCTTAGCAGAGTTGGACTAACTATCAGATGAATGTAAAGAGTGCATTTTTTAATGGATTTATTGATGAGGAAGTATATGTGTTGCAACCTAGCAACTTTGAAATATCTTGTAAGGAACACTATGTTTACAGGTTGAGGAAGACCTTGTCTGGTCTTAAGCAGGCACCTAGAGCACAGTATTCACAAATAGATTCATAGATATGTAAGAAAGGTTTTATCAAGAGTCAATCAAATCCCAATTTGTATATCAAGAATATAGGTAATAATTTTTTTTATCTTGGTTCTCTATGTGGATGATCTTATCTACACTAGAAACAATACAACTTTGTTTGCAGAGTTCAGAGCAGCTATGATTGCAAAATTTGAGATGACAAGTTTGGGACAAATGCATTACTTTCTTGGTATAGAAGTATGGCAAAGTGAAGATGGAATATTCATGTCTTAGAAAAAATATGCTTCAGATATCTTACTGAAATTTCAAGATGAAGGACCGCAAATCAGTTGCAACCCCTATTGAAGTCGGGCTTAAAATGTCCAACAGCGATGAATCAGATCAAGTGGATGCCACTCTATACAGACAGTTGATTGGTAGTTTGATTTATTTGACCACTACTTGACCAAATATCAGATATGCAATGAGTTTGGTATCTCGGTTCATGTAGCAAAGAGGATTCTCGGATATATAAGAGGGACATTGAATTATGGACTCCAATTTAAGTATTCAAAGGACAGCATATTGATAGGATATACAGATTTAGATTGTGTAGATTCTACAAATGATCAAAACTCTAATTCTGGTTGTACATTCAGTCTTGGTTCTGCAACATTTTCTTGGAAGACCAAGAAACAATTGACTGTATCTCTTTCTACAACAGAGGCAGAGTACAAAGCTGCAACATCAATAGCTTTTCAGATAGTATGGCTGAGGCGATTGTTAGAAGATTTGCATCATTTGTTGAATGAACCTACCTTGTTATATTGTGACAACAAGAGTACTATTCAGATGACAAAGAATCTAATTTTTCATAACAGGCCTAAGCACATTGAGATTCAACATCATTACATCAGAGAGTTGGTTCAGCAAGGACAAATCGCGATGGTGTGTTTCAGTACAGAGGATTATTTCGTAGATATTTTCACAAAGCCCTTAGCTCGTGAAAGGTTCCATAAGCTCAGAGATTCTATTCAAGTTCTTCCCAATGGTCATTATAGGGGAGAATGAAAGAAATAATGCTCATTGAGCATATAGTATAGTTTTATAATTCTTCAATCATATTTGGTTGCCTTGTAATTAGAATATTTAGTTTGTTAGAAGTTTGTTAGAGAATATCCATTTTTAGTGCATTTGGTGTTTGTATAGGGATCTATAAATACTTCTTTTTCTTAGAAGTATTGTAAGATTTGTGAAAGCTATTGTGTAAGCTTTGTCCAAGCTATATGAAAACTCTTGAAGATCCTTTGCATTAATAATATTATGATTCCATTTGTGTGATCTGCAGATCACTTTGGTGTTTTGTTTTTTGTCTCAATTTTCTTTCACCAAAGGATTCTTGTCTGAATTGCTTTAATGGCCTTTTCAACTTTGACAAGGATCAAAAGCACAAACATCTTGTATATAGGCATTTGCTTGAAGACAAGATTTGAGGAGTTGGATTCTACCCGCAAAGGAGAGCTATTTTCCTTTCCAACATTGCTACTTTCTCATGATTTTATCTACTAGAGGTTTCCAAATCCCAACAACAATTCTGCTCTCAAATAGTGGGATTCCCAAATATGTACTAGGAAGAGATATTGAGGTACTATATAATTCATGACAAATGGCTGTTTGAGCATACCAATTAGTTTTGAAGAAGAAGATTTTAGATTTAATCTTATTAATCATTTATCCTAAGGCTTTCTCATACAAGTCCAATGCATTTTTCAGTTCTTTTGTCTCTAGAAGCAAGACCAGTGTCATCAGCAAACTGAAGATAAGTGACTTTTGTGGATTCAGCAGCAATGGCAATGCCTTAGAGTTTTCCTTGAGACTTGAGGCAGGTAAGCCATCTTTTGAGAGCTTCAACCACACTGATAAATAGAAAAGGAGAGAGGATTTCCCTGTCTTAGTCCCCTTGAGGCTTCAAAGACACCAGTAGGTTCACAGTTCACAAATATTGAAAATATCGGTAATTTGATGCAACTAGCCTCCCAGTTAAGCCAATCTTTGCTGAATCCAATTTTTTCCAGAATGGAAAGCAGAAAGTCCTAGTTTACTCTGTCAAAAGATTTTTTCATCCACTTTGATCAGCATATTGATTTGTTTCTGAGCTGCAAAAGAATTGATTAACACATGGACCATCACAATGTCATCCAGTATTTGTCTCCCAAACACAAAGCCTCCTTGTTTTGGAGAGATGATTTGGAAGAACGGATTTTAGCCTGTTAGCCATGACGTTGGAGATCACTTTATAAACCATATTGCAAAGGAAGATTGGCTTGAATGAATCAAAGTAATCAACAACTTGGGGATAAGGGTAATGGAGGCAGAATACATTTTCTTGAGGATTGTTTTATTCAAGCCTAATTCTTGCACACCAACAACATCTTTGCCAACAATTTCCCAATATTCTTGAAACAAGCCTGTCGGAAAGCCATCAGGACCAGGGGCCTTGTCGCCTTTGAATGAATGAATAGTAATCTCAGCTTCTTCTATAGATAAGGGCTTTGTGAGAGATAGATTATCATCCTGAGAAATGTGAGGTGGGATTATACAAAGGAGCTTGTTTTGTGCTTCAGACCTGTCATATTGGGCCTCTATTAGCATTTATTGGAAGTACCTTGCAGCCTTAGCAGTGATGTCATGTTTCTTAGTGAGCTCTAAGCCTTGGTGAGTTTAATATTTTAGAGATATTTTTGAAATTTAGTCACATGATGGCAAATCTATGAAAAAAGCAGTGTTTTTGTCAGACAATTCTCTTGGATCTTAGATTTTTTGTTAGACAGTGTCACGAACTCCTCTCTATTCTAGTCCAACTTTTTTGAATCTTTTTAGCTTTCAAGTTAAAGACTACGTTTTGGAGGTTTCAATAGAAAGGCTCCACCAAGCTTTGATTTTGTCTCTAAGAGATTCTTCTTTAGTCAACATAAGTTCAAATTTGAAGGGTTTCTTCTTTTGAGGGGGCATTTTTGTTGATAGACTGATTGACAAATGATTGAAGCCTGCACAAAGAAGAATATATAATTCCAGCAATGTGTTCATCTGAATCTAATCAGTACTAATAAGAAACCGATCCAGTTTTTCAGCCAATTTTTCTTGTCCCAATCTCCAATTGCTGCAGGTGTCAAGAACGGATTTAGGCTTGGTATCAACCAATTAACTGGGCAAAATCGGAAGAGGATTATGAGAGTACACTAGATCCCCCAGACTTCTTCAAAGGGGAAGTGATTGCATTGAAATCACCACCAAAAACCCATTTGTCATCTGGGTAGGTGTCATAAACCTCTTAGAGACTGCCAACACAAATCTCTACCTTGGCGAGAGGTTGAACCATAGATATTGATACAAATGAATGATCTGTTTGAATCTAGCTCATCAAACTTGAAAGCCTGCCAATTGATGCAATCTTCCAAAAGAAATCCAAAAGCAATGTTAGGATTCCATGTAACAGCCAAACCACCCGAAGTGCTTTTTTGCATTAGTGGCTACAAAATTACTACTCCAAATTCCTCTTAAAGTTTCACTTAAGAGAGGTTAGTCCATTTTGGTCTCTTGAAGTAAGAAAATATCTGCCTTTTTGTCCAATATAAGCTGCTTTAGCAGTCTATGGGAGGTGTTCAACCCCCCTAATATTCCAAAATAGAATCAACATGAGAGGGTTTCACTCCGCTGCTGTGAATGAAGGGTTTATCCCTCCTCCCTGCTCCTCCCTTGCCCCCCCCCCACAACAGTTGTATTCGCATGCTTTTGGCCCACTTTTTTTATTCCCCAAATTTGAGTCTTTTTTCTTTTCTTTCTCTTTTTCTTCTTTCATAATGCTGATCACACATTGTTCTTCCTTTTCAGCTCTTTTTTTTCACCTGGTTTATTGAGCATTTCTGAAATCTATTTCTAACAACCTTTCCCAATGTTGATATGTGCTTCCAAATTTTGCGAGTTTGATTGTGGGGATCTTCTTGGCTTCTTTTTACCTTTGTTGAGCCAATTTGAGAGCTAACCTGCTCATTACAATTTGTTCATACCAGATTGGCTTAACATCTCCTTTAACTGCGAATGAGAAAGCTCCTTTAATCCAATAAATTATCCTTCTGGATCTTCCTCATTCTCAGCCTATTCCTCCTCCTTTTCCTCAATCATCAAGATTTCGGTATGTAGAGTAGGGCTTTCTGAGAATTGTTGGTCTGGAGATTGGTATTGAATTTTAGGTAGATTTTAAGTGGGAAGGGTTTCCTTCACCATTGAGAGTTCTTCTTCTGCATGTTCCTTAGACTCACTTAGATTTATTAGGGCATCAAATTTGTTCTTGGATTCAAACCCCTTAGATTTCCAGACTTTCAATATTTTGTTTCCCCCTTTCTTTTTTGGGATATCAAAGACAAAAACTTGTGGAGGGACATTAACCATTTATGGGCATTCCCTAACAAAATGCCCATGTTCATGACAGATCTTGCACTTGAACGAAATATTCTCATAATCAATATCCTGAATCCATTCCCGAGACTCAGTTTTGAATTTCATGGCTTTGAATAAGGGTTTAGAAATAACAATCTTGACACAAATTATGGCATACAAAGCCTGAAGCCCTACCTCTATTGACCTAGCCATACAAATATATATCCCACCGATTTCCAACCATTTCAAAAACTTCATCTTTCCAAAGTTCAGTTGGTAGTGCATATAATTGAGTCCAACACATACGAAAGATATGTCCTCAATTTTTGGATTAAAACCCTCTTCCCAAGGGGATATATGGTAACCAACCCTTCCCATGAACCAAGGTTCATTCCTAAATGCATCATCTCTTTGAAGTATCAAAAGAGACTTGAAATGCCAGCAAGAAGTAGTTATACTTGTTTGGCTATTCAAATGCCCCAGCTCTTGCTCAACCATTTTTGAAGATCTGCTTTGCTTGGCCAATAACCCAAAAAATTGCAAATTAGGGCAATCTTCTTGAGTTGATTTACTCCTAGTTCAATTTTCTTAACCTACAAATTGATGACGAGTATTTCTTATGTCATTGGGATGATTTTGGAATCCATCCTCCTTGTGGCCTTCGATTGAGGTTTCTTTGTGACCTTTGTCCATGGTTTCTCTACCTCCAATTTTCCTCTTGCTTGGGCAAGTCGTCCTCCTCCATCTCTTATATCTCCTCGTACCTAATCGCTGTTGTCACCTTCCACTTGGGTGCACTTTGCTTTTCCTCCCACCTGCATGCCTTTTGCTCCCATCTGCTCCTTCATTGTGCTCGCTAATCTAACATTTTTATTAAAGCGTCGTTTATTCTAAAGGTAGGTTTTAATCTTCAAAAAAATCAATTTTTCAATTTTTAATCTAAGTAGCTGATATGGATACGGGTATGAGAATCGGATACGTGGATATGGGGATTTTGTTTCTGAGCCTCGATACGTTTTTGGATATGGTTGTACAAAAATATATATAAAATATAAAAAATATAGCCATATATACAAAATTAGTCAACATAACATGTATAGAGCAAACAAAACAAGTTAAATAACCACAAAACATACTTATAATTCAATCCCAAATATCATAATATTCAATAGGCGAATATAAATTAGTCTTGCAACAAGTAGATAGTGCAAATGTTACAATGTATGGACAAAAATAAAGACATCAACATATACATTATTCACTATTTTCATATTTGTCTTCGCCTATGATGTCTTCATCGAGAGCATCATCATGTGGTTCATTAAAACCACAAGCAATAGCAATGCCACTCCCACTAGCAGCTCCACTATGCAAGTCGTGTGAAGCACCATCTAGCTCCGTGTCGAGCAATTAAAAGTAGGCAATAGAGGCATCCAAGTCATGCTTTTAGGGTTGAGAGCATAATCAAATAAATTGTTTGGGGAAAAAAGCATTTTTTTAAAAGTGTAAGTGTTTTTCAAAAAATTGCAATTAATTGGAAAAAATTTGGAAAAACTTAAAACCGTTGAAAAAATGTGGAAAAAAGAGAAAATTTGTTTTTTAATAAATTTAAATGCATTTCCATTGCATAGATATACATATTACGCATTTCAATTGCAGAGAAAATAAATACAGATTATGCACAGAAGATAAATGAGATTTGTACGCCATCAAAATCAGTCAACTGTTTTCTTTTGTTACTTTTCATACAATTCAAATTTCATTATATTTGCATTTCAAAATGCATACTATTGTCGTTTACAAGGGAACAAAAAAGGAGAGGGAGCCAATGGCAACAAGTAGACTATGGATCAGTAGGTCTAGACTTCAACATCTCTCCAGGGTTCAAGCTTCTCCTAATTTGAGAGACGACATCAGTGTCAAACCCAACGTCATCCATGATGTCGAAGTCAAAATCGTAAAAAATAGGCTCTTCGTTATTTTCAAGCCATTCAAAATCTGAATCGATCTCGTCAAAGGTCAACTAGCTAATATTCTTTGATGGTACCTAACAATATCAAATAAAAAGCATGTGTCAGTGACTTTTAATACTTTACAAGAATATTAATCAATTTGTCATATGAATTGAGAATTAGAAATACAACATTTATTAACCTTGAGCTTTCTTTATCTTCAGGTGAAGATTGTGGTGGACAAAATCCAAATCATTCATTCGTTTTGAATGAGTTGATTGTGTTTTTTGATGTATATGCACGAACACACTCTAATTACGTTCGCATATGGATGAATTGTGTTCGAAGGTGTCTGGTTTCTTTGCCAAAGAAATCCCACCATTGTGTTGCAAAAATATAATTTGTCAACATTGTAACATGCACAATTCGATCAAAATTTAACACTTTACCATACATATGTAGAGAAATTGTCTACCTGGTTGGAAGGTTTTTCTTCCTGTGATAGCTGTCATACTAGAGAAGAAACCCTTTACCTGCTTGTACATCGACAACTCTCTCATAGCTTCTTCAAAGTCATGTTGAAAACGAAACATTCTCTCCATGCACTTAAATAGGCCCTCGATGACCTCTGCATTGTCTTGAAATGAGGCACTAAAGAACAATGTTGGATTCAAGAAGTATTCAACTACATGGAGCAGAGAATGCATTTGTCGATTCTATTTGTTATCAACTATCTCCCATAATGGCATGTACTTGGCCTTGTTATCCTCCAATCTGCCCTTAATAGCTTTTTTGGCCCTATCCATTGTCTCATATAGATAACCCATGGGGGATTTATCCCTATCGACAAGTCTCAAAACTCAAACTAAAGGCTCAGAGAATAACATAATTTGTTCTACCTCTTCCCAAAAAGACCGTAAGAAAACATAGTCATTCACCATTCTTCCATCCATATGTTTCACAAAAGAAGATTCCACCCACTCAATTGAAACGAATATTCGTTTCAAATTCATTTGTTGTTGGGTAAGAGTCTACAAGGCAAGAAAGTGGGTTGCAAACCTTGTCACCCCTAGCTGAAGAAGTTCCCTGCCATCTATGAATGTGCGCATCATACTGAACACCCTCATGTGATTGTATATAAACTTTGTGATTGTGCGGTCCTTTTGCAAAATCGCTTTCACTCATGAAATTTTGTCTATGTCCTCCAAGATCAAATCAAGACAATATGCCACACATGGAGTCCAAAACATAATTGCATATTTGTCCATAAGAAGCCTCCTAGTGGCCACACAAGCTGCAACATTATCAGTAATGAATTCGATCACATTTTGTGGTTCCACCTCAATCACAACCTCATCAAATAGATGAAACAATGTCTCAGCGAATTTTATCATATCAGATACATCGACACTCTTAAGAAACATTGTGCCAATGTCACACGACACAAAAAAGTTGATGAGTGTGCGACTCTTTTTATTTGTCCATCCATCTGACATGATAGTGCATCTTGATTGTGCTCACGCTTTGTGATGTTCTGCAAGAACATCACTCACATCTTGAACAACATCCTTCAACAAATTTGTCTGCAAAACCTCATATGATGGGGCTATGAACCCAAAACCTAAAATTGCAATTGCATCCATCATACTTTCTCAGTAATCTAGCCACATTAAACGAGCTAAAAGAGTACCAAAAGTTGGAAATAGCCTTCTTTGCTTGCTCGTTCACAATTTTTTTTCCAACCTATACTCTCTAGTGTGGTTTGCGCTCCATGGGTAGTGTGAGGGCTAAAGAAGGCACGAATGATTCCCTCACTTGTGTTTGGTCCACGAGGTATTGATCCAAGAGCCGATTGAGACCTTCAAAACTCCTTTCCCATGTCATGTGTTGTTGATGACCCTGAGGTGTCATTGAATATATCATCCCTTGCATCGGAAGAGTTAAATCCCACTTCAGTTCCTGTCCTTGCCCTTTTGGCCTTCGACTCTGAATAAGTTGTAAATACTGCTATAGCCTAATTTGTGACATTTAAAAAGCATGCATTAGTGCAAGATGTAACTTCACGCACCCGTAGTCTCATCAAATGCCACTTGAAGCGATATATGTCTCCATTACATATATGTCCACAAAAATTGCATTTGATTTTGTTTGTTGTGCCTTCAACTAGCATGCCATAGGTCCATGCATAATCTTTCTCACATGACATGATCAAATCCGCAGTAAGCATAAATTTTTTTTTAGATGCTAAAACGTTTTAAAAGTGTTAAGTTTTCTTTTATCACTCCCATCAAAAACCCTTATCACTCCAACTTATCACTCCCACCTTTCGATATACCTAAATCTCCAATAACCAAACTACCCAATATACCATGCACCTTCCTATATACCTTAAGGTACGTGAAAGAGTAATGGTACGGAAAATGAATTCTCTTGATATACCACACCTCTCAATATACCAAACCTTCCTATATACCTTACATTCCTATCTACCCAAAGGTACGTAGAAGAATGATAGTACGTTGAAAAGAGATGTATGTGAGAACGGGGTGATACATGAGAGTAGAATAGCACTGAGAGAAATGGCACGTTCAAAGTCTCAGGTTTGTCTAATGGAATACTTGCAAACAGAGGGCAGTTCAGAGCTCATAGGCACGGTCCCATGTCTAACACTGTGAACCTCCTACATCGAATTTACAGTCAAACAAGAGATCCCGGAAGAACAAAAAAATAAGAATAAAAAAGACGATGGTTTAGATATGCTTTGTTTTTTGTTTTTCTCAATGCAATGTTTTGTGTTTCTGCAACTGTTAGATCTTAGTACATACATGGTAAAATAATATAAAAAATCAGTGCAAAAAGTTATTAATATTGTTATTTTTTAAAGGTTATTTAATAAAAACATATTAAATTTAATAAAAACATAACCTTTAAAAAACAATTTGAACATGCATATTAGGGTTAGGGTTTCACTACAAATTATTATACATGATAAAACAATTTGAACATATTTAATATTTAATATATATATACATATATATTTTAATATTTAATATTGTTGTTTTTTAAAGGTTATGTTTTTATGAAATTTGAATAATATTTAATATTAAAAAAAAAACTCTTAACCCTATTAGGGTTAGAGTTAAGTTTATTAAATTTGAACATATTTAATATTTCAAAAAAATCTTAAGCATTCAGTTTATTAAATCTGAACATATTTAATATTAAAAAAACTCTAAGAGTTTGGTTTATTAAATTTGAACATATTTAATATTAAAAAAACAACCCTAACCCTAATCCTAGGGTTAGAGTTAAAATTGTTTATTAAATTTGAACATATTAATTATTAAAAAAACCCTAACTCTAATAGGGTTAGGGTTAGGTTTATGTTTTTTAAGTTTTGGGTGTCAAAACTTTAAAAACATAAACCTAACACTAACCCTGGTAGGGTTAGGGATAGGGTTTTTTAAATATATATTAAATTTAACAGCAAACTAGGGTAAAACTAAATATATTTCAAATTAAACAAAATAAAAAAAATCCTAACTTACTTGGGCCATGGTCTTTGAAAATCTCGGACTTCTCGATACAAGCTGAAAATCCCAGGTTTGTCGTTGAAAATCTCGCACTTCTCTTTATCCCTCAAACTCGTTTCAAAAATCTTCACCTCAATGGTGAAACTCTGTGGACAGCAAGTCAAAATGACCATTTTTTCCTTTTTTCCTATTTATAGCTGAAAAAAGTGGACAACCTTTCAAATTGCAATTTACTCGGGTTTAAATCGTGTTTTATTCCCTTTTAAATTTTATTTTGAAAAAAACGTGATTTTTTGACATTTTATGGTGAAAAAAATGATTTTCAACACTTTAGAGCTTGATGTGCGTTGACTACCAATAAACCGCAATTTTTGGAGTTGATTTCCATGGATTAGGGCACGTTTCAAAATTAAGCGCGATTAATCATGTTTTAAATGCACGTTTTGGTACACTATGGTTGAGAGTATATGTCATGCCCATTTTTTTTCTTAAAACAACAAGCACAACACAAACTAAAACACGAACGCCCAAACACAAAGCATGAGTGAATACAAGAATTTATGTCAATCCTATATTCATGTCCGCAAATTCCTAGAACTACCACCATTCTATAATCAAGGGCATGCCACCGATTAAGAGGTCAAAAGCTCTAATCGTTCGGCCAAGCACTTTAGAACCCATTTTCTAGCTTACGCCGAAGATTCATGCGCTTATGACGTTGAAATGGCCGTCAAAATCAACCTAGGTCATAGCTGATGCAGTCGGCTTCCACGTGGCAGCTTTGGTGGGCTCCAAGGCCATGCTAGCTTTTCTTCGAGCTCCCAGGGACCTCTCTTGCCACATGGCATCCTACCACTTACCCGCTAGTTTGACGAGCTATCCCAACAACCCACAATCCCATCGAAGTCCATGTCAAGGGCAAAGCCTCCAAGCTAGCGAGATAGCAGGATGTTGCGATATAGTAGGATGTTGCCATGTGGCATCATCTCGACGGTCCGCAATCTCGAGGCTACAAATGCAATGCAAAAGCTTGTCAAACCAACAGGTAAGCGGTAGGACGCTGCTGGCAAAAGAGGTCCCTGGGAGCTCGAAGAAAAGCTAGCATGGCCTTGAAGCCCACCGAAGCCGCCACATGGAAGCCGACTCCATCAACTATGACCTAGGTTGATTTTAACGATCATTTCAATGTCATAAGCCCAGTAATCTTCAACGCAATCTAGCGAATGGGTTCTAAAGTGCTTGGCCAAACGATTAGAGCTTTTGACCTCTTAATCGATGGCATGCACCTGATTACGGAATGGTGGCAGTTCCAGGAATTTGCGGACATGAATATAAGATTGACATGAATTCTTGTATCCACTCATGCTTTGTGTTTGGCCGTTCGTGTTTAAGTTTGTGTCATGCTTGTTGTTTTAAGAGGCATGATAGTATACTTTATTTTGATTTTTGAAGTCCATGTTTGACTTTTTATCATAGTTACCATGTTTGAAAAGTTTGGGTTGTTTGAAAGGTGAAAAAAGTTCGGAAGTTTGAGATTTTGCAAAAAATTCAGTTTGATTTGGAAATTTTAAAAATAAAAAATATATATATAAATAATTATTATACATATTTTTGAGTGGGAACCATTCTCTTGTTGATGAATCTATCAGCATTGACTAGTGACCAGCTAGAAGGTTTAATGTTGATTGTTTTCTAAGGTGAGTTGACCATTGACTTTCTGTTTGCTGTCATACTTGCGTGACTGCCACATTGACTGGCGTATACATTCAATTAAGGCAAGTAAATAATTTTTAGGTAATGTATGGGCCATTGATTTGGTGGAGTCTTCGTCAAGGGAACTGGAAGAAGAAATGGAATCCTTAAGGTAACTTCTTGTGGGGCTATTGTAGTGTCTATTAAATTGAACATACAATAGATCAATGTGCTCTTCATGTTTGAGCTAGAAGGAGAAGACAAAGTTGGTTGGATTCTCAAATTAGTGATGCTTATGACAATGCACATTAAGGGATGCCTATCTTTGGGGGTAATTTATTGAGGGCCTTTCTCTGGTCTAGATTATTGGGTTTTTATAGCTAACAATAGGTAGTTTATATGCAGTGAGTTGTCTTGTATTTTGTCATTGTGTGTAGGTACTTTTGTGGGATGGTTTGTGATGAATAAGAGTATACTTGTCCTTCATAGCACCTCTTGTGTAGGTCATTAGATATGATGACACAATTTTCCTAATCCCCTAGAGATTTATGAGCCATTTGACACTGTGCTAAGCTGGATTAAAGTAATTGTTCATGAGAAGGATCCCCACTAGCCATTGCTGTTGTGAAACCACATGAATGCTTGACAATGAAACCATTGCTGGTATCACTTTACAAGGACAAGAAAATATTATAATACCATTGTTATAATCATAGTTACCAAGTTCGAAAATCCAGATCCATTCGGGAGGGCCAAAAAATCCAAAAATCGGGAATTCTTGGAAAAGTTAGGAAGAATCTGATTCAGAAAATGTACATATTGATAAATACAATGAAAAACATTAATAAAGAAATATCAATTGTTAATATTATATAATATCTATGGTTTCTGCGCTTTTTTTCCGCAGAAAACCAAGCAAACCAAAAAAAAAAAAAAATTGAAAAAAAACAGGGCTGACCCGGACAAAATTATCCAGGCCAGCCAAAAAACCTGGATCCGGCCGGATTTTGTGCAGATCCAGCCGGATTTCGTAACTATGAGATTGATGAAAAAATTACAAAACCGACTAAGTAGATATAGTAGTGTGTCTAAGAAAACAAGCCAGATTACTTCCAATATAAGCTTCTGTTTCCAACATGTCTATGGCTATGCCAATAACAGCAGAAAGATGTGAAGAAAATGACATGATAACCCATGAGTCTGGTCCAAATGAATTATTATATAAGCAAAACCAAAAGTGGAATTCTTTAAACACATCTAGCATTTTTTGCATTTTATGTCAAACTTTTTAACCAGTTAAAACACGTAAATTTTCAGTGAGATAGGTCATAAGGTGCTTTGAAAGTCAACCCATGCAGCTCAATAAGTGGGGTAACTCAAATTTTAAAAAAAATGTACTGACCTGATTTGGTCCCAACGAGAATTATCGGAACCCCAGGGGCATAATGCCTCAGCTCAGGAATCCACTGTATGATCATCAAATCATCTGTAAGTAACTCAGAAGAACCAAAGATAACATATCCATAGTGACCAACCTTCTTGGGAATTAACAAAAAGAAAAACATAGAAAATGCACCTTTTTGGAAACATTCTCATAACTAGCCCTACTGATGAGCGAAAATGCTAAAAGAAAAACATCTGCTCCCCTGTAGCTCAAGGGTCTCAATCTATTGTAATCCTCTTGACCTGATCAAACAAATATACACAAAATCAGAGGCAGATATCATAGACAAATAAATCCAGGTAAATTACAATAACCATAACTCAGATGCACTGAACTATGGCAACGACATCGAAAACCATTCAAGTAGGTTATTAGCTGCCTCGTCAAAAATGCAAAATGTGCTGGTACGAATCATGTTTAGTTGATTTTTCATAACTAAACAGTGTTCAGCAGCAGGTAAATTGATGCATTTCCTTAAATTCAAGAAGCAGTTAGGGGTGACATGATTGGAAACAAACCACATTTTACACCCATACGAGTCATTCTTCCATTAAAGCCCAAATTGTAAAACCTTACACTTACAGCTACTCTTCCTTGGACCTATAACTAGCACAGACCCATATAAACCTGGGTTTAGCATACACCTATAAGACCCACTCCAAATGTTTTTGTGGATAAGTCATCAAACATTTTAGATATGTCCAAGTCTACTGCTCATAAGTCTTTCCTTTGTTGTGGCTTAGATGGGTAGAAGGCAACATCCCGCTCAACAATTACAAAAACAAACAAAGGAATAAAATAAGAAAGCCTTGTTTTCTCCAAAAGGAATTATGAATTCACACCAGCATGGAAAGTGGTACCATTTCAAACGTACCTAAAGGTGGGAATCGACAGATGACCTTACAAAGTGATAAGATTAAAAACCTTGTTTTCTTCAAAGGAGATCCTGCATTCATGTGGGTGGGTTGGGGTAAAGGTGTGTAATATTTCATATAAGAGTAAGTGGCTCAATCTATTGATCGAATGGTGGGAATCAACAGACAGGCTTAACTACGTAATAAGATTTTAGAAAGCCTTTTTTTCTACAAAGGAAATTATACATTCACATGGGTGGCTTGGGGTAGCAGGGGTAATATTTCATATAAGAGTAATCTATTGATCAAATGGTTAGAATCAACAAACGGGCTTAACTAAGTAGTTAGAATAGAAAGCCTTGTTTTCTCCAAAGTAAATTATACATTCACATGGGTGGATGAGAGGAGTACCATTACAATTATCCCATCAACAATGGACATAGGCATCTGCAGCCTGCCTGACACATAAGCAATGGGGCTTTCCCCACCCAATTAAAATTGCTATTGCCACATGGTAGTTTAGGTGTGGTTAATCATTTTTTAAAACTATATCGGAAGCTTATTGTTTTTTAAAGCCGTCTAAATTTTATGAGCAGCAACTGTTTCACAAGAATTTTACAGGACCGAATCTTATGCTAAAGATTCTAAAATTCCCTCAGCCACCTGCAGAGAAAAGTCCTGTAACCCCCCTTCATGGGACCGCTAGTTATTCGTTCACTCACATACCCTGTTTCAAAATGACATCCCAGGCCAGCAATGAAATCAATTTTTAACAAAATAACAAAAAGAATCAGAGGCAAAGTGCAATCATATGATTGTCATCATTATTAAAGCCTGCAGGATATGCCCCTAAATTTACCAAAATAAAATAATGACTACCGCAATAAGACTTCATAACCCAAAATTTAACCCCGGGATAGGATAATTACAAAACAGCAATGCAGTTATCCAAAAATATTATGAAACTGTTTTCATGCGGAAACCCCATAACACTCACATACCCTATTTCCAAATGACATCCCGGGCCAGCAACGAAATCAAATATTAACAATATAACAAATAGAATCAGAGGCAAAGTGTAATAATATGATCATCGTCATTATTAAAGCTTGCAGGATATGCCCCTGAATTTATGAAAATAACTATAATGACTACTGCAACAAGACTTCATAACCTAAAATTTAACACCGGGCAAACAAAATTAAAATACAGCAATGCAGTCATCCAGAAATATTATGAAACTGTTTTCATGCGGAAACTTTAGATCCATTATTCAACAGCACAAACGATTTCAACAACAACTGCAAGTCGCTACGAAGTTTCCCTATGGTAATTAAACTCTAGTTTAGTTCCCTATAAACATAATCTTAAAAACAAATAAATTTCAATATAACAGACGTCAAATGGGATAGGCTTACGTGGGAAAAACAAATAGGCTTTCAAAGTGGAAGTGGAACCCTGGGTTGAAAACCAGGAAGAGATGATAAAGTTTTGAAAACAGGTAAAATAAGGCATCCAACAGGCTAGGTACAGGATACTCAACAGACGAAGCTAGGTGTAAGTTCCCGGCGACTTTAACTGAAAAGGAAAGGAAAGGAAAGGCCTTTTTAAGGTCCATGGGGTATACAGTTTATAGCATCAATATAAGCCCAAGGTTGTCCCAAATGGAGGAATTCACCCCGTCAAAAATCTTAAAAAATCAAAAATAACAGATAAATAAATTTAACAAAAATAGAAATAGAAGCCTGTTATTATTACCTGCAGTATCCCAGAGACCGAGGTTAACCGAAGTGCCATCCACAACTACATTTGCACTGAAGTTATCGAACACAGTGGGCACGTAATCCTAGCATCCACCTTACACAAAATAGCATCAATATACCAAAGATTTAACTGAATTTAACTCGATTTAACCAAAACTTCTCTGGAATGGGAAAAAGCAGAATGACTGCAGAAAAATTAACCTAATTCAGACAATTTAAAGAGTTTTATTTAGCAAAACTTTGCCTAATTTGACCCGATTTAAACAATTTTGTTAAAGGAACACGAAATACTTACAGTGGGGAAAGTATTGCTGGTGTAAGAGATGAGTAAACAGGTTTTGCCCACTGCACCATCTCCAACTGTCACACACTTTATAAATCTAGATGTGCTCATTATTATTTTGCTGGTTATTCTTCAGTCCAACTATGTTACAATCACCTGCATTTGTTTTCTTCCGCGACCAAAATCAAAAAAAAGTATTTGGGAGATTGCATGGCATGGCTGTCGATAATGATGGAGGAGGAGGGATGAATGGTCCGTATGAATGCGGTCGGCGTAGATTAGGTGGTATGGCAGTTAGGCAAAGCTTATAAAGTCTAAAGGGGAAAGGGGTTCCAGCTTTGAAAAGCTTGGAAACCCCCTTTTCTACACAAGGAAGTGGCCTTGACCCACATGTGACTTTATTGAAAGCATCCATAATTGCCGATGGAAATCTTTGAAATCCCACCCCAATGTCGTGGAATTCGAAACCAAATGCCTCCTCTGATTCTGATTTCATAACCAAAGATGATGATGGAGCCTTTTTACCAAATAAATTAATACGTGCCAATGGTGGTGGTGATCATGACAAACGGAATTATCAAATTTATATTAGATTTTTATTTGTGTATGTTTATCTATATTGAAACTTATTTATTTTCACTTTCTTTTATTTTCTCTCCGTTTTCTAATTTTCTTCTTATTTAGGGTGTCTTATGACTTTCATCAAGGTGGAAGTAGTGTGATCTTGGTTAACTACAAACCTGATCTTTTTTTTTATGGGGGTTCTTTATGCCCTTTCATTTTATTCGTGACAGTGTGTGTTTCTTTTTATCAGTTTTCTCATCTTTTATGTGTTGGTTTGTGCATCAAAAGAATCTTGATTTGAATTTGAAAAGTCTATAAATACACAATGCATTAGTGTATATAGTGTATATAAGACAAATGAGATAGGAGTGGATGAAAAGTACGAGTTCTTATAAAAGGTCAAGAGTGATAAGCAGAAGTCTAGATTTTTTTGAAGAATAGAAATTGAAGTAGTAGAGCAAAAAATTAATTCGGAGTCTTCTTATTGCATCATTGTCAATTGTTCATCTTAATGAAAAGTCACATAAGGATTAGGCTTGCATCTAAGATTGCTTGTTGAACTGCATTAAGTGTTGGTTTTTTATTTGTCTACAAATGGAGGTGGGATTGAGACAGGGCCCTCGATGACTAACCAATGTTTAAGGTTTTGCAAGGTGTTGTGAGTTGATTAGGGTTTCAAGGAAAGAATTCGGTTTCGTAATGATCTGCAACAAATTTTAGAAAATTAAATGAGGTTTTTGTAACCCAAGAACAGAGGAACAAGTTCATCAAAATTATTTTACAAAATTCTACATTTAGAAGGAGCATAGTAATACAGTCTAGATCAAATTTTCAAAGATATTAGTTCACTCTAAAAAAATGGGGTTATATTCACCTTGGATCCTGGACCTATTTCCAATTGATTTCATTATTTGATTTTTTATAAATTTGTGTATGTATTTTTCTCATAACACTCTATTTGCACATTTCAATAATTCTATAAAATTCTTTGTTACAATTAGATATGATTTTTACTATTTTATTAAGGTAAATCTGAGTAGATCTGAAATTGTTCATGTTTATGGGTAATGTTTTACCATAATTTGGTTTTTAAAACCCTAATGAGATAGAAATTAGTATGTGTATTCATATTATAAAGTATGACAATTAAGCATGAATATGAATGGAAAAGCTTGAAACAGATTGCAATTATTTGATAAGTAGTATATGCTAAATATAGTGAGCCCAAAAAAGGGATATGGACTTAGTTTTTATGATTAACTATATGACTGTGATTGTGTTATAACAGTGAAAAATAGATTGAAGCAGGCATCTATTCATTCAGATCCAAAACTATGATTTTATTTGTGTACGGTTGATTTCGTCAGTTATTTATGAGTATTGAATGTCGATACTGACATGAATTGATCGGTAGAGACCTATGCACAAAAGAGGGTTTATGACTATACAGTCATATTTGCATGTCTCTGAAATGATTTGTATGTGTGACGTTGAACCCTAATGATGTGTGCAACTCTATAAATCGATCTTCTTCACCTTGAAACCTTATGTGTGCTTGTGAGGGCTAAAAATCTATAAAATTAAGGAAAGTGTAATGGGTCAAGCTAATCTCAATCACCCATGTTGACGATTGAATGTTGTTTATGTATCTAATACTATAAGGAGGGAAATCATTCCACGTGTAGTTCTCACACCTAGTGTGATTATGCAATTATTATTCTTCACTCTATGAATGTAGCTAATGATTTGCCTTTGATACTTGATAATGCTTGTTTTAACCTAGATTTGATGTGTTTCAAACTTAGTTATGGGTTATTCCTAGTGATTGATTTATAATTTGAGAAGAATAGAGTAGATTTGCTCAATGTGTAGCAGTGTATAAATATGTACTAGATAAGTGCCAAGTCCCCTGTCAAGTAAGGCCTTAATTTGTATATATACAAGTCCAATTGGGTTATTTTTCACATCTTTGACATGTTAGGTAGATGGATCGACCCCAAGAAAAGAGTTGATTTTAAAAGTATTAATTGCAGGGAGAAGGTCACTATCGATAGGTGCAGGCTGGTATCAATTGACGATATTTACCCAGTTTGACAATAGTGACCCGTGTACAAGAGGTTTAAAATGAGGATCTAGATATGTCTACAGGGTGGTATACGAGTTTGAAACAAACAACAAGGTTCCTATAGCTGTGTAACAACATAATGGAAGGGTCAAACTCATAATGTAGTATGCAAGTGTGAAAGAATAGTAGGTTAGGACCATATGTGTGCACACAAGTCATGTGTGGTAAATGTATGTCAAGTTTGTCATTGTCAAGTATTTAATATTATAATTTAGTATCTACAAATTCCCCCTTTTTATTCTAGTAATGGAATTATTCAAGTAAAATTAAAAGGTAGCCGTGAGTGTGTACAGTGTAAATTATATTTGGTATGAAGCTCCAATTGTGTAAGTCACTCAAAAGTAAAAGTTGCAACAAACATATGGTAGTCAATGTCCATAAATCAAAATTTGAAATATGAGATTGAAATTTAAAAACTAAAGATCAAGGAAGGAGTACACATGTGTGTTGGTGACAATGATGTTTCCATTGTAACTTGTTGGAGATGATGCTTCCTTATTAAAGCATTTGAGAAAGGTGTTTTCCACTGAAGCACTTGGAGATTCCTTCTTGTTGAACCTTGTAGAAATTAAGGGTGAATAAATCTAAATTTTATGTGACTGTGTAAACCATTGGGTTAGGGAGATCTATGTCTAAACCCTCGTATATATGGGGAGAAGTATGCATTATACTAACCAAAATAACTACTCGAATATAGTAAATATGGGAACCAAATGATGGGTTCACTAGAAGTAACATCATGTTCATTGAGTGTCCTTAAACCTTAACATAAATTAACTGTAAAAAAGGAATCAACCATTGCAAACATATTTTATAAATTCAAGATTGCTCACTACTCTATGTGGATTGAAAACCTGATTTGCAAATAAATAGTTGTAATAGTGCTCATTGAAAAATATGTAAATGTGCATGAATTGGTATCATGCCCCTTTAAAATTGTGTTAACTATAAATTATCATAATATGTATATGCATGAACCGATATCATGCCTCGTGAATCTGAAAATGTGTATATGTGCATGAACCAATATTATGCCCATGAATCTGTACCAATTGATATAACATGTTATGCATTTGTATGTTAAACTTAAGAACTTATATCTCAAATGTATGTATATGTGAAACCTATAGTTTTTGTTATAAGTTTTGTACATGTGCCCATGTATATACACCCAAGTGTGTATGAATATGTTCTCACGTATTTGTAAAGTAAGTGCATATGTATGACATATGCCCCCATAATATGTATTGATGTGCCATGATGTCACCTAACTAAGCTCATATTATATTTGAACCATTTTGAATCTTTTAAATCCATACTCTAATTTCAAAATCTAATTTTCTATTCATAGAGGCTCGTGTCTCTATGACAAGCCCACTGCAATGCCCCCCATTTGAGAGGAGGGATGTGTCATGTAAGTTACACATCTCAAAAGAAAAGTTAATTGTAGCATGTCATGTATAAAGATAACATTATGTATAATCATGTGAACACATGGAAAGTATGTCATCATAGTAGTGTATATGTCAATCAAGACATATATGTGACATATGTAATGTAGGGCCTATAAGTATCATGTCTAGATAGATGTATTTATGAATCATTTAAAAGAAGACATCACTGCAAATATAACTAGACAAGACTACACAATAAAATTGCATGATATGGATCATGTCACCACCTAATTTCAGCAATCTCAACGAGCGAACAAACTCAAGAGTTAGTGTCACTTGTTAGGCAAGGGGTCACATACAAAGGACACGAAGATGTAAAAAACAAGGTCAAGGGCCACATACAAGGAACATAAACATGTTGCAAACAAGAGAAATAAAAATGTTGCATCAAACAAGTCCAAGGGCCATGCGTAAGGGACATAAATATGTCACATCAAAGGACATAAAAAATTCACATCAAACAAGGCCAGGGGCCACATATAATAGACAATCACAAATTAGCCTATCATACAAGAGAATAATGAGATCGATGAAGCACATAACAAGTAAAGACTAGTCTATGACATCCATATGTAGCAATGTCAAATCATATTATAATAGCATAACCATGTATCATTATGTAATATACGAGTAACTAATAAGACATGTGTAAGCAATTTATATAGCTCAACAAATAGAAGGTTATAGAAAGACATAACATGCGACATTGAAACCTATGGAATAATATGCCCCTAATATTGACACAACCACTAGTATAAGAGATTCCAACACCTATATGTCCATGTGCAACATGTATGTCTTGCATCACACTCGTATACCATGAAATGTATGTGTGTATGGAAAGAATATGCCATCTACAAAACATGTGCTAAATAATATATGTAATTAGTGTAATATATTAATAATGTCATGCTTAGATCCTAATTTATATTTTTTTAATATTTTGTATTTTGAATTCATTTGATATAATCAAGCACGACCAAATGTTAATGGTTTCAAAAATAAAAGAATGGGAGAAATTCAAAAAAAATGCAACATGGTGAAGGCATAACATACATTAGTTGTGATAGAATGGCAGTGTAGATGAAGTGAAATAAAGTAATATGCCCCCATTATATATGTGAATCACAATAATGTAGCTTAATAGCGTATGTAGAGATAAGGATTTCCATGCCCCCAATGGGAAAGAATCAATGTGTGCTAATGTAAATTGTATATATAGATGTATGTGGTCATGTAAGCTTAATGGAAACTACAAAATATGTATAAGTATGTAATATGTAAGAGTGAACAAGTAGAATGCCACAAGGGATGTGCACTATAATAATTTTAGGCTAAGTGTCACAAATGTCCAGATCAGAATAAACAATCCAAAGGCAAGGATCGAATGAAAATAAAGCCAAGGGATATAAGAATGGTCTATACAAGTGCATGTGAAGACATGTATGCCAAAATAGAAGAATAGAGTGGATAAGAAATCAAACAAGCATGAAAAAATTATGTACTGCAGGTTATACTTTGTGTATACATCCAAATATGAAGACTCTACTTGTGACACCCCCACTTTTGACACCTTATTATCGACATCCCTAATTTATCGCTATTCATCCTTAATATGCTCTAATATCACTAAACCTCAATTCTCTCATCATTTGATCTTATCCCATCATCCTGAATCCCCTCATCATATGATCATTACATCTCTAGCTAATTCGCTCTAACACTATTCATCCCCCTAATCATTTAATCTTGTCATGACAATAACATATGAATCCTATTTAATTTCCATCTTATCAAATCTATATAAACTAATTAATCATACTAGTTAGTTTGTTAGTCTAGTAAGAAAACCAATGCATCAAATTTTCAAAATAAATAAATAATATCATCATAATATCATCACAACTCTCCAAATCCCAAGTCACGAGATAAGATCTAATCAAGCCAATACCTTTATCAAATCAAGCCTTACAAACTCAACTCCCCACATTTCACTCAACCTCCCTCATTCAATGAGTAAGTAGACTCATTCTCAACCCTTGATCTTGCATCAAGATCAATAGTTCACATTTACCCTAAAAATCCATAAATTGAGCTCACATCCCTTCATTCCAAAAAATCTCACTTAGCCTAGTAAAGCTCTGTCTCGTTGAGAATCAAGCCATCAATCCATCATCATATTTATCAAGCTAAATCATCCAACCAACAAGGGGATATGATTCCCAAATGTTTGCATACAAATTAACATTGAAAAACCACATCTCTACTTCATTTTGAGCACAATCCAACATCAAGAGGATCACCTTTGCTATTGGTAAGTGAAGGTATCACATACTTTCTCCCTCTTTTCTCATCTAAGGTATCATTACAATTGATTATCATAGAAATTGCACTTTTTTAGTTTGATTTCTAACACTCTTGCTTGCTAATGGTTGTCTTGTGTATACATTTGGCACACTTGGTGGGACCCACAATCCCATAATATTTTTAAATCATTTTGCTTGTTAGGTGTCTGAAGCTTGGTTGATCAACTTTTAGAAGTTAATTAAGAGTAATTTAAGCTAAATTTAGCATTCTTAGATTCAAAAACTTGTTTCCAATTTTGTAACATCTCCACACTATATCATGGCACCTTTACCTACATGAATAGTGTATGTTTAATTTGATCAATGTCTACAATTGTAAAACCATGTTCTATCTGTATTCAGTTTTTGCATAGACATCATAATATTTGTGCCAACCAGAACATTTCCATTAGTCAAATAGTGTATGAGCTTGGTCAATTGATGTATGTGTTAACTCTATCTGTCCTATGTATATTCAATTTCTATGCATACATCATAACATTTGTGCCTATCTTAGCAGCTCCATAGGTCAAATAGCATATGTACCAAGTCAAACAACATTTATGCCTGCATGCATTATATTTTTTGTTTCATGTCATAGCATATGCACCCTAAAAAACATGTCCACACTGTATCGTGACATTTCCACATTTTGATTATTTTCTTATAGGTACACACTTGACAAAGGAATTTCAACCAAACTACTGACTTTTTTCTTATAGGTTTATGCTAGCCAAAGATATTTTATCAACCAAACACACACATTTAAAATGTTTAAGATGTATTAATTAATCTTATTTGTGTATCTTTATACTAGCTTCATTTGGGTGTGTGTGTGATCTTTGTGTCATGTATGATCTTCCCTTGCACTGCTAGGCAAAGTTAAGAATCAAAAGCAAACTATATCAATTATGTTAACCTAAGACATGTTACGTATGCTCTTCCCTCATGTTATAAGGTGACCTTGGGAATAAAAAATAGTGCCTACTTTATTTTATCCTTTTAGGGTCTTGAAACTAGGATTTCATTGCCTAATGTAGAGACAAAGCCCATGGTCCAATGGGCTTTATAAAATCTTAGGGAGTTATTAGCTAAGTAATCATCTATTTTACTGGTGATATGAAGTGAGGTGGTTTCATACACCAATACCCAAACCCCATATAACACATTTTCCACATAAATATTGGCCTCAATGTACCATGAGGCATACAGAGGTTGCCCCTAGATAGCCTTGCTTAGCCTATATTAGGAGCCTATTTACCATAGATGGATAGTGGTACAAGGAACACAACATTCCTCAAGATCATCCACCACATATCTTTCAAGGTACTATCAGTGGAACACTAGATGGTAGTAATCCTACTTAATTGGATAGGACATCTTTGCATTTGTGTCTTGAATGCATACCCCTTGTGTGTTGATCATGGTCATTGATATTTGGTTGTCATCAATGTCAAAGAGAGCATGTGGTACTAGTGCATTAATGACAAAGTGATCTAATTGATGTTTTGGAGAGTGTTTGACTTAGTGAAGAAATTGATGGATGATATTAATGGTATGGACATGATCTAGATACCCTATGGGATGTTTTGAGTGCTTAGAATACTTATGGAAGTGAAAAAATTCATCAAAACATTCATATGAAGGTTTAAACTCAAGCAGTCATCTTGATAGATAAATCTAAGTAAGCAGTTTGATGACAACATATTTCACACGTGTGAAGGTTTTAGGATCATTTTGATACATGGATGGATTCCCCTATGTGAGGAGATTATATGGTTTAAATTTTAGGTCATGAGGTTGAGCGTAGCAAAAGTTATTAAGGTGTAAAGTTGGCCTCTTAGTCAAAATTTACTAAGTTCCCATACTTAGCCAAATTTGCATTATCAAAGATCTACGGTTAGCATTTAATTAGATCACATATCTAATGATGAGCATTTAATTTGATCATATAAGGATCCAATGGTGTGGTTCAAAGTCAAAAATTCAAGATTGCATGCATTAGTGACATGTGTCACAATCATGGAGTTTGATCAGTAGATATAATGATGAGCATGAAACTTGTCAAATGGAGATCAATTGTGAGCATATGATTGTATAGTTAGAGATAAATGATGTGCAATAAGTCAAATAATCAAGATTACACATAGAGATACCAAGTGTTAAAAGAGTGCTGGAGACTTATTGTAGAAGGCATGTGGGACTGCCAATAGGTGAAAGTTCATTGGAAGACTAATTGTAGGGTGCGTAGAGGGCATGCAGAGCTACGAAGTGGCACAATCGTGGAAGCAAGGATCTAAAATCAATGATGAGTGTTATAGGATAAAGACCAACATAATTTTAAAGAGATTGATGGTGCATGTTCATTTAAATATATCAAGGAGCACGAGATGAGGTCAAAGTGTCTGATGTTTAACATTAACACAGTGACCGTTGGAATTTGAATTTTCAAATTTATGAAGGGAAACCAATTTGTAGTTTTTGAGCTATATCTTTTGATCTAAGATGAATTTCATGGTGGTGTAAAAAGTAAAGTTGAATAGGACTTCAAGGCACATCTAGATAACCTAGTTAGAAGTTCTGAATGTTTGTATAATCAAAGTTATGGAGCTTCAAAGTTGATTGTGCTCGTTCATGGTGTTTTTGTGCACAAAATATTATTTGAGTAAATTGTGCTTTAATAAAAGAGTGTTTTGATGGGAGTATTAATTTAAATATGTCTTAAAGGTCATAGGGAGTGGACCCATGTATTTGAAAGTGATCTTGTATTCTTGTTTTTCTCAATGAAGTGCTAAAATGGCAATAGGTCTCCATGAGACCTATAAGGGCTACTGAGGCCCAATTGAAAGGTGTAGCTACTTAAGTGTGACCCATGGATACTATGGCCAACTTATGAGGATGGTACTGAGCTATGTGTTAGCATGATATAAGTCTTAAGGGTTAAGGCAAGTATTATGGCCAACCTAAAAGTTGATATTTCATGAAGACTCTATAAAGAGTGGAGACCAAAGCAATGGCTTCTAGACCTGATGCGAATGTAATTAAGAGAGAAGAAGATTAGAGGGAGTGTGCTCAATGAATGGACTGAAGTACATAATAGATTAAGGATGAGTGAAGAAGACTAAAAATATTCACAATGGTTGTTTGGATGCATTACTTGTACGAGCAAGTTTGTGTGTGTGTGATGAGTTAAAATAGAGGTGTTATACATTGTTTCTCCAATCAGATTGAAAGGCAATCAGAGTTATAGAGCTACTGATTTCACAGGTGTTATGCGGGTGCTCGAAATCTAGAACAAGTGGGTGCTTATTCATACTTAGGGGTGGGTGTTCCTTATGAAGTGGGTGCTTCACTAAAAGGTCTCTTATTTGTGATAATCTTATAGGAAAAGTAGTCCATGTATTGCAAGCTTGAGAGTGGGTTTTATTCCCCAAGAGGGTTTCCCATGTAGATATTGTGTTATGTGTGTGATCTTGCATCATCTTTCTTACTCATTGTTATGAACATTTTATATGCTTTATAAATGCTTGTGGTTATTGATTAAGAGTTTGAAATGATTACAATTAAAGTTTGAAATATATTGCATCATTGATTCACCCCCCCTTCTCAGTGAGTGTACCTCCAACAATTAGTATCAAAGCATGACCTTCATTACAAGTTTAACCATTTAAAGATGATCCAAGGTACAATATGACAAGTCAACAGATGTAGGATTTCTCTACAAAGTAAGTACCATTGTTCAATGGGTTGAATTATGTTTTCTAAAGTATAAGGATGAGGACATACATCATGTCTCTAGGGTTTGATATTTGGCAATCTATCATGGATGGTTATTCTACACCAACAACTCCAATTAGTGTTGCTGACAAAAAGTTGAGTGAGAATAATTTTAAAGCTATGAATGCTATCATTTGTGGTTTATCTAAGGTCAAGTTCACCAAAGTGATCCATTACAAGTCTACTAAGGAAATTTGGGTCAAATTACAGAATATCTATGAAGGATAATCAAAGGTAAAATTGGTTAAATTACAAACCTATCAAAGGCAATTTGAAGGTCTCAAAATAAAGGAAGAAGATATTGTGGCATCCTATCTTCTAAGGGTTGATGAGGTAGTAAACATGATCAGAGGTCTTGGAAAGGTGATTGATGAAGCTACTATAGTACAAAAAGTATTAAGAACTCTTACACTCAAGTTTGATTCAAAAGTTTACACTGTATAAGAAAGTCATGATCTCACTCAGTTGAAGATGGATGAACTGCATGGCATCCTTACTACCTATGAGATGAGAGTTGATGAGGACAAACCTCCTAAAAAGGAAGTAGCCTTGAAGGTGATCAAGGAAGCTAAGAAGAATAAGTTAAGTCTTGAAGATTCTGATCTTAATGAAGATCAACTTGAAGCCATGATTGCAAGAAGATTGAATGTAAAATCAGGTAAGTATGAAGGAATTTCATGTGGTAAAGTTGGTCATTTTGCAGCAAAATATCCAGACCAACTCAAAAAAACTTATAAGGAATATCATGAGGATGAACATAAGAAATATGAGGGTCTTAAAAAGTACAGAAAGTTCTTCAGTAAGAAAAATGTAAAGAAGGAATTATACAAAGACAATAAGAGCCTTTACCATGAAGAAGATAGTAACTCATTTACAGAAGAAGAAGTAAACACATCTTACAGTGATGATTCTTTTCATAATGAGGATAAGGAGACAATGTTCATGGATTTTAGTAATGATGAAGTTGAATGTTCTTTAATCAAAGGTTTCTTTGACAGATATATCTCAGAGGAAGAAGATGAGAAAGTCACTCTTGAAGATAAATATCTAGATACTATGGAAGAAATGAAGATACTACAATGAAAGAATAGGAAACAAGATTCCTTGATCAAATCCTATGGGGAAAAAATTGGACTTTTTGAAGGAATGATGAGTAATGAAGTCAAGGAGCATTATGAAATCACACAACAACTTAAAACGTAGGTTTGTACTCTTAATGAAGAAGTAATAAGTAAGGATGAGGAGTGTATCTTGTATCAATCAGAGATAGAGTCTTTACAGATGAAACTAAATCAAGCTATGAGAAAAGATATATAAGGATGAATTGATGAACTATTTTGAAGATTTGAATATTGAGAAGAAAAAGAACAAGAAGATGATGTCACAAATCAAGGAATATGAAGAGCAATTCAATGTGTTTGAAGCAAGAATGAATGATGACACCAGGGAACATGAAGATATTGTCAAACATCTCAATATTCAATTAGAAACTATGTCTACATGCCTTAAATCCAAATAAAATGAGTACTTAAGGTATGTGATTAAAATTGAGTCATTAAAAGCTGAGTTAGATAAGACATCTTGTAAGGTAAAGTCATTTGTGAAGTATGAAAAGAGCTCAAATGATATTGACAATATTTTGAATAGTTAAAATCATATAAGTGATAAAATTGGTCTTGGATACAAAGAAGAAAAAAAACGCGTAATTCAAGACAAGATAAATATTGATATGAACAAGGACAATCAGACTTTAAAGATCAATCATCAATTAAGGAATGAAAGTATTGGCAGAATGAAGACAAATAAGATTAAACAACCAAATACTATGAGGTATGCAAATTTCAATGGTCATTGCTACTCTTTTAATCAATTTGATCATAGGTCAAAAGATTATAAAAGATCCTCAAGGAATGAATTTGCATGGAATTATGAGAAAGATAATGGCAAGAAAGAAGAACATCATCACTCAAGATAGTCAATAGGTTCACAAGGAAAGAATAACATCTTTTGCTACAAGTGTCAAGGGTTTGGTCATATTACAAAGTTTTGTAATATCTTCATCAAGAGACCAAATGATCGGATACATGAATGAATTCATGAAACTTCAAGGAATCATCATATATCTTAATCACAACATATGTACAATCTAAGAAACCTTATTTGTCTCAAATGCCATGAGAGAGGTCACATAACAAGGTTCTGTAAGAATGATTGATATTCTACTTCAAAAGTTATCAATCCTGTCATGAATAGAAAGAATCATAGTGAATGGAGGCCTAAGAAGGATAATTAAAAATATGATCAAAATGGATTATTTGCCATGATAGAACATGGATCAAGTTCAAGCATCAAGGAGCAAGCCTTATCTACCCAAATGGACAAGGAAATCAAGCAGGATCGTGAGATAAAAGAAAAGAATAAGGTTGAGAACTCATTCAAAGTTAATATGAAAATGAGTAAGGATTGAGAGACAAGTAATAGCATCGAGATATGGGAGTATACTGAGTTTTGGGATCTTTAGTCCCTCTATGACAAGTGGGTGTCTCTACCTATGCTTCTTAAGTAACATCTTTCAAAGTGTGGAAGCAAGTGTGTATGCTCTAAGTAATAATCAAAATGTGAATAAGTACAAAGGTATGTTCTTTTCAAATTGATAATATGCAAGATGTGTTTGGATAAGGGGGAGATAACTATGTTAGCTTGAGTGGATTGAAGAAGATGTGCATGATGTAAGGGGGAGCATATGTAAATATGCTTCAGTCATGATAAAAGTGTGAAGATGTCTACTATAGTTGTGAATTCAAGAAGATTGACCTAATGACTTGATCAAACCAAGTCATATATTTTGACAAGGTATTGAATCTTCATGCATGAGTAAAGGGATATTGTGAGTTATGTTGGTATAAAATTCCAAGGAGATTTCTAAGCTATGTGAGTAGTTTGTCAGATCCAAGGATTAGAGAAGTCCAAGTTCATATTGGTGCATGTAAAATGGGGAGCAATTGATTCATATGCTTAAAATTTTGTAAGTATCTTAAGCATGTTAAATAGTATCTGAATACATACATGATGTTAAGAAATGATTGTTGGCATGTTGAGGAAGAGACCCTTTATCATTAATGTCAAAGGGAGAGAAAGATCAAAATAAAGGAGTTTAAATGATTAATAAGTCATTCTGAGGGTGTTTCATCATCAATGACAAAGGGTAATATTGTTGATCATGGTCATTGATGTTTGGTTGTCATTGATGTTAAAGAGAGCATGTGGTACTAGTGCATCAATGACAAAGTGAGCAGATTAATGTTTTGGAGAGTGTTTGACTTAATAAAGTAATTTATGGATGATATTGATGGTATAAACATGATGAAAATACCTTATGGGATGTTATGAGTGCTTAAAATGCTTATGAAAGTGAATGAAATTCACCAAAATAGTCATATGAAGGTCTAAGCTCAAGTAGTCATCGTGATAGATAAATCTGAGTGAGTAGTTTGATGACATCATATTTCACACATGTGAAGGTTTCCTAAGTAGTTTGATATATTGATGGATTCCCCTATGTGAGGATATTATATGGTTCAAATTTTAGGTTATGAGATTGAGCTTAGCAAAAGTTATTAAGGTGCAAAGTTGGCCTCTTAGGCAAAATTCACTAAGTTCCCATACTTAGCCAAATTTGTATTATCGAAGATCTACGATCAACATTTAATCGGATCATAGATCTAATGATGAACATTTAATATGACTAGGTAAGGATCCAAAGATGTAGTTCAAATTCAACAAGTCAATATTGCACATGTTAGTGACATGTGTCACAATCACAAAGTTTGAGCAGTAGATATAACAATGAGTATGAAACACGTCAAATGAAGATCAATGATGAGTGCATGATCGTGCATTTAGAGATCAAAGATGCATGTTAAGTCAAATAATCAAGATTTGACATGGAGCTAAAATTGGAAAAATAACATTGGAGACTAACTACATAAGGCACATGGGGCTGCCAAGTGGTGGAAGTTCATTGGAAGACTGACTGCAGGGTACATAGAGGGCACACAGAGCTGCCAAGTGGCACAATCATGAAAGCAAGGATATAAGATCAACGATGAGCGTTGCAAGATAAATATAAAACTAATTTTGAAGAGATAGATGGTGTGTGTATGTTCAAATTTTTTAGGGAGCATGAGATGAGGTCAAAGTGTATGATGTTTAACATTAACACAATGATTGTTTGAATTTGAATTTTCAAATTTATAAAGGGAAACTAGTCTGTAATTTTTGAGCTATATATTTTGATACAAAATGAATTTCATGGTGGTGTAAAAATCAAAGTTGAATAGGACTTCAAGGTGCATCTAGACAAAATTAGAATTTTTTAATGTTTGTACAATTAAATTTATGGATCTTAAAAGTTGACTATTTGTTCATTCTTGGTGTTTCTATGTACAAAATATTGTTTGAGTAAATTATGCTTTAACAAAAGAGTGTTTTGGTCAGAGTATTAATTTTAAGATGTTTTAGAGGTCATATGAAGTGTACCCATATATTTGAAAGCAATTTTGTGTTTTTGTTTTGATCAATGATGTGCTAAAAGGGAAATAGGTCTTCATGAGACCTATAAGGGCTACTAAGGCCTAATTGAAAGGTGTAGCTGCTTAAGTGTGACCCATAGATACTATGGATGACCTGTGAGGATGGTATTTAGCTATGTGTTAACATGATATAAGTCTTAAGGGCTAAGTCAAGTATTATGGCTGATCTAGAAGTTGATATTTCATGAAGACTCTATAAAGAGTGGAGACCAAGGCAATGGTTTTTAAACTTGATGCAAATGTAATTAAAAGAGAAGAGGACAGAGAAAAGGGAAAGAGATCAGAAGGAGTGTGCTCAATGGATGGATTGAAGTACATAATATATCTAGGATGAGATAAGAAGACTAGAAAGATCCAAAAGGGGTGTTTGGATGTATTGCGTATATGAGCATGTTTGTGTGTGTGGGATGAGTTGAAAGAGAGGTGTTATACATTGTCTCTCCAATCATATTGAAAGGCAATATGAGTTTTGGAGATGTTGATTTCATAGGTGTTGTGTGGATGCTCAACATCTAGAATAAGTGGGTGCTTGTTCATACTTAGGGGTGGGTTCTCCTTGTGAAGTGGGTGCTTCACTAAAAGGTCTCTTGTTTGTGATCATCTTATAGGACAAGTAGTCCATGTGTTTATAGGTTTAAGAGTGAGTTTTATTCCCCAAGAGGGTTTCCCACGTAGACCTTATGTTATGTGTGTGATATTACATCATCTTTCGTATTCATTGCTATGAACATCTTGATGCTTTATGAATGTTTGTGGTCATTGATTAAGACCTTAAAAGGATTACAACTGAAGTTTGAAATATCTTGCATCATTGATCCACCCCCCCTTTTAGTGATTGTACATCCAACATTGTGCACAACTAGTTTATAAGTAAACCAAGTTAGCATCTAAAACAAACCAATCTCCATGCAAAATTAGGGCACTTCAAATCCAAAATCAAAACATACTTGAACAAATCCAACAAATCAACCACTAAGTGGCAACCATGGCATCTTATATCTACCCTTTAACATGAAGACCTGCATTGCCTAGTCCATCTCGCGACCGTCAACCCCGTACAAAATTTGAAACCTATCAATTCCCTGATCCATATCAAATACAATTTCCTGAACTTTGGGATAATTTTGAAAATTGATCACAACTCATCAACCATCCCATACCAATCTAACTCCTAAGTTGATAAAGCTACTATTTCCTAAACTTTATAAGATATTCAACGAGTGATAGTTTAAAAATTGATGACAACATAATTCATAATCACATGACCTGCATTAGTGCATATGCTAAAAATAGTAAACCCAAAAAGGGATAAATACTCAGCTTTTATGAGTGACTATATAACTATGACTATGTTCTAACAGTGGAAAATAGATTGAAGCATGCATGTATTCATTCGTATCTAGAACTATGTTTTTGTTTGTGTAGGGTTAGTTTTATCAGTTTTCAATCAATATTGACTATTGATACTAACCTGAAGTGATCAATAGAGACCTATGCATAAAAGAGGGTTTATGACTATATAGTCATATTCACATGTCTCTGAAAGATCTGTTTGTACGATGTTAAACCTTGATGATGTGTGTAACTCTATAAATCGACCTTCTTCACTTTAAAACCTTAGGTGTGCTTGTGAGGGATATAAATCTATATATTCAAGGAAAGTGTAATGGGTTGAGTTAACCGCAATCACCCATGTTGATGACTGAATGTTGTCTACATATCTAATACTCCAATGAGGGAAATGAATCCATGTGTAGTTCTCATGCCTAGTATGATTGTGCAATTGTGCTTCTTCACTATATAAATTCAACTAATGATTTGCTCTTGATATTTTACAATGATTTCTTTAACCTGGCATTGGCATGCTTCAAACTTGGTTGTGGGATGCTCCTAGTGATGTATTTATGATTTGGGAAGAATAGGGCAGATTTTACTTAATGTGCAATAGTGTATAAATATATACTAGATAAGTGCCAAGTCTCCTATCAAGTAAGGCCTTGATTTGTATATATATGAGTCCAATTGGGTAATTTCTCACATCATTAACATGCTAGGTAGATAGATCTACCATAAGGAAAGATTTGATTTTAAAAGTATTAATTGATGGGAGAGGGTCACTATTAATAGGTGCAAGCTAGTATCAACTGGTGATACTTACCTAGTGGCTTTGATTTGTATATATATGAGTCCAATTGGGTAATTTCTCACATCATTAACATGTTAGGTAGATGGATCTACCCTAAGGAAAGATTTGATTTTAAAAGTATTAATTGTTGGGAGAGGGTCACTATTGACAGGTGCAAGCTAGTATCAACTGGTGATACTTACCTAGTTTGACAATAGTGACCTACACACAAGAGGTTTAAAATGAGGATCTAGGTATGTCTATAGGGTGGTATATAGGTTTAAAACAAATAGTGAGGTTCTCACATCATTAACATGTTAGGTAGATGGATCTACTCTAAGGAAAGATTTGATTTTAAAAGTATTAATTGTTGGGAGAGGGTCACTATTTATAGGTGCAAGCTAGTATCAACTGGTGATACTTACCTAGTTTGACAATAGTGACCTACACACAAGAGATTTAAAATGAGGATCTAGGTATGTCTACAGGGTGGTATATAGGTTTAAAATAAATAGTGAGGTTCCTTTGGGTGTGTAACAACATAATGGAAGGGTCAAACTTGTAAGGTAGCATGCAAGTGTAAGAGAATAATAGGTTAGGACCATACTTGTGCAAATAAGTCATGCATGGTAAATACATGTTAAGTTTGTCATTGTCGAGTACTCAATACTAGATTTTAGTATCTACAAATTCCCCCCCTTTTATTCTAGTAATGTATTCACTCGAGTAAAAGTAAAAGATATCCCTTAGTGTGTACAATGTAAATTATATTTGGTATGAAGTTCCAATTATATAGGTTACTCAAAAGCAAAATTTGTAACAAACATATGGTAGTCAATGTCCATAAATTGAAATTTGAAATATGAACTTGAATTTTGAAAATTAAAGAGGAAGGAAGGAGTACACCTATGTGTTGGTGACAATGATGTTTCCCTTATAACTTGTTAGAGATGATGCTTCCTTATTAAAGCATTCAAGAAAGGTGTTTTCCACCGAAGCACTCATAGATTCATTCTTCTTATTAAACCATGTAGAAATTAAGGGTGAATAAATCTAAATTTTGTGTGACTATGTAAGCCATTGGGTTGGGGAGATGTATGTCTCGACCCTCATATATGTGGGGAGAAGTATATAATGTAACAACCTAAATAAATATTTGAATCTAATAAATATGGGAACTAAATGATGGGTTCACTAGAAGTAATACCATGTTCATTGAGTCTCATTGAACCTCAACATACATTACTTCTAAAAAAATGAATCAACCATTGCAGACAAATTTTATAAATTCAAGGTTTCTAATTACTTTGTGTGGATTGAAAACATGATTTGCAAATAAATAGTTGTAATAGTGCTCACTATAAAATGTGTAAATGTCCATGAATTAGTATCACACCCCTTTAAAATTTTGTTAACTGTAAATTATCATAATATATATGTGAATGAACCAATATCATGCTTCATGAATCTGAAGGTGTGTATATGTGCATGAACAAATATTATGCCCTGTGAATTTGTACCAACTGATAATAAAAGAAAATGAATCCATATTTTGAACCTAAGAACTATATCTCAAATGTATGTATATGTGAAACCTATAATTCTTGTTCTAAATTTTGTACACGTGCCCATGCATATACACCCAATTGTGTATGAATATATTCTCAAGTATTTATAAATTAAGTGCATATGCCTCTATAATGTGTATTGATGTGCCATTGTGTCATGTAACCAAGATCCTCTAATATATAAACCATTTAGAAGCTTTTGAATCCATACTCTAATTCCAAAATCTAATTTTTTGTTCATAGAGGCATTCGAGATGAGGGATGTGTCATGTAAGTTACACATCTCAAAATAAAAGTTAATTGTATCATGTCATGTATAAATATAACGTTATGATTAATCATGTGAACATGTGGAGAGTATGTCATCATAGTAATGTATATGTCAATCAAGGCATATATGTGACATATATAATGCAAGTCTTATAAGTGTCATGTTTAGATAGATATATCGATGAATCATGTAAAAGTAACCATCACTGAAAAGATAACTAAAAAAGACTACACAATAAAATTGCATGACATGGATCATGACACCACCCAATTATAGCAATCTCAACAAGCACAACAAGCTCAAGAGTCAGTGTCACATGTAAGGCAAAGGGTCACATACAAGGGACATGAAGATGCAAAAAATAAGGCCTATAAGAGCAAGAATATAATATTATTTAGCTAGAAATAAAGTATTACATGGACTATTATATAGCCATAACAATATCAAAACCAATAAACTTGGAATAGAAGTCACAGGTGAAACATAATAACAAATGAAACAATAATATTCTATGGTGAATTAATCACCCTATAATATAATCTAACATTTTCCCCCTTAATTCAACATAGCTTGAAGTGAACAGGAGATAAATTTTCTAAATTCCTAAAATTTGTCACGTGCAAGTGACTTGGTGAAGACACATATACATTATTCTTATGTTGAGCAATACTGGAGCTAGATGTTGTGTTGTTGTACATGTTTGTGAATGAAATGAACTTGTACCTCAATGTGTTTTGTGCATTTATGAAAGACTGGATTACAAACAAGTTTGAGAACACCTTCATTGTTATAGTATAGGTTGGTAGGTATCTTTTGTGGTACTCTTAATCCTTCTGGTATGTGATGTAACCATATCACTTCACAGACAACTCCTCTTGCAACATGATATTCTGCTTCAATGGAAGATTTAGAAACAAAGTTTTATTTCTTGCTCCCCTAGGCTATAGGACTAGATCCTAAAAAGAATACATATCTAGAAGTGGATTTTCTATCATCAATATTTCCTACATGATCTAATTCTAAATATCCTATCAAGAATAAATTATAATTCTTCTTATACTCTAGGCCGAAGTCCATTATACCCTTGATATATCTTAGTATTCACTTTGTTGCTTTCTAGTGAGACATCTTTGGCTCCTGCATGAACCATGAAAGATAGCTAACTGCATAGTTGATATCTGGCCTAATATATGTTAAGTAAATAGGACTCCCAAGCAACTATCGATAAAGAGTTGTATTTACTTGTGGTGATGGATTTGTATGAGACAACTAAAGCCTTGTCTCCATAGGTGTAGTAATTGGATTATTCTCCATCATCCTAAATTTCTCAAGCATTGTCTTGGAATATTTCATTTGGGACATAAATATGTAGTGTTATTTTTACCATACTTCTAATCCAAGACAATAGCCTAGAAGCCCGAGATCTATCATGTCAAATGATTGGTTAAGATCTTTCTTGGTTGCATCTATCATCTTCATTAAACTGCCAATGATGACTAAATCATCGATATATACTACAATAATTAAAATCTCTCCCCTTGTTGTTTTAGGTAGAGATTTGGATCATAGGGACACCTCTAGAATCCATGTTGGATGAGATGTTCATTGATGTTTATGTACTAGGCTTAGGGAGCCTGTTTGAGACCATACATAGATTTTATGAGTTTACATACTTTTCCTTCATTACCAAGTGAGACAAATACTTTTGATTATGTCATGTAAACTTCTTCTCATATAGCTTCATTGATAAAGACACATTTTACATCCATTTGGTGGATCGTCCATCCAAATTGTGCAACCAAAGCAAATATCATTCAGATTGTTTTGATCTTGGTCATAAGAGAAAATGTCTCCTCATAATCTATACCTTCCTTTTGTGCATATCCTTTAACCACAAGTTGAGCCTTGTGCTTGTCTATACTACCATATGCTTTGTATTTCATTTTAAAGACCCATTTACAGTTGATTGGCTTCTTCCCTGGTGGAAGATCTTCAAGCTGCCATGTTTTGTGTTTCATTAGTGATTAAAATTTTACATGCATGACATCCTTCCAAGGTTTAGACTCTAGGGCTTCTTGAACTATCGAGGGCTCTACTGATTCTGCAATTGTGCTCCTTAGGGCTAAATTGACCTCATCTTTAGTCATGCTTCAAATCCTTGGTCCAGTAGTCAATGTGTCTGGAGATTTATCCAATTTAGCATCTCTTAATGTAATTATATACCATTTAGGCATATATTGCACTATTCTTATGGGTTGATATGCATTAACTGATTGATCATCCTCATCATCATTGCCACCTTTAATGTGGTTATGACCTTCTGAATTGTCTAGAGGTTTGATTACTAAATCATGTGAGTTTATGGAAGGCAAACTAGTTTTCCTTTTCTCATCAAAATCTACATCCCTACTGATGGAGATATTTGTTTTAGTGTCCATCAGTCTGTATGCTAATGACTCTTTACTATACCCTAATCAAATATAAGGCATAGATCTGTTATCCAATTTCTTTCTCTTCTTTTTAGGAACATACATATAAGCCTTACATCCAAAAACTTGAAGATGAGTGATGGAAGGTTTATGCCTTATCCAGGCTTCATGTGGAGTCATATTATGAAGAGCTATAGTGGGTGACCTGTTCAACAAGTAAACTACTATTTTCACTACTTCTACCCAAAATGTGCATGCTAAACCTGAATCTTCAATCATGCTACACACCATTTCCATGATAGTGTGGTTTCACCATTATGAAACACCATTATGGTGTGGAGTTCAATGTTCTTTCAAATAAGTAGAAAAAGCTTTATTGGTGAATTCTCCCCCTTGATCTAAGCAGAGAGCCTTGATTTATCACTAGTTTCAGTTTCAATTGTTGCTTTGAACTCTTTGAAAGTATTATATGCTTGGTATTTGGTCTTTAGATAGTAGACCCACATCTTGTGTGGGTAGTCATCAACAAAGAGCATGAAATACTGAAACCCATAGTGACTATATATCATGGGGCTGCATAGATCAATATGCACTAGATCAAGCTTATCAAATGCTCTTGAGGAAATTTGACCAAAAGATGTTGATGTTGTTTCCCTGCTAGATAATCAGTGTAGAGATCTATATTTTTCTTCAAATAAATAAGTCCACAGACCATTTTCTGATTGCTGAGTGCTTTGAGATATCCAAAGTTGACATGACCATATCTATAATGCCATATATTGGCTGAGTCTGAATCTTGAGCTATAAGTGCTTGATTGTTTGACCGAACAAAGTAAATTTGGAACATTTTATCAACTCTAAAGGCTCGTGAAACAATTCTCAAGTATTTTGACTTATCTTTGATCAGACACATATTTTTACCATTTTTACAATCAAAGTCAACCTTGAGGTTGTGGTTAAGTAGATGACTGATGAATAGAAAATGATTTGTGAGTCTTAGGAAATACAAGACATCTAACATTTTCCAATCATGTCATCCAAGTGGTAAGGAGATATTACCAATGCCTTGAACTCGATAGGATGAGTCATCACCTAAAGAGACATAATTTTTAGGGGAAGTCTCATTCATGTTGTAGAACCAATCTTGTCTTCTAGTCATATGTCGAGTTGCACCTGAGTCGACATACCAGATATAACTTTGTGATGTTGATTCATCATGAGACTGTGTAACATATAGGAAGTCCTCATTAGAGTGGGTGTCTTCCTATTCAGTAATGTTGCCTTGTGGATTGGATTTCTTCTTCTAAAGCCCTTTCTTTCATCTTTGTCCTCTATGTGGATATGATGATTTTTGGTGACTGGGCTTCTTGTTGCTTGAAGAGCCCTATGAAAAGGAGTTATACCAATAATTCTTTAGCTCATGGCTAGTTTTTCCACTTATAAGTCAAAATTTATGTTGTTTATCCCCCTATGAAGTATGTTGATGACCTTGCTTTGGTTTGGAAGACTTGATCTGCTTCTTTCATTTATGTTGATTAAAGGTAAGAGCATGTTCTTTTGATTCTTCTTCTATATGCACAGACTCTTCCTATTTCAACATGTTTACCAACTTGTCAAAATATGTTTTATGTGCTATAACTATCAAAGTAATCACAAATATCCTATTGGAGGGTGGCAGTGCTCTTAGGACAATAGGTACAAGAGATGCATTTGACACTGTTTCACCCAATGCTTGGAGTGAAGCCCATAGGGTTGCAACACGACGTAGAAAAGCTTCCACTTTTCATTGGAATTCAATTTGAGAGAATGAAGTTGACTCTACAAATTAAGAGTGGTTCCTTCATTTTTGGCCTCATAGACTGTTTGGAGCTTATCCCAAGTGTATTTTGCTATTGTGGCCTCACAGATATGAGGTTGTACCTCATCCGATACTCTAAACATAATTATCAACTTTGCCTTCTAAATGGCTTTGTCAAACTTACATTGTTGATCAATGTCAGTAGCATATTGGGTAATAGTGCCATTTACAATAGGCCAAATATCTTCAAATTCCAAATGTGTCTTAATTTTAGTTTTCCAAGTGGCATAGTTATCACTGTAGAAAAGCTGTGAGTCTAGCAGAAATTTTTTTGACCCATTTCTAGCCATTGTGAAGAATCTGACCAAAGGTGATGGATTGGTTCCATATCACTCCAAGTATCAAGGTCTCCCTTTCATTATATCATCAGTCGGAGATAGCAATCCTTTCTTTATATGCACCCCTCTGGTATACCTATTGGTACATAGAAGAAGCTCACCCTTTCTGTATAACCAATGATACATGAAAGAAGCATAAATGTACGTGAAAGAGATTGATACATCGTACTTAGATAGTACTGAAAGAGGTTCAGCCAATCATTGGCACCTGCTTAGATGGAATTCCTCATACACATGCATAATTTTGCTAGATACTTAGAATTTTAACCTTCAAGATTTATGCCTTTCAACTAAATTGAATGGGAAAAATGGAGGGATGGCTCAGTGAATATTTTAACCTTATTTATCCCTGATGGTTTATAGGGTCAATGCTCGGATGTCATTGTTGTAGCTATGTTAGGCTATGTATGCAATAACTCAAGCATGATGGCATTACCCATAAATGTGATTTAGAGGCATAGCTGTGATCAAACAGTGTGTATGTGAAAAAATTCACTATTTTGTGTTTTTCCTTAATTTACTTGCAAAAACAAAATATTAGAATGAGTTTTCCAAAATATTACAATATAGAAAAAAACACTAATTCCGTTGTTCAAAATGATATCCCCCTTTTTGGAAAAAACAAATTGGGCTCTTTGGCCTCTTTTGATTTTTAAAAAAAATATGACTTCTATCTCTAAATTAGTTAGTTATAGCTAACTTTAACAAGTTTTCTAAATTTGGAGGGTCTACTAAATAAAGGGTTTTAAACTCACAACCTCTCATTTACCAAAAAAAACCCACCAACTCATCTATGTGTCATGACAAGTTTTTAAAAGACAAAACTTATATTTAAAGGCTAAAAAATTCTGATTATGAAGCAAAACCACTCCCTAGCCAATACCATAGGTTTGCTTGAGAGATGGTTTTTGAAAAATTTGCAGTAAAGGAAATATTTTCAAGGCTATTTTGGGTCCTAAAGGGTGGTTTTGGCACTTCTATTTTTTTTAATAAAATTCTTGTTAAAAATATATATATATATATTTTAATTTATGCACCCAAAAAAATAAACCACCAACCTTTATCAAAATTTTGAGGATATAGGAGATGAAAACTTCTCAATGTTGCACCCAATTCATCAAATGACACTTCCTCTTTCAAAGATTGAAATGCTATATGCTTGAAATATGTCCTGTATAAATAGTGATGCCAAGCTAAATGCTTATACAAACCACTTAGTATTGAAAATTTGTAGTCAACTTGATTGCGGATCACTGAGTTTGCTCACTTTTTTTTAGAAACGTTCAAGCTAAAACTTAGAAAAAGAGCCACATGCAAGGAACATGAACATGTTGAAAACAAGGGGAATAAATTTGTTACATCAAATAAGTCTAAGGGCCACACTCAAGGGACATAAGATGTCGTATTAAGGGACATAAAGATATCGTATCAAACAAGGCCAAGGCCCACATGTAATAGACAATCACAAACTAGTCTCTCGTGTAAGATAGTAATGAGATCAATGAAGCACATAAAAAGTAAAGACTAGTCTACTGGATCCATATATATTAATGTCACATCATATTAAAATAACATATCCATGTATCATTATGTAATATACAAGTAACTATCAAGACATGTGTAAGCAATCCATATAGCTCAACATGGTAAAAGGTTATAGAAATATATAACATGTGATATTGAAATGCCCCTGATATTGGCACAACCACTAGGTATAAGAGAGTCCAACACCTATATGTCCATGTTTAACATGTATGTCATACATCACACTCGTATACCATGAAATGAATGAATGTATGAAAATAATATTCCATATACCAAACATGTGATAAATAATATATGTAAATAGTGTAATATAGTAATCATGTCATGCTTAGATCCTAATTTTTATGTTTTTAATATTTTATATTTTGAATTCGTCTGATATAATCAAGCAAGGCCAAGTGTTAATGGTTTCAAAAATAAAAGAATGGGAGGAATTCAAATAATATGCAACATGGTGAAGGCATAACATGCACTAGTTGATCATGACACTATGGAGGAAGTGAAAGGAAGCAATATGCCCCCATTGTATATGTGAATCATGATAATGTAGCTTAATATTGTATGCAAAGATAAGGATTTCCATCCCAATAGGCAATAATCAATGTGTGTTAGTGTAATATGTATACATAGATGTACGTGGTAATGTAAGCTCAATGGAAACTACAGAGGATATATAGGTATGTAATATGTAAGAGTGAACAAGTAGAATGCCACAAAGGATATGTAGTATAATAATTTTAGGATAAGTGTCACAGATTTCCAGATTAGAATTATTAATCCAAAGGCAAGGATTCACTAAAAACAAAGCCAAGGGTTACAATAATGGTTTATGCAAGTGCATGTGAAGACATGTATGCCAAAAAAGAAGAATAAAATGGATAAGGAACTAAACACGCATAAGCAATCTATGTACAACAAGTTATACTTTGTGTAGACATTAATATGGACACTCTACTTGCGACACCCCCATTTTTGACACCTTGTTGTCAACATCCCTGATTTATCACTATTCATCCCTAATTTGCTATAATATCACTAAACCTCAAATATCTCAATGTTTGATCATATTATATCATCCTTACTCCCATCATCATATGATCATTACATCTCTAGCTAATTTGCTCTAACATTATTCATCCCCCAACTCATTTATTCTTGTTATGATAGTAACATACGGATCCTATTTAATTCCCATCTTAAAAAATTTAGATTAAGTAATTAATTAATCATATTAGTTATTTGGTTAGTATAATAATAAAACCCATTCACTAAATTTTCAAAATAAATAAATAAATTTATAATATCATCACAACACTCCAAATCCCAAGTCACAAGATAAGATCTAATGAATCCCATACCTTCATCAAATCAAGCCTTACACACTCAACTCCCCACATTTCACTCTCAACCTCCCTCATTCAATGAGGAAGTTGGCTCATTCTTAACCCTTGATATTGTATCAAGATCAACGGTTCACATTCACCCTAAAAATTTGTAAATTGAGCTCACATCCCTTCAATAAAAAAATCTCACTTAGCCTAACAAAGCTATGTCTCATTGAGAATCAAGACATTAAGCCATCATCATGTTTATCAACCTAAATCATCCAATCTACAATGGGATATGTTTCCTATATGTTTTCATATAAATTGACCTTGAACAACCACATCTCTACTTCATTTTGAGCACAATCCAACATCAAGAGGATCACCTTTGTTATTGGTAAGTGAAGGTATCACATACTTTCTCCCTCTTTGCTCATCTAAGGTATCATTGCAATTGATTATCATAGAAAATTCACTTTGTTTTGGTTTGATTTCTAACACTCTTGTTTGTTAATGGTTGTCTTGTATATTTGGCTTGCCCGGTGGGACCTATAATCCCATTATATTTTTAAATCATTTTGCTTGATAGGTATCTTAGGCTTAGTTGATCAACTTTTAGAAGACAATTAAGAGTAATTTGAGCCAAATTTAGAATTCTTAGCTTCAAAAACTTGTTTCTAGTTTCATAACATCTCCACACTATATCACAACATCTTTGCATATGTGAATAACATATACATAATTTGATCAACGTCTATACTTACAAAATTGATGCAAAAGAATCAAACAAGGCAATATATTTTAGTGTGTTTTTTTTGTAATTTTTGTTTAATTGGTGTTATAAGTCCTATAGAGACCCAATGAGGGTGATACAAGTCATTAGGTGTCTTTGTAATAAGTGTTTTTTGGCTTGGGAGAGTTTCTTGCCAAAACACTATTTTGAAAATTTGAATTAAGACCTTAGCTTTGGAGGGTATTTGGTGATGTTATTTTGAATTCTAATGTTTGTAATTGTATCTTAAGGTTATATGAGGTCCTAGTTAGATATGTGTGGGTATTATCAATGTACAATTCAATGTACTTCAAAAATAAAAAAAGATTATAATTGCCCCTTCATTTGTGGAGGTGGCCAAGAGGAAGGAAGTTGGTAGTTATGTGACTTGAAGAATGTAAAAGAGAAATTAAATGTTAGAGATTGTTAAGGTGTGGAGCCTAAAAGCTTCACATATGAGTGCATTACCAAAGTTGCAGGTTTACACAGTCACCGGCGTCGGTCAGGAGCGACCGTCGTCGGTCCGGTGCAGTTGAAGAGACGCCGACGTCGATAGAGGATCGGCTGACATCGGTCACAGGCAAGCAGGCAGGAACTGGCATCGGTTACCTGTGCGTCTAGAATGCTATTTTCGAGGACAAAAGCGAGTGTTTGCATGATGAGTTTAAGTCTTAGTCTTAAGTTCGCGTTTCTATTATTAGTAAGATTATTTTTAGAGCCCTTGTTCAAGAGGCTTAACTGTTGGTTGTAAGTGCATGCTCAAGTTTCCTAATTCTATATGTAGAATTAGATCTTCTTAGCTTACTGTGATTATGGTAGTAGTTCATTGTATGTGAATGTTGAAGAATAGTACAGAGTTGTATCAATCCAGGTTGTTGGAGTTGATTGTACTTGAGAGAGAGAGCTCTTAAGGGATAGAGATCTAGAGAGAGATCTTGTGCATCAGAGAGAGGTGTGGAAGAAAGAAGTTTCTTCAATTGTATTCCTTTTTTAAAGAGTTTAATACAAGTTTTCAGGGTGGTTTCTTATATCTCTTGTTCTTTGCTATTATCTGATTCTAGTTACTTATCTATCCGATTTAATTCCATGGTTTATTGCTTTCATAAGTGTAGTATATTGTTGGTTGATCCCCAACAAGTGGTATCAGAGCCTTGGTTGTAGGTTTAGAGTTTGATATCCAATAATTAGTATCAAAGCTCAGGGTCACTAACAGGCGGTTCAGATCTGTGTAGTGTGTATTGATTACAGGTTGCTCACATGAGTTTCTGCAGGGATTTCTATTTGAGTGGGAGAAGCAATGGCAGATGAAAGTAAACTGAGAATGAAGAAGTTCAATGGCAAAAACTATCAACATTGGAGAATGCAGATAGAGGACTATCTGTATCAGAAGGATCTATACTTATCGTTAGGTGGGATTGCAAAGAAGCCCACAGACATGGAGGATGAAGAATGGGAAGTTCTTGACAGAAAGGCTCTGGGGTCTATAAGACTGAGTCTAGCATCCACTATGATATCTAATTTATCACAGGAAAAAACAACGGTAGAGTTGATGACTACTCTAGCAAATTTGTACGAAAAACCCTCAACTTCCAATAAGGTATATCTTATGAAGCAGCTATTTAATTTGCATATGCAGGAAGGTGGATCTGTATCTAATCACCTGAATGATTTCCATGGTATTGTAAATCAATTAAGTTCAGTCAAAATTGTATTTGATGATGAAATAAAAGCTCTTTTAATATTATGTTCTTTGCCTGAAAGCTGGCATAACTTAGTAATGGTAGTTAGCAATACTACATCTGCATCAAATATTTTAAAAGTAGAGGATGTTGTTAGTGTTATCTTGAATGAGGAAATTTGCAGGAAAAGCACAGAAGAGACATCTGGGAACGCTTTAAGTTTTGAGAGCAGGGGAAGGCAAAAAGAGAAGAGCAAGAAAGGGAGATCAAGATCCAAGTCTAAGGGGAAAGGCAGATCCAAATCCAGAAATGGTAGAAGGCCACAATGCTAGAACTGTGGAAAGATGGGGCACATAAGCAGAGATTGCTGGTCAAAGCCTAAGGAGGACAATCAGCACGAAGGAAAAGAAAAAACAAAGGTTGCAGGTATTGCACAAGATGCTTTAATATTCTCTTTGCATAATAATATAGAATCTTGGGTGTTAGATTCTGGTGCATCTTTTCATGCTACTCCTAATAGGGAATATTTCTGTGACTATATCCATGGAGATTGTGGAATAGTATATCTAGGGGATGATGAACCCTATAAAATTATTGGCAAAGGTAAAGTGCAGCTGAAAATGCAGAATGGCAACACATGGGTGTTGAGAGAAGTTATGCATGTTCCTAGCTTGAAGAGAAATTTGATTTCTGCAGGAAAGTTAGGGGATGAGGGTTGTACAGTAACTCTCACAGCAGAATCTTGGAAGGTGACCAAGGGTGCACTTGTTATGGCCAGAGGTAAGAGAGTAGGTACTCTCTATTTGTGTAATTGTGTTACTAACAATTCTCCTTCTGTATTATCTACTTTAGATGTGGATGCGAAATTGTGGAACTCAAGGCTTGGCCACATGAGTGAGAAAGGGATGTCAATTCTTAAGTCTAAATGTAAGCTTTCAGATTTGAAAAGCATGGATCTAGAATTTTGTGAGCACTGTGTATTTGGAAAATAGAAAAGGGTTAATTTTCTCAAGACTGGGTCTACAAAGAAGAAGCATAAGTTGCAGCTTGTTCACACAGACGTGTGGGGACCGGCTCAGGTAGCTTTTATTGGAGGATCACAGTACTATGTTTCATTCATAGATGATGCTACAAGAAAGGTATGGATCTACTGTATTAAGAAGAAATTTGATGTATTTGAGACCTTTAAAATTTGGAAAGCTATGGTTGAGAATGAAACAGGGAAAAGATTAAAGTGCCTGAGATCTGACAAAGGTGGAGAGTTCTGCAGTTATAAGTTCAACTGGTATTGTTACATGCATGGGATTCGTAGGCAAAGGATGGTTCCAAGGACACCTCAGCAGAATGGAATTGCTGAAAGGATGAACAAAACAATCATGGAGCGTGCAAGATGTATGAGATTGCATGCTGGTTTGCCTTTAGAGTTTTGGGCAGAAGCTGTTGACACTGCAGTGTACCTGATTAACAGAGGACCCTCTACAGCTCTGGATGGTGGAATTCCAGAAGAGGCTTGGACAGGTAAAAAGGTAGATCTCTCTTTTCTCAAAGTTTTTGGTTGTGAAGCCTTTATGCACGTAGATAAGGAAAATAGAAAGAAGCTCGATGCTAAGTCTATGAAGTGCACATTTATTGGCTATGGCTCAGATGATTTTAGTTTCAGATTTTAGAATCTAGGAACTAACAAGATAATTAGGAGCCGTGACATTGTTTTCAATGAAAAAGTAATGTATAGTGATCAGCTGAAGAAGCTAAATCAATCTGGGCAGAGCAATAGTGAATTGGACGAGGTGTCAGTCCAAAATGAGCTCGCGAGAAAAAGAAATAATCACTTACAGGAAAACACAGAGATCGATGTCGGCAGGATAGGAACCGACGTCGGCAGAACAGAAATCGATGTTGGTCATACAGAGACTGATGTCGGCAGGACAGGCACCGGCGTTGGTTAGGCAGAACTGGCGTCGGCCAGTAACAGGTCTGGAGGTGACTGAGGTCAGTCACTATCAGAGAATTTGGGTGGACAGCGTGTTGTGAATGAGTCTCAGACACCCATCAGGAGGTCTGAAAGGGTAAGTAAGCCTCCAATTAGATATTCTCCTTCATTATTTTATTTATTGCTAACTGATGGTGGAGAACCATAGAGTTTTGAAGAAGCAATACATGTGGAGTCCAAGATTCAGTGGGAGCGTGGCATGGTTGAGGAGATGGAGTCCTTAAGAGAGAACCAAACATGGGATTTGGTTGAATTGCCAGCTGGTAAGAGAACACTGAAGAATAGATGGACCTACAGGTTGAAAGAAGGTGAGAATGGATAGATGAGATATAAGGCCAGATTGGTAGTGAAAGGATTTGCACAAAAGCCAGGTATTGATTTTGGTGAGATTTTTTCTCTTGTTAAAATGATTTTTATATGGATTGTACTGACTTCGGTTGCTGTTAAGGATTTGCATCTTGAGCAACTAGATGTTAAGACAACATTTCTTCATGGAGATTTGGATGAGGAAATTTATATGGAATAGTCGGAAGGATTTGAGATCAAAGGTAAGGAGAAGTTAGTGTGCAGATTGAACAAAAGCTTATATGGCCTCAAGCAAGCTCTTAGACAGTGGTATTTGAAATTTGACAGGTTTATGACTGAGCATGGCTACAGTAGGTGTCAATATGACCATTGTGTGTATCTTAAGAGATTGGATAATGGTAGATATATTATTCTATTGTTGTATGTAGATGATATGCTAGTTGCAGGATCACACATGCAGGATATCTCTGAGCTTAAGGTGAAATTAGCTCAAACGTTTGCTATGAAGGATTTGGGAGCAGCAAAGAAAATCCTTGGCATGAGCATTAAGAGAGACATGAAAAATCACAGGTTGATATTGTCTCAAGAGGATTATGTGGACAAGGTGTTGAAACAGTTCAATATGCAGGATGCTAAACCGGTAAGCACACCTTTGGCTGGACATTTTAAATTGAGTAAAGAACAATGTCCTAATTCACATGATGAGGTAGAGTACATGAGTAAGGTTCCATATTCTTCCGCAGTAGGGAGTTTGATGTATGCAATGGTGTGTACTAGACCGGATATTGCCCAAGCAGTGGGAGTTGTAAGTAAGTATATGGCCAATCCAGGTAAGGAACATTGAAAAGCAGTTCAGTGGATCCTTAGATATCTGAGAGGAACCAGTAGTAGGCACTTGTGCTATGGAGATTCAGATACTTCCTATATGGTTATGTAGATTCAGATATGGCAGGTGACTTGGATGGCAGGAGGAGCACTACAGGTTATGTTTTCACTGTAGGTGGAATGGCGGTTAGCTGGATATCTAAGTTGCAGAAGGTTGTTACCTTGTCAACTACAGAAGCAGAGTATATTGCAGCCACATAAGCTAGCAAAGAGATGATATGGATGACACGGTTCATGGAAGAGCTTGGAAGGGAGCATGGGAGTTGCAGATTGTATAGTGACAGTCAGAGTGCAATCCATTTGGCTAAGAATTGAGCTTTTCATTCAAGAACAAAGCACATATAGCTAAGGTACCATTTCATACGACAGGTATTAGAAGATGGTGATTTGAAGTTGGAGAAGATCCATATAAATAGGAATCCTGTTGATATGTTAACCAAGCTGGTTACAAAGGAGAAGTTGAATCTTCATTCAACTTATGTTGGTCTTCATGATTGAGTTGAAGATGTAGGAGCTAGAAGATGTTGTTGTACAGGTACTGGTGCAGCTGTTTATCTCCAATTGGGAGATTGTTAAGGTGTGGAGCCTAAAAGCTTCACATATGAGCGCATTACCAAAGTTGCAGGTTTACACAGTCATCGATGTCGGTCAAGAGAAACCGACATCAGTTCGGTGCAGTTGAAGAGACATCGGCATCGGCAGAGGATCGGCCGATGTCGGTCATAAGCAAGCAGGCAGGAACCGGCGTCGGTTATCTATGCGTCCAGAATGCTATTTTTGAGGACAAAAGCGAGTGTTTGCATGATGAGTTTAAGTCTTAGTCTTAAGTTTGCGTTTCTATTATTAGTAAGATTGTTTTTAGAGCCCTTGTTCAAGAGGATTAACTGTTGGTTGTAAGTGCATGCTCAAGTTTCCTAATTCTATATGTAGAATTAGATCTTCTTAGCTTAGTGTGATTATGGTGGTAGTTCATTGTATGTGAATGTTGAGGAACAGTACAGAGTTATATCAATCCAGGTTGTTGGAGTTGATTGTACTTGAGAGAGAGAGCTCTTAAGGGATAAAGATCTAGAGAAAGATCTTGTGCATCTGAGAGAGGTGTCGAAGAAAGAAGTTTCTTCAATTGTATTCCTTTTGTAAAGAGTTTAATACAAGTTTTCAGGGTGGTTTATTGTATCTCTTGTTCTTTGCTATTATCTGATTCTAGTTACTTATCTATCCAATTTAATTCCGCAGTTTATTGCTTTCATAAGTATAATCTATTGTTGGTTGATCCCCAACAGAGATTAATTATATGAGTATATAGGAGAAGAGTATTAAGTTTATGAATGAAGGGTTTAAGAAAGTGATAGGAAACATGAAGCCAGAGAAGAAGTTTCAGTTCTATCCTTGAAGGACAAGAATAAGAATTGACAGAATGTTGTAAATATATTCTAGGAATCAATAAAGAAAGAGTAGATTGTGTTGAATAATCATTGTACATCATATCCTAAGCATTTCATTCATTAATAATATTGGTTTAGTAAGATACTAAGATTGTTATAGATGCAACTTAAAAGATTACTACATGCCTGCATTAAGAAGGGTGAAGAAACAATCAAGAATGTAAAGGTTTGTCAAATATGATACTTTTTAAGGAGGTAAAACATGGTAATAATGTAATTTTTAGGTGTATCAAACATGTTTCGGTGTTGTTTTATCATACATTTCCTTGTGTCATTTGGTATCCTATAGTCTCAGTGTTTTATGTAGTTAGTCATAGTCAAGGTAATAAGAGTGGAGTTGCATGATTTGAGGTTTAATTATCAAGTAAAATTCCTTTAAAGAGGTTTTTTTGTGATATATATACCTTAGTAAGGTGAAACCAAGTATTTAAACCTTTAAATAATAAATTATATCCTAGTTTATAACTCTCGGGCTTATATGCAAGGTTGAAACCCTAGACAGTGGAAAATGTGGTATAACCTTGAATTTAACCAATAAAACAAAACAAGATTTATAATGGAGTTTTTAGAGATTATTTTTGAGTGAATGGAGGAGATCTTAAGTGGTTTGGTGGTGTATTGAGAAATAAAATGATGTTGTAATGACTGTACCCTGTTGAAAACCTTATCAAGAAACCATAATACTGAGCAAATGGATGATTAGAGTGATTTAAAGGTTGGAAGAGAGTTTATAAATTAGAAGAGTTATACAAGGTTATAAAATACCTAATACAGGTCTTGAAAGCATTCGAATATGTTACAAACTTAATATATTGCTTTTGGAAGTGTCTTAGCATTCTCAGGGTTGTTACAGTCCTAGACCTAGGGTTTTAGGAAGAAGTTTGAATAACTCAAGTTGTAATCATAAAAATCACTTGAAATTTTGTATTCAAATGTTTTTTAAGGACATAAAGAATATTTAATAGGTTTTTAAGTTATACCATACCATGCAGTATGGAAATAAGAGACTATGTGCAAAGAAGTGGTAAAGAGACCTAATAGGGTCTGAGCAAGAGGTATAAAAGATATTTAAGAAGGGAGTTGAAGCATGAAACTTCATGAAGAGAAAGAAGAGGATAAAGGGTGTCACAAAATGATTTTGTTTTTTTTTAAATCAATAATACCCATTTGTACATGTGAAAAAACCTAAAAAAGGCTACTAGAGTATGATAACAAGAACAAAGAGTAAGGAGTCATTGCAGGGATGTGTTTGGAAGTTGTGTGGTTAGATTAGAAGGTCAGAGTGGGATAGAATAAGTAGGGAGATGGTCCCAATAACCTTGATTGGATCAAGGAAACTTAAACCAAAATTTGAACATTGAATCTTATGAACCTTGGTCAAAATAAGAACAAGTTGCATAAGAGAACTTAAGTCAGGAATGAGGTTTGAATTGGAACCTAAGAAGGTAGTTGTGACTAAGGAAGCCTATGAAAGTTAAAATAATGTAATAAAGAAGTAGATAATAGGATTTGATAGAGTAAATCATCAAGAACTAGTTGATAGAGTTAATTATAACAAGTTGAAGATTAAGTGTGAATGCAAGAATTGAAGTTGTAGGTATCAGAGTTGGGGTTAGAGTAGAGAATGAGAGGAAGTCTGTGCATCAAAAACCATGTTCTATATATATTCAAATTTTGTAGATACATCATAATTTTTGTGCCTATCATAGATTTTTCATTGGTCAAATGGTGTTAGGGCTTGGTTAATCGACATGTGTTAACTCTATATGTCCTATCTATATTCAATTTCTAGGCATATGTCACAACATTTGTGCTTTTCATATCATCTCCATAGGTTAAATGGCATCTGCACCGAGTCAAAAAAAATTTATGCCTGCTTGTATTCTAATTTTTTATTTTGTGTTATAGCATATGCACCCTGAAGAGCAACATATATACATTGTATCACGACGTTTCCACATTTTGATTATTTTTTGTAGGTACTCACTTGACAATGACATTTCAAACAAACTAATGACTGATTTGTTATAGGTTTACACTAGCCAAATACATTTTATCAACCAAACCAACACATTTAAAATGTTTAAGCTTTATTAATTAATGTTATTTGTGTATCTTTATATTAACTTTATTTGGGTGTGTGTGTGTGTGGTCTTTGTGTCATGTATGCTCTTCCCTCACACCACAAGGCAAAATTAGGAATCAAAATAAAACTATATCAATTATGTTACCCTAAGACACGTTAGGTATGATTTTCCCTCACACTGTAAGGTGACCTTTGGAATTATAGATAGTGTGTTCCTACTTTATTTTATCCTTTTAAGGTCTTATGACTGGGATTTCATCATCCAATGTAGAAATAAAAATCATGGTCCGATGGGCAATATAAATTCTTAGGGAGTTATCATTATTGTTTAAGCAAGAATCTATTTTACTGGTGATATGAAGTGAGGTGGTTTCATCCACCAATACCCAACCCCATACAACATATTTGCCACACAAATATTGGCCTCAACATACATGAGGTATATAGAGGATGCCCCTAGATAACCTTGTTCAGCCTAGATTAGGAGCCTATTTACCACAGATGGATAGTTGTGCAAGGAACACAACATTCCCCAAGATCACCCACCACCTACCTTTTGAGGTAATATCAGTGTAACACTAGCAATTTTAATCCTAATTGACTGGATAAGACATCTTTGCATGTGTGTCTTGATTGCATACCCCTCGTGCACAACCAGTTTACAAATAAACCAAGTCAACATCTAAAACAAACCAAGCTTCATACAAAATCAATGTACTTCAAATATAAAATCAAAACATACTTGAACAAATCTAACAAATCAAATGACAAGTGGAAACCTTAGCATCTTATATCCACCCTTCAACATTAGGGCCTACATTGCCTAGTCTATCTCATGACAATCAACCCCATCCAAAATTAAAAACCCATCAAGTCCCTGAGCCACCATATCAACTACACTTTCTCAAACTTTGGGATAAATTTTAAAATTGATCACAACTCATTAATCATCCCATACCAGTTTGACTCCTAATTTAATAATATACTATTCCCTAAACTTTAGAAGATATTTGATGAGTGATAATTTCAAAATTGACCACAACATAATTCATAATCTCATGACCTGAACCCTACTATTCCCTTTAACAATGTTAGGACCCGGAAGCACAATTGATTACCATGTATAAGCAACTAAACATGGAATTTAACCAGAATGCACAAGTAACTAGAATTCAAAAACAACACAGAATATGAGAGACAATACCCAATTGTATTAATACTCTTCCAAAAGGAAATACAACAAAGAAGATGCTATAGTCTTCTTCCTTACACACCTCTAGGGCTCCCATACCTCTAGGGCATAAACAGTAAATCTCTTCAAGAGCTCACTCTCTCTCTTACGGTCCCAACACACAACTCAAACACAGAGTTGGTGTTCACCTCCATCTAGTTAGTATCACTACTGCCAGTACCACCAGTCAATATCACTACTGCCAATACACAAGTGCTCCATGCACTCCAAATCTGAGTACTCCACGCACTCCAAGTACTCAACATACTCCAAGTAGATCTCCCTGATCTTGCTACCTGTTGTGTTGCTTTCACCTTTGATCTTGCTACCCTGCAGATCTCCTTTGACCTCACACACACACACACACCTGCAAATCAATGATCTTACTTACCATGTATATCTCTCTACACCCTAAAGAACCCTTGTCTTTGCCTCACCAAGTCCTTATGATTCTCCAAACCAGTACCCCAGTGGATCTTCTCCCTGATCTTGCAACAACCTGCAGATCTACCTGATCATACACACTCGGCACCCCTGTGGAACTAGGAGGAGCTACCCTTGCTCTCTTCACTCTCAGAAGGAGCTAACCAAGCTCAACTCAAACTAGAACAAATTATAATACAGCGCATGAGTCTATTATATAGATCTCATGCAAACAATAATTAGACATCCAATTACAATAATTAGATCCACAGCTCAAGACTAAAATTAGCCTTTAACATTCAAACAACTGGTTCATTAACAAACTATCCGTGAAACTCACAGTTTCGAATCGCACAGGCGACCGACATCGGTCCCTGTCTGCCTGCAGATGACCGACGTTGGCCGATCCCTGACCGATGTCGGTAGCTTCCTGTCTACACCTGACTGGCGTCGGTTGGCCTGACCAACGCCGATGACTATGACACTCAGCAACCTCCTCCTCCATGTTTGCATCAGTGAAGCTTTTAGCTCCACAACCGAACAAACAATACCCATTAGGTTCTTGAGCCACAATAATCCAACCATATCCTGTCATCACCATTCCAAAGAATGCCATTTCTACAGAATCGAGTACACCCACGTCCAATAATCACCAACTAGGGATATACTAAAATCCCTTTCTAAACAATGATTAAGATCCTCCACTTCCAAATCAAGGTCAACCCATATTTGACAAACCTACTTGTGGCCAACCAATCTTTGACCACCATGGCTTGCCACCCATCTTTGATTAAACTATCTTCAACCAATAACCCATAGTTAACTAGTCTAGTTTTAGACAATGCTTCATTGGTTCTCCCATCTTTGACAAACCCATATTTGGTCAAATCATCTTTGATCAATCCATCCTTGACTAATCCATATTTGATCGACATTACTTACTCGAAATCTTTGACCAACATGACCTACTTCAAATAATTTACCAATCCACTTCTGACCAACATGTCATACCATCTATTGACCCATCACATATCAAAGCCTCTAACACCAACCCTATAGTGGAGAATGTACTTGTAGATAATGAAATCCAAAATGCCTACCAAGTGGCAAATCAACCTATCTAGCCTACAAGTAGTGGCAATCCCACTCTGAGCAAGAAAATAAAATCAACAACCTATCAATTTGGCATAATATCATTTGTTAAAGCCATCTCGGTTACAGAGGAAGAAATCAAAAAACTCTACTAACTACTTGTTATACAATTATAACGTCATAACCTATTTTCAAAGCAATTAGTATCTTATCACCAGTAGAATCTTCCAAATCATGCACTACAAATAATGAATACTCGATCCACATGAGCAAGGAATTCTAAAACCAATCCATATACATGTAAATGAAGGAAATCATAACATTTTATACAAACCACTCAATGATTAATATAAAGTGTCAAGGACACCTCTGTGATTACTAAGGAATATTTTGCCAATGTCAAAACAAGATATTCTCATAACCTCTAAAGGATCATGCTACCACCAATCCTTTTAGTAACACTGACAATCACACCATCAATTCTAAATTCCAATATCCTAACCCCATCGCTAAGGACCAACAATTGCATCACCATTGGACCTCTTAAAAAATGATAAAGTAATCACTGAAATCATGAAACTCTAAGACAATATCCAACCAAAGGATTATGAACATGGATTTAATCACTCTAGATACATCATCCTACTTTGGGGAGCATGAAGAGTTCCTCATTCAATCACAATCAAACAACTAGTAGAATCAAAATAAAAAAAATTGGTCCCTTAGTAAAAACCTCTTTGAGGTACTATCAAATAAAGTAAATAAAATTCAATAACATCAAAGCAATTTTTATTGGTAAAAACCTCTTCGAGGAGCTAATACATGAGGAACTCCATTTTCCTCTTGTATTGACACAACACAACATCAAAACAACAAAGAATCCCAAAATCATCCAACTTGTAATTACTCCCAGTCTCACAAAGAAGAGAACTTTTATCGCATATATCTTTGCAAGGTAAAGGTGTGTGAGATTGTTGGTCCCAGTCCCTTTTGTTATCCAATGATCTACACTTACCTCCATGGTTATATGATCCTATCAAAATTTGTGCAAAATCAACTAAAATCCTTCATACAACATGCATCTAACTTTACCCTCCTTGGCAACACCATTCTCATAGCGGCTATGACAATCACCTATTAAGATGTTTGAAGGAAGTTGATTTAGTAATTAATGAAGTTAACACAAACATCTTTTGAGTACATACTTGAAGATTCATATGCTACTATAAAAAAAACAAAAACAAAATAAAAAATAAAAATAAAAAAAAACAAGAAAAACAAATAATTATTCATAAGTGAAAACCATTTTTTATGTCACCTTGGACAAGTACCATGATGAAAAACATTTTACGGCATCATGTGTAAATCTATAGTCTACATGTACCCTACACTTGGGGGTCAAATATGTTCCATCTATCCAAACATCATGTCCATCCATCCTTACCATCCCCATATCCATCCTACCGTGGCCACCTTTCTTCATGTTGTGACCTTGATAAGGAAGTGGAAGTAGTCTTGAACCCTATTTTGGGAAGATATTGGAACATTCACATAATGGTGGTTTGATGAATAGAGACATTGTTCTTATGTGACGTGGTTCTTAGAGGTTCATCACCATCACCATAGTTATCTTTGATCTTCATATCCTTCATCATCTTCATCATTTCCTAAATCATTCCTAATCTATCCACATCATCCCTCATCATTTTCATATCCATTCTTTAGCTTCATCCTGAATCCTTCTACCTTCTATCCACCACCACTACCAACCCTATTGGTAGAACACATGTTCCCTTTACTGGTACCCTTTGGTAGTAAATTCTTCAAAACCCTTAAAATAAAAAAATCCACAAATAATAGAAAATCCAAAAATTAAAATTCAAAAAATTCAATAGAAAAAAAGCATATGCTTTTTTGTTTATGTGTGTTTTGTTTGTTTGCTTGTTTGTTTGTTTGTGTATTTTCTTATTTGTTGTGGTTGAGTCAGTCATATGGCATTTAAAATTAATGACACCTTGGGTTTTAATATCATGGTGCATCTTGTCACATGCTACATAAAATATAAAGTTGCTCAAACAATCAGAAGTCATGCAAACTTGGCAACAAATTCCAAGCATCAACATCCACCATCATCATACATTTCTTCTAATTAACTATCCATATCTAACTACCCATTCATACCATTTATGTGTGCATACCTCACATGAGCCATGATTCTCACTCATCTAATCTAATCTCATCCAATTTGATTAATCTCAATTGATCCATATCCAATCTAATTCAATCTGATCTTGTCTAATCCATATTTGATCAATCCAATCAAATCTAATTTGATTATGTTACTCTTTTTTTGGCTTCTTCATTATTTGAAAGGTCATTATTCAATTATGTAATCATCCATAAACTTGATAATGACATCATCTATCTATGCAATTGGTTAACTATGAGTCATGCTAGCATGTCCTAAACAACAATAAAAAATACATCAATCACATCAAAGCATTCAACTTCATCAGGATATATCATTCCTAAATCCACTCCCTTACATATATCATTGCTTGGAGAAAACCAAACTCACAACTTTATCATTAGGATATATCATTCCCAAATATGATCACTAACATATATCACTACTTAGGGAAAATTCATGTATGTAGACCTCTTCAAGGTCTCTTACACTAGGTCTTCTAGGTCTCTTTTAGGCTTTGTAGCCTTCTTGAATGGCTATGATCATTTAAACTTAGTGTTCTATGTCTTTTTGATATTATTAATAGAATTTTTAGTCTCTATTATATGCTATCCACTTCAATATAACTGACATTTCCTCTTTAAACTTGATTCTTTCTTATAATCACAAAACAATCCTTTTAGCTCTCTCTAAGTAAACCTATAGCTTGCAACCTCTTCATTGGGTCTTAATCTTAAAATTGGGTCTCTTTCTTCCTAACAGGGTTTATTCACTTCTATCATGGTTTTATAACCTTAAACTCACCATATTCAACCTTTCTACTATATGGATCTTTATCAAGAAACAAAACACATTCTTTACACACAATATTTACTCCTTGTTTTAAGTCTAATTAGGTCTACATAAAAACTCAGTCCTTAATATATTTTGTTATAGGGATTTTCAAGACCTAAAATCACTTGTATTAGTTGAAAAATACCTATTATCATGTGTCCACAAAGTTTTAGAAATTTTTGATTAGTCATTTTCAAGATATTCTACTTTCTATGACTCTTGCATAAGGGTTTTAACAATGACCTACATGTTTGCGGTACTAAAAACTCAATGTCTTCCTCTGTACAGATCCTAAAATAATGAAACCACTTATATTATTTCAAAAGCTATCTTTTATACCATTATACAAAGTTTTATGAAATTTTCATAGTTAAAATTTAAGATATAGTGATTTTTATTCCTAAAACCCTAACATGCCTGTAATCAGCCCGAGAGCCCTAAAAAATGCATAAATTGAGTTTTTGAAATTATTTTTCAAGTATTTCTCCTATAAATGATCTAGATAATTAATATATATTCATCCATGTAATTTTAAGCTTTAAAAAATCATAAAAGATGATGAGTAACCACTTTTCTTGACTGTAAAAACACTTATATTGACTATTAACAACCTATACTATGTTTTCAGACCTATACCATGAATATAACAACATTCCAAAGCCACTAAGATGATTCAAATAAAAAATAAAATCAATTACATATGTTAGTAAATTGGAAATGAAGTTTAGAACTCAATTAGACATTCTTTCATGATTCATAGTGCAAGATGTTTTACAACAAACTGTTGAGAATCATGTTTTACACTTTTAAACCTGTAACCTCATAAAATACTTCATTCAAGCCAAAATAGGAGTTCAATTTAATCATCACATTAACTTACACAAAAAGAGGATTAAATTTTATTTATACTGGATGAATAAGAGGAGGTGGACTAACTTTTGAAAGAACTAATTTATAGAGGGATGAAAATTGAGGAACGCAATATAGGGTGAGGTGGGGCAGAGTAGTGCAAGGTGAGGCAAGGCATCACAATGTAAATCTCTTGGTGTGATTGCATGTGGGAACCATGTAATTGTTTATGGATGCAATAGGGGTATGACACCTCAATGTTTTCAATGGAAACTAGTGGTGGGGGGTTTGATGCGGGGGTCTAGCCATGAAGGGAACCTCATTATCTCTTGACAAATTCATTAGTCCACACCATGGAGTCTAATAATCTAGGGGAACTCTCTTTTTCTAGAGATTTTTATTTTGATAGGGTTTAAAGAAGCAGCCATCCATTTAATTTGGTGGCCATTTTGGGTCACGTAGAATGGATAACAATGATGTGGCAGGCTATGGGTCATCTAGCATTTATTTTCTAGGCAGAAATCTTATTTTGCCTCCTTCGCAACACATGACATGGCCTAGAGCAGATCCTTGAGGGCTTATGGGAAGAATCACGTGTCAAGCACTTAAAGAAGAAGGGAATTCAAGCTAGGAGTTAGAGGAGGTTGGGTATTTTGGATTAATCAAAATGAAGGATCTGATAATGCATAAAGTTGTGGTTCTTGAGGATGAAGGCAAAGTGTTTGACAAATTGTTTGAACAGGAGAACCCAAAAATTGAACAACCAGGATATCAATTAATGGTGCACTTTATCTTAGGGTTAACAAAATGTTTTTGGGCAAAATGGATAGATGTTGTGATAGATTTAAAATAGAGGTTGTAGGGCTCATTCGATGTTCTAGTTGACTTCCAGTGTTTGGTACATCAGGGTAAGGAACTACATTTTTTTTACCATTGTCTTATTATTTGTTAGGAAAATACTCAGTCATCTTCATGGCTTCCAAATTATAGGGAGGGATGGCTGGGTTAAATCAATCTTCTAATCACAAACATGCATCCTTCAAAGATGTAATCATAAATGTTGCTTCATTCCAAATTTATCCAAATGCTCTCCTCTTCAAGCCTATGTTATTGATCAAGCGAAGGAGGTTCCTTTTGTGGAGATCTCAATGAGGGAATAGATGAGTATTTTCATTCTCTAGCTAAAGATGTAGTTATCTATAGATTTAATGGTCTATGGCTGTCTACGACCACTTTATATAAATGGGTTCATAAGACATGGTCAAATCACTGTGAAATTTATCTGTGCTCTAAGGGTTTTTTTGTTGTCCACTTCCACGATCAATAAGATTATTGGAAATGTCTTTTCAAAGGCTACTAGTTTTGGGTATTGTGAGCTTGTTCATTACTCTTAGGTTTTCATATTTTAATCCTCTCACTCTTTTGGTCATTAAGATGTTAGTTTGGGTTCGTCTTCCTAATCTACCTTTACATTTTTGGCATGCTTATAAGGAAATAACTAATGCTTTGGGGTCATTATTAAAGAATGATCATGAGCGAGCTAATATAGGCTTGTGCACTTACACTATAATTTGTGTTAAGATCAATTTAATCAAAGGGGTTCTACATAAAATCATTTTAAAATATGACAAAGCTTAACATGTTCAAGTTCTACATTATGAGAATATTGCTTCTAGATGCCATAATTGCAAAATACTAGGTCATACTTATACATCTTGTACTTAGGGGCATCCACAAGTGATGAAAAAGAAGGGGGAAAAGTTCAAATCAAACAAATGAAGCACGCTAAATCCGTCACTAGTGTTAGAAGACTGTTTTAGAGACTCAGAAACATAAGAAGATATAGAATTAGGAGATAGTAAGAGAGGAGAAAAAACTACTTCTACTAAAGAAAAAGTACCCAATGAAGAGGTGACAAATTATTTAGATTTCCCCTTTAAAGTAGTCAGTTGGGGGAGTGAAAAGAGGACATGAGTCTGAAAACTTAGACTTAGACAAGGATTTATCTGAAAATAGAAATTTGGAAACGCATAATCTAGATAAATAATTAGTTGTAGTGAACGTTGAGCAAAAAATGTGGCAGGAGGTAAAAAAGAAAAAAGGTGAAAAAGTCAAGATAACTAATCTTTTAGATTATTATCCCATAATTGATGTTTGATACTAGGTTTTGGGTATTAGTTAGGCTTGTTGTTTGGTTGATTTTAGCCTTGTGGTTGTTCATTGTGTTTGTTTCTTCTGGGCCATGGCATTTTTATCTTAGTTTATTGTGTAACTTCAGTATTAATATAGGGTATGGATCTTATCAAAACCAGTATCTATCCAAAAAAAAGAGGATTAAATTTACATTATTGGATCCATAGAAATGTCTCTTCATTCATTATCTTCTAAATGTGTTACAATAGTGTCTACCAAACTTTTTTAGAGCCTTTTCCAAGCATTCCTCAACACCCTCTTCTCCTTATCTGCCCAAGAGACTACAAACTTGGCTTCCTTCTTATATTATCATATTTCTTGACCTCATCTTCTAATGGTTTGTGTCTTACCAAATTGAAACTAGTACCTAATATTGGTTTGTTTTTGTTTCATATAACAAGAATCTTTTAATAACTTTACAACTCATCCAAACATGCTTGATTTATCCTTTCATCTACATTGGATGCATATAGATTGGGGTATAAGTTGAGTTGAAGGTTAAGATACATTTAAAAAATATATTTAGATCCTAATAATGCCTTACAAAAATATTAATCCCTTTGCCTCATACCAAAACCTTCCAAACTCTCAACAACAAATTTAAATTTTTAAATTTCTTCTTTTGGCAAGAAAATGGAAAACTAAAAACCTCGAGTAAATCATGGGGTTTTGAGAACTCAAAATGACATGGACACACCTCCTAGACCTCTTAAACCTATTAAATCCATAATTTCACATATTTACATAATTACAATTTATTATATCTTGATGTTATTTCATCATACTCCCCAAGTGAAAAAAATTGAACTCCTCCTCAAATGAAGCTTCGACTTCTTTTTCCTTTTCTTCCAATTATGTTTTACCTACACACTTATTCTTTCTTCTACTGCACTCTTCTTTTCCTAATTGCATTTTCCTTCCATTTTCTTCTTTGTAGTTTTATCCTCCAAGATGAGGATGTCTTCTCTTGTACTTATATACTCTTGAGCTCTTTTAAGAGCTTCTTTCTTTATGATTTTCAGCTCCTAGAATAATAAACCTGCACATACACAACTTAACAAAGCATTAGATATAAAATATGAAGACCTTTAGGTCTCATTAAGTGTCTCTTGAAACAACACTTGTCCTTCCAATTTTCAATTTGATTTATCAACTATTTTATCTTCTTTTTCTTCTTCACTTTCTATCTTTCCAAGCACTAGCTCATGTGTCTCTTCACCATACTCCACTACTTCCTTATTTAAGATATGCTCTATTGATTCTATTTTAGCTTCTAACTATTCTGCACTCATATAGACAAATAAGTCATTAGATTTTAAATCTTGTGTCCTTTTCATGGACACTTCTTTCTTCAAATACTCCTTCAAACCTTCAATGAGGCTTATCAGCTAGTCTTCCTCTTCTACATCCATGGTTTGTTCAACCATAGCCTCTTAATCCTTTGGAGTTGATAGGAAAATGGTAAACTAAAGACTTTGAAAAAATCACTGGTTTTTGAGAACTCAAACTAACATGGACACATGCCCTAGACCTCCTTAACCCATCAAATCTAGAATTTGACACATTTCCATAATTACAGTTGATTCTATCTTTATGCTCCTGCATTACAAATCAAGATCACAACTTTATTATTGAGATATATTGTTCCGAAATCTACTCCATTATATATATCATTATTTGAGGCAAATCAAGATCATAACTTTATCATCAAGATATATCATTCCCAATTTGTTCCCTTACATATATCATTGCATGGGGTAGATCACATCAATCAACACTAATCAAAACATGCAAGACTTAGCTCAAGTGAGTTAATCATACCCATCCATATTTTTCTATATCCATGTCCATCATCATCCTACTCTATCATCATCACAACCTATTATAATGCAACCACTATTTCTTCACTCCACACCTCTATTTTAACCCTCATCCATATAATTTAAGACCTTTTTTCTCATTTAAAGAGCCCATACATGCATTTCATCCCTTCATGCCCTCTAAATGGGCATCGTCCCTAACCATTCATCATATCACCACATCACTAAGGTCATCCTTGTGTGCCCATTTATTTTTGCTTTCTTGTTCTTTGAAAGGTCAATACTCCATCCTTCACACATCCATTCATAATGCCCTTTCAAAGAGGGGCAAAATGTAGACATCCAAATATGGACACTCTACTTGCGACACCCTCACCTTTGAAACCTTATTATTGACATCCTTAATTTATCACTATTCATCCCTGATCCACTCTAATATCATGTAAACTCAATTCTTTTATCATTTTTTCATATCCCATCATCGTATCATCATTACATCCTAGCTAATCCACTCTAACACTATTCCTCTCCCTATTCAATTAATCTTGTTATGATAATAACATATTAATCCCATCTTATAAAATAAGGATTAACTAACTAATTAATCATATTAGTAACTTAGTTAATCTAATAATAAAATCCAAGCACCAATATCCAAAATAAATAAAAAAATTCATAATATCAATTTATTCTTCAACACAATGCTGTGCAACTAGTGCAACTCTTATTTCAATCATTTCTTCTCTTGAACTCTTGGATACCCACACTTGTCTTTGCATCTTCTTGCATGGTTTTATGCATGGCTTGTTCATGGTATTTGTTCTACATCCACCCATTAATTTACTTGTTCCTATTTGTATGTACACTTGTTTATTTATTTTCTTCTTGAGTACCTACTTTGTAATTTGCTTGCACTATTCTTGATAACTTTGTTTATATCCTTCATTTGGCTTGATCATCTCATGATCATCATGCAACCTAAATTTTGCCTCTTCCTTCACATTATATGTTTGGTATTTATCACCTTCATCTCTCTTAATTTTGATTTCATCATCTTAGATGGGAATCATTATTTTATCTTATTATTTATGCTTTTCTTTTACAACTAGCTCTATGTAGTTCATTGCTAACTCATCTTCCTTGTACTTTTCAAAATCTGATGCTTCAAAATGGGCACTCTCTTCTATAGCCTGCACACTTGTAATCATATTTTTAATCATAATGTTATAATCAAAAAATTGAGGTTTGATTTCTTCTTCAATCTCCTTCTTCTTGAGTTGATTTTCTAACATCCTTATTATCGTTTCAATGTTTGATTTCATACTACCTCCTTTTCATTTCTGCAATCTCTGTAATTGGCCATTTGACCTCCTTCTTCATTTTTATGAAGAAGCCTTGTTTGGATTGATTCTATTCTTCCAAACATTGTTGAAATAATGTTAAGGCCTATTTCATCTCATCTATCTCCTTTTACATATCCTCTTCTTTTCTCATCCCATTTTTTGTCTTCATTTGGTTATTCTTTCTTTGCAATCCTTCCATTTATTTTCTACTTCTTTTCTTCCTCGTATGCTTTACCCAAAGCTTATCTTTGGTCTTTTGATAAATCCAAGTATATTTCACTTTGGACTTCACCTCCAAGTCTATTTCACCTTATATTTCTTCTTGAGCCTCAATGTGCTCTTCTCTTCACCTTCTTAAGCCTCAATAGGCTATAGAACTGTTAACCTTCTCTTTCTCAAGGTTTCAAGAACCTCTTTAAACTTATAATTTCTCAATTGACCCTAAAATTATTTCACTCTTCTTCCTATTTTCACACTTCCTAAGAGCTTTTGATAAGCTATGATACCATCTGATGTAAGTAGATCCCTTCAAGGTCTCTTACAGTTGGTTTTTTAGGTTTTTTTAGGCTTTATAGCCTTCTTGAATGGGTATGATTAATTCAACTCAGATTCTTATGTCTTGTTGAGACTCTTGATAGCATTTTTAGTCTCTACTTGATGCTATCCACTTCAATGCATTTGATCTTTCCTCTTTAGACTTGATTCTTTCTTTCAATCATAAAACAATCATTTTAGGTCTTTGTAACTAGACCTATAGCTTGCAACCTCTTCATTAGGTCTTGATTTAAAAATGGTTCTCCTTTATAATACAATTCTTTCACTTCAATTAGGGTTTTCTAACATTACACATCACATTACACCTTATTACTATATGACTCTTTATCAAGAAATAAAACACAATATTTATACTCAATCTTTACTCCTTGTTTTAAGCTTAATTAGGTATGTATAAAAATTCAGTCCTTGATACCTTTTTCTATAGGGATTTTCAAGACCTGAAGTCACTTGGATTAGTTGAAAAACATCTATGATCATGTGTACACAAAAATTTAAATTTTTTTGATCAATTATTTTCAATATATTCCACTTTTTAAGACTATTGCACAAGGGTTTTAAGAATGACCTACAAGTTTGTAGTACTAAAAACTCAATATATTCCTTTGCACAACTCTTAAATTGATTAAACCACTTGGATTTTTTCACAAACTATCTCTTCTACAATTATATGAAGTTTTCCAAATTTTGCATGCTAAAACTCAAGATATAGTGATTTTTCATCCTAAAACCCTAGCAAGCTTGCATTAAGGTTGAAAGCACTAAAAAAATACATAAATTGAAATTTAAAGATTTTTTTTCAATTAGTTCTCCTAGAAATGTTATGCCCAATCAATATATATTCATACATGCAATTCCAAACTTTTAACAATGATAAAAGATGAGGAATGACCATTTTTATTGATTGTAAAAATGCTTATCTTGACTACTAACAAACTATATTGTGTTTTTAGACTTGTCCCATGAATATAACACCATTCCAAAGCCACAAAGATGATTTAAAACATAAACACATTCACTTACATATGTTAGGAAATTTGAATTGAAGCTTATAACTTAATTAGGCATGTTGTCATGATTCATAGTGTAAGATGCCTTAGACCAAACTATCAAGAACCATGTTTTACAATTTTAAACCTACAACCTTGTAAAATACCTCATTCAATCCAAAATAGGAGTTCAATGCAATCATCACATCAAATTACATAGAAAAGAGGATTAAATTTGAAATATTTTATCCAAAAAATGTATCTTCATTCATTATATTCTAAATATGTTATAATAATGTCTAGCAAACCTTCTTAGAGCATTTTCCCTGCATTCTTTGGCTCCCTCTTCTCCCTATTTGCCCAAAAGACTACAAAATTAGCTTCCTCCTTATACTCTCACATTTCTTGACCTCCTCTTCCAATGGCTTGAGTCTGATCAATTTGCAACTAGATGCTTAATCTTGGTTTGTTATTGTTTCATGTAGCAAGAATCTCTTAACAACTTTACAACTCATCCAAACATGCTTGATTTAGCCTTCCATCTATGTTGGATGCATCTATATTAGGTTTTAAGTTGATTTGAGGGTTAAGATACATTTAAAAAATATACTTAGACCCTAAGAAACTTCTACAAAAATATTAATCCCTTTGCCTCATGCCAAAACCTTCCATACTCTCAACAACAAATTCAAAATTTTAAATTTCTTGTTGTGGTAGAAAAATGGAAAACTAAAGACTTTGAATAAATAATGGAGTTTTGAGAACTTAAATTGACATGAACACACCCACTAAACCTCCTAAACCTATCAAATCTATAATTTGACATATATACATAACTACAATTGATTATATCTTGATGTTTCTACATCATAAAAAAGATTAAGCTATTTGCCTCATGCCAAAACCTTCCAAGCTCTCAACAACAAATTCAAATTTTTAAATTTCTCATTTTGATAGGAAAATGGTAAACTAAATACTTTGAAAAAATCACGAGTTTTTGAGAACTCAAACTAACATGGACACATGCCCTAGACCTCCTTAACCCATCAAATCTAGAATTTGACACATTTACATAATTACAGTTGATTCTATCTTTATGCTCCTGCATTACAAATCAAGATCACAACTTTATTATTGAGATATATTGTTCCGAAATCTACTCCATTATATATATCATTATTTGAGGCAAATCAAGATCATAACTTTATCATCAAGATATATCATTCCCAATTTGTTCCCTTACATATATCATTGCATGGGGTAGATCACATCAATCAACACTAATCAATACATGCAAGACTTAGCTCAAGTGAGTTAATCATACCCATCCATATTTTTCTATATCCATGTCCATCATCATCCTACTCTATCATCATCACAACCTATTATAATGCAACCACTATTTCTTCACTCCACCCCTCTATTTTAACCCTCATCCATATAATTTAAGACCTTTTTTCTCATTTAAAGAGCCCATACATGCATTTCATCCCTTCATGCCCTCTAAATGGGCATCATTCCTAACCATTCATCATATCACCACATCACTAAGGTCATCCTTGTGTGCCCATTTATTTTTGCTTTCTTGTTCTTTGAAAGGTCAATACTCCATCCTTCACACATCCATTCATAATGCCCTTTCAAAGAGGGGCAAAATGTAGACATCCAAATATGGACACTCTACTTGTGACACCCTCACCTTTGAAACCTTATTATTGACATCCTTAATTTATCACTATTCATCCCTGATCCACTCTAATATCATGTAAACTCAATTCTTTTATCATTTTATCATATCCCATCATGGTATCATCATTACATCCTAGCTAATCCACTCTAACACTATTCCTCTCCCTATTCAATTAATCTTGTTATGATAATAACATATTAATCCCATCTAATCCCATCTTATAAAATATGGATTAACTAACTAATTAATCATATTAGTAACTTAGTTAATCTAATAATAAAATCCAAGCACCAATATCCAAAATAAATAAATAAAATTCATAATATCATCAAATCACTCCAAATCTCAAGTTAGGGCATCACATCACTCATCTCTAGTCAATTACTCTAAATCTCAAGTCATGAGAAAATATCTAATCAAGGCCATACCTTCATAAAATCAATCCCTACACACTTGACTCCACACATTTCACTCTCAACCTCCCTCATTCAATGAGGATGCTGACTTATTCTTAACCCTTGCTCTTGCATCAAGATCAACAGTCCACATTCATCCTAAAAATCTATAAATTGAGCTCACATCCCTTCATCCCAAAATAGCCCACTTGCCCTAGTAAATCTTTACCTCATTAAGAATCAAGCCATCAAGCCAAATCATCCAATAGATAAGGGGATATGCTACCCAAATGTTCATGTACAAATTAACATTGAACAACCACATATCTATTTCATTTTGAGCATAATCCAATGTCAAGATGATTGACTTGACTATTATTAAGTGAATATATCATGTACTTGCTCCCTCTTTGGTCATCCAAGGTACCATTATAATTGATTAACATAGAAATTTCACTTTGTTTTGGTTTAATTTTTGACACTCTTTCTTGTTAATAGTTATCTTGCGGGTACACTTCTAACTAATTGGGGGTATTTGTGTATGCGTTCAGTATCAATTACTATAAACTTTCTTCACTTTTTAACTATTTAAACCTCATTAGTGTCATGGTTGGTTGGTGATTGACTTGATACAATCATGCCTTATTTTTGAATCTATTTCTGTAATGCCTATAAATTATCTGTACAATGTCCATGAATTCAATGATAAGCACAATAGTATATGGATTTGTTTATGGGACATGTAGAGGTGAAGTGATTAACTTATTTTGAAGCATTTTTTATAACTTCTTTTAGATTCTTAGTAACCTTGTGTAAATTATTTGAACCATTAGTTGTAGGTGTATTTTGTTATGGAACCCATGCTTGGGAGGAAAACTTTTGAGTAAACTTTTGTAGTGGGGAAGAAAAGGTGTAATTAATAGTACCATGCTCAAGGTTGTGAATACATGTGATATTTTCTTCAAGTGATGTAACCCTTAGACATAAATCTTTAATTTTCTTTTGTTTTTATTGTGATCTAATACTTCAACAAGTGTTTGTACTTTGATTATGTTGATTATCTTGACCTATTATCCTTTCTATATTGTTATTAAGTATAAACCTTACCATTCTTTATATGTGAATTATCCCAATTCTTTCCTGGAACAATAGATGTGAAAATATTATGAGACAAGCACTCATATTGATAGATAGGATTGAAATTCAACATACAATAAATTTATCATACATTAGATCTTACATATCATCATGAGATATGGGATTCTATCTTCTTGCTCTATAATAACTTGTAATACTGTTAGGTTGTGGAGCTAAAAGCTTCACTGATGCAAACAGGGGAGGAGGTTGCTGAGTTGCAGAGCAACCGGCGTCGGTCTGATCAGTCGACATCGGTCAGATTAGTGAAGAGAAGCAACCAACATCAGTCAGGGATCGACCGACATCAGTCACCTCCAAGCAGATAGGGACCGACGTCAGTCGCCTGTGCGGTTCAGAACTGCAAGTTTTATGGGCAGTTAGTTAACGAACCAAGTGTTTGCATGTCAAGAGCCAAATTTAGACTAGAATCTACGGATTTAATTATTGTAATTAGATGTCTAATTATTGTATGCATGAGATCTATTTAAGAGACTCATAGGCTATATTGTAAAGGTGTGCTAGAGAGTAAGAGAGCAGAAATTAGCTCCTTTAGAGAGAAGAGAGCATGGTGTGTTCCTCCTAGTTCCAAAGGGGTGCTGAGTGTGTATGATCTTGGAGAGTTACAGGTGTGCAAGTTCTGGTAGAAGATCCATCGGGGTACTGGTTGAAGAATCATAAGGACTTGGTGAGGCAAGGACAAGGGTTCTTCAGGGTGTAGAGCTATCTACAGGGTAAGTAAGGTTTGTTGATTTACAGGTGGTAGCAAGGAAAGGGAGATCTACTTGGAGTACGATTGTGTACTTGGTGTACTGGCAGCATTGTTACTGACTGGTGGAGGTGAATAACAACTCTGTATTTGAGTTGTGTGTTGGGACTGTAAGAGAGAGAGGGAAGAAGTCCTTGAGGTGTGGCAAGCCTTTGAGGTGGAAGAAGAAGTGGCATCTTCTTTATTGTATTTTCTTCTGAGTGATTATTAATACAATTGTGTATTATCTCTCATATCCTGTGTTGTTTCATATTTCTAGTTACTTATCATTCTGGTTAAATTCTATGTTTAGTTGCTAATATAAGAGGTAATCATATTGTGCTCTAATTGAGGAGCAAGATCATGACAGTTGGTATCAAAGCCTGGTTGTAGGTTCCAGAGCTGGATACCACTTGACAGTTGGTATCAAAGCTTTTAGTTGGGTTGACTAACAAGTGGTTCAGATCTGGTTAGTGTTTGTTGATTGCAGGTCACTCTCAGGGGTTTCAGATTGAGTGGGAGTATAGCAATGGCAGAAGAAAGTAAGCTACAAATGGAGAAACTGAATAACACGAATGGTCTGATTGATGGAAAGAAAGAGCAGGTAAAGTAAGATTATTGGTCAGTAGAAGATCAGCGTGTAGAAGCAGATGTTGTAGGTGTTGTTGCACATGGTGCTCTGGATAAAGTAGAATCTTGGTTTACAGATTCTTTTGCCTCTTTCCATGCAGCCCGAAATAGAGCATCTTTTCATGGGTATGTCTTTGGAGACTTTGGAGAGATTTATTTAGGGGTTGGTGAGCCTTGTCAGATTGTTGGCAAAGGGGAAGTGAAGCTAAAATTGTAGACGGATAACACACAGGTGTTGAAGGAGGTCATGCAGGTACTAGTCTTGGAGATGAGTCTAATTTCTTCAGGAAAGTTGGGTGATGAGAGATGCACAGTAACTCTCACAATGGATGCACTTAAATTAGACGGTGGTAAGAAAGTAGGTATCCTTTATCTATCTACATATATTACTGATTCACCTTTTGTTGTAGAGATGTGGCTTTGTAGGCTTGGTCACATATGTAGGAGGGGAATGCATGTTCTTAAGCGAAAGATAGATATCTTTGATAAACTTAAGAACTGGAAAGCCTTGGTTTTCATGGAGGAGATGACGGACAAAGATCAGCTAAGGGGACTGAATTATTCTAAGCAGGGTTGTGTTAATTTGAATAGGGTTTTGACCCAAAAGGAGCTCGCAGGTAAAAAGTCATCACTCACAAGTGAACATAGGTACCGACATCGGTCAAGAGGAACTGACATCGAACAAACAGGCATCGACATCGGTCATGTGCAGATCAATAGAGTCAGTGGTGTCAAGCAGCAAGAACTAATGTTGATCATATAGGAACCAACATCAGTAGTAGGTATATCGGCATCAGTCAAGAAATTGACGTCGGCAGACAGGGTCAGTCATAGGGAACCAACGTCGGTCAGGTGCAGATTGGGAGATGGCTGAGATCGGTCACTAGAATGGATTTTGGGTGGACAACAAGCTGTCAAGGAGTCTCAAACACCCATATGGAGGACTGAAATGGTAAGTGGACCTCATATTCATTGTTCACCTTCTTACTAGTTGTTTACTGATGGTCGAGAACTAGAAAGATGTGAAGAGGCAATGTAGGTAGAATCCAGAAATAGTGGGAGCTTGGCATGGATGATGAGCGTGAGTCCTTGTAGAAGAACCAAATAGGAGTTTGTTGGTGGAGTTGTCAGCAAGAAGAAAGTACTAAAAGATGGATGGATTCCCAAGTTAAAGAAGAGAGTGGATGGATATGTGAGACAGAAGGCCAAGGCATATGGTCTTGAGGAAGCTGCAGGATAATGGTACAGGTTTTGACAAGTGGATGACAAAGCAGGGCTTTAGTCAATGTCAGTGTAACTATTGCATTTGTCTTTATCGGGTGCGACATTATCTTGTTACTGTATGTGGTGTGGTTGCTTGTTGCAGGGTTACACATGCAGGGAGTTTTTTGAGCTAAAGGTAAAGTTACTTCAGAGGTATGTCATGAAGAATTTGGAGCAGCGAAATTCTTTGGCATAAGAGTCATGGAGATTTTGTCTCTAGTGGGCGTTGATGTGAAGAAGGTGTTGGCGAGGTTCAAGATGCAGGATGCAAAATCGGTAAGCACACCAAGGGTTGGACAGTTCAAGCAGAGCTTATAACAATGTTCAAAATGACATGAGGTTTGGTGTAAACCTAAGTTTTCCCAAGCAGTGGGAGTTGTTAGAGAGTTTGGAGCCAATTTAGGGAAGGTGGATTCTTAGGTATTTGAGAGGGACAAGCAGCAGGGATTCATGTTATGCAGGGTCAAGGTCTTCACTACATGGGTTTATAGGTTTGGATGTGGTAGGTTACTTGGATGACAGGGGTAGCATCATAGGTTGTGTGGTGGTTGGTCTTCAGGATTGATCTTGAAGAGGGATACAAGTTAGGAAATGAATTAGACGAAAGTATAGGTACGGGTACAAGTGCAGCTATTTATCTCCAAGTGGGAGATTGTTAGGTTGTGGAGCTAAAAGCTTCACTGATGCAAATAGGGGAGGAGGATGCTGAAGGTTGCTGAGTTGTAGAGCAACCAGCATCAATCTGATCAGCCGATGTCGGTCAGATTAGTGAAGAGAAGCAATCGATGTCGATCACCTCCAGGCAGACAGGGACCAACGTTGGTCGCCTGTGCGGTTTAGAACTGCAAGTTTTATGGGCAGTTAGTTAACAAACCAAGTGTTTGCATGTCAAGAGCCAAATTTAGACTAGAATCTATGGATCTAATTATTGTAATTAGATGTCTAATTATTGTATGCATGAGATCTATTTAAGAGACTCATAGGCTGTATTGTAAAGGTGTGCTAGAGAGTAAGAGAGCAAAAATTAGATCCTTCAGAGAGAAGAGAGCATGGTGTGTTCCTCCTAGTTCCAAAGGGGTGCTGAGTGTGTATGATCTTGGAGAGTTGTAGGTGTGCAAGTTCTGGTAGAAGATCCACCGGGGTACTAGTTGAAGAATCATAAGGACTTGGTGAGGCAAGGACAAGGGTTCTTCAGGGTGTAGAGATATCTATAGGGTAAGTAAGGTCTATTGATTTGTAGGTGGCAGCAAGGAAAGGGAGATCTACTTGGAGTACGGTTGTGTACTTGGTGTACTAGCAGTGTTGTTACTGACTGGTGGAGGTGAACAACAACTCTGTATTTGAGTTGTGTGTTGGGACCGTAAGAGAGAGAGGGAAGAAGTCCTTGAGGTGTGGCAAGCCTTTGAGGTGGAAGAAGAATTGGCATCTTCTTTATTGTATTTTCTTCTGAGTGATTATTAATACAATTGTGTATTGTCTCTCATATCTTGTGTTGTTTCATATTTATAGTTACTTATCATTCTGGTTAAATTCAGTGTTTAGTTGCTAATACAAAAGGTAATCATATTGTGCTCTAATTGAGGAGCAAGATCCTGACAAATACTTTATTTTTATATTCTTTAATGCTCATAGTTGATGCTTTGTCATGTTATGTACTTGATTCATTCACCTCATATGTGTATCTCTAATCCATGGGATGGGTTGAGATGGTATTATTATGGAATAATCCCTAAAATGTGCTTGAATATGATTAGTTGCTTGTTTGATTTTTAAGTATCTAAGTAAATTTTCACTTGTGGGAAATAAATATGAATAACCATCATGTATGAAATTAATACATCTATGCCATGTGGATGGTACTACTTCAATGGAATGTATCCAAGGTCATCCCAAAATCAAGTTCTAACATAATTAACTAGGCATTCTTCTAAATAATGTGGAAACCATCTTGGGTCCCAATATTATATCTAAGGATATTGTCCCAAATATTTGATGTGGGGTATTATCGAATATGTTGATGTTTTTATAGTACTTCTGAATAACATTCATACTAATACCCAATTATTGTAAGCTACAAATATCCACCCATGAGCCATTATCAATCAATATGCATTTGACACATATGGTTTGAACTTCAACTTTAATGAATAGTGGAAGGTTTTGATCTATAATATTCTTAGGGGGAAAGTTTTCCATGTCAAAATAAATGATTATTCTATATCCTTGAATTTATTCATGATGGATGAAAAAGATGTTAGTTGTGTGTCATTTGAAGATCTGTCTCATGCAATGTCTTGTATAAGATGTCTTTGTGGCCATTGATTTATTCAGTAACTCTAAGGTAGAAATTTTATTGTGGTTGTTATTTAATTGGTCTGTGATGTCACACCCTTTGGGTTGAATGGATTGCTTCATAGAGGTGGAGGACGTCAAGGAGGAACATATTGACTATCTTCATTATGCCTTGCATGATGGGGTACCCTATCTCATATAGTGTTGAAAACATGGACCACAAAGTGGGTGAATAATGGGAGTAGGATGGTAGGAGTGAATACGTGTTGGTTTGTGCACCAAGAGGGTCCTGATTTGAATTTAAAAAGTCTATAAATACAAAATGCATTAGTTCATATAGGATAAGTGAGATAGGAATGAATAAAAAGTAAGAGTTCTCATAAAAAGTCAAGAGTGATAAATATAAATCTAAATTTTAATGAAGAGAAAAAAATTGAAGTGGTAGAACAAAATATTGATTGGGAGTCTTCTTATTGCATTATTGCCAACTGTTCATCCAAATGAAAAGTCACATAAGGATTGGGCTTGGATCTAAGATTGTTTTTTCAACTACATTGAGTGTTGATTTTTTATTTGTCTAAAGTTGGATTGAGATAGGACCCTTGATGACTACCCAATATTTGAAGTTTTGTAAGGTGTTATGAGTTGATTAGGGTTTCAAGGAAAGAATTTGATTTCCTAATGATATACATCAAATTTTAGAAAATTGAACGAGGTTTTTGTATCCCAAGAATAGAGGGGTAAGTTTATCAAAATTGTTTTATAGAATTATACATTTACAATGAGCGTAGTAGTACAATCCTTATTGTGCCAAGATAGGAGTGGTATGGTCTAGATCAAATTTTCAAAGATATTAGTTCACTCCAAAAAAATTGGGTTATGTTCACCTTGGATCCTAGACCTATTTACAATTGATTTTAGTCTTTGGTTGTCTATAAATTTGTGTATGTATTTTTTATCATAACACTCTCTCTACACATTTCAATAATTCTATAAATTTCCTTATTTAAATTAGAATGAATTTTACTATTTTATTAAGGTAAATATGAGTAGATATGAAATTATTCATGTTTATGGGTAGTGTTTTGCCATAATTTGGTTTTAGAAACCTTGACAAGATATAAAGTAGAATGTGTATTCAGATTATAAAGTATGATAATTAATCATGAATATGAATGGAAAAGCTTGAAACATATTACAATGATTTGAAAAGTGGCATATGCTAAATATAGTAAACCCAAAAAAAGGATAAGTACTTGGATTTTATGGTTGACTATTTGACTATGACCATGTTCTAAGAGTGAAAAATAGATTGAAGCAGGCATGTGATTTGTTCATATCTAGAATTATGTTTTTGTCTCTATATGAATAGTTTCATCAATTTTTGGTTAATATTGACTATCGATACTAACCTAAAGTGATCAATAGAGACCTATGAAGAAAAGAGGGTTTATGACTATACAATCATATTCACATGTCTTTGAAAGATGTATATGTGCAATGTTGATCCCTAATGATGTGTGAAACTCTAGAAATTAGCTTTTTTCACCTTGAAATCTTAGTTGTGCTTATGAGGGATAGAAATCTACAAAATTGAAGAAAGTGTAATGGGTCAAACTAACCCCAATCACCCATGTTGATGGTTGAATGTTGTATATGTATATAATACTCTAAAGAGGCAAATCAAGCCACATTTAGTTCTTACACCTAGTGTGATTTTTTAGTTATTCTTCTTCACTCTATGAAAGTAGATAACAATTTGCCCTTGATACTTGACAATGCTTTCTTTGATATGCTTCAAACTGGTTGTGGGCTACCCCTAAAGATTGATTTATAATTTGGGAAGAATAGGGTAGATTTTCTTGATGTGTAATAGTGTATAAATATGTACTAGATAAGTGCCAAGTTACCTATCAAGTGAGGCCTTGATTTGTATATATATGAGTCTAATTTGATAATTTATCATGTCATTGACCCATTGGGTAGATGGATCGACCCTAAGGAAACATTTGATTTTAAAAGTATGTTGAGTGTGGAGCCCTTTGGGGCTATCACATGACCTTGGTGGTACACTTTTGGGGCTTAGAGAGATTCATAAATGTGGGGAGCACATTTTTCCCCACTCCACCTTTTATAGAACCTTGCTTCCATGTGATTGGAATATTCCTAGTATTTTTTAATTTATATGTCTTCCATGTTTTTTTTAGTTAGTTGTTAGATGTCCATTTTCCATGTTGACTTCCTTGTTTTTAGGGAGCTAGTTGTTTATTGGAAAAGGGAATGACTTCCTTGTTTCAAGGAGTTAGTTGTCATCACATGTCATTATAAAATGTGCCCTTTGGAAGAGGAGAGATGAGGATGGTGAGTTACTCCTTAGGTGGGCTTATGATAAGCTTGACTAGGTGGAAGAAAGGTGTTACCTTGTGGATAATGCTTATCTTGGATAAGCATGGTGAGTTTTCTCCTTGATTAGTGGATTTTCCTCATTTATTGATATCACATAGGTGTGGTGTGGCTTTTAGAGATAAGAAAAAGTACAGGTGGTTCAATATCAAAGTGCAGGTGTTTATTTGTAGGGTTTGGTATAGCAACTTGTGATATAGTATTGTGCAGGTACAGGTGTAGGTGCAACATAGCATATGTGCAGAATTGTTAATAGATTTGGATCAATAATTCAGTGAATTCATTTGTGAATTCAAGGATATATTCTATCTTTGTGAGAGGTTCTTTTTAATCTTGTTTACAAATTTTATTAAGAATTTTCTTGGTGGATGTAGCCCACATTGGGTGAACCATAATATATTTGTGTAATGTGTTATTGCTAGTTTTGTTCTCTCCATTATTGCTTTTATTTAACTATGATTTATGGAATTATTTCCATGATGCATGTTAGTGCATAATTAAATTTGATTATAAACATGAAAATTTGGTTATTTGATTTTATGGTGAATTAAATCTGGTTTAGATTCTTTTAATTCCTAATAATTAGTATCAGAGATTTGGTGTGTTTTTGCTGAAGTTGTAAATCATAGGAAAGGGTTATTAGCTTGAGTGGGAGCTATGAGAGAAGAGATTAGATTCAGGGTTGAGAAATTTGATGGTAAGAATTTTGGTTTGTGGAAAATACAAATGGAAGATTACTTATATCAAAAAGATCTTCATCTCCCCTTAGAGGGGAAAGGAGAATTGGATTGGTCATTACTTGACAAAAAGGCATTGGGGGCCATATGGTTATGCCTTGCATCTTCTGTTGCATTTAAAATTTCAAATTAGAAAACTACAAAGGATATCATGGATAAACTCAGGAAGTTGTATGAGAAACCCTTTGCTTCAAATATATATTTTTTCTTATGAAAAGATTGTTTAATATGAAAATGTTTGAGAATGGTTCTATTGCTAGTCATTTAAATGATTTTAATACGATTGTAAGAATGCTCACTTATGTTGGAATTAAGTTTGATGATGAATTTAGAGCTTTGATAATCTTATGCTCTTGCTTGATAGTTGGGATAGCTTGGTTATGGTTGTGAGTAATGCAACCCCTACCAAGGGAAGCTTAAATTTTGAAGATGTTGTAGGTGTGATTCTTAGTGAGGAAATGTGAATGAAAAGCACTGGTGAATCATCTTCAAGTAATGATTTGTCTATTGATACTATAGGGAGGTAAAATGACAAGAAAAAAGGCAACTATGGAAAGTCAAAGGGTAGATCTAAATCCAAATCTAGATCCAAGATGATAAACTGACATTGTGGGAAGAGTGGACACTCAAAGAAGGATCGTTGATCACTTTGGGGTAAGAATGCCAACAAGGAAGAAAAAAATTAAGTAAATGTGACATTAGGTAAATCATATCAGGATGCCTTAATTATTTTTATGAATAATTTTTCTGAGTCTTGGGTATTAGATTCAGAGGCTTTTTTTCATGCCACCCCACATAGGCATTATTTTACTGATTATGTTCAAGAGAATTTAGGACGTGTTTATCTTGGTGATGATGAATCATGTGAGATAGTAGGGAAAGGTTATGTTTAGGTTAAAATGTAGAATGGAAACACATGGCTACTTAAGGATGTCAGACATGTGCCTATGTTGAGACAAAATTTGGTTTCAGTGGGGCAATTGGGTAGTGAGGGTTGTTCGGTAATGTTTACTATAGATTCTTGGAAAGTTACCGAAGGTGCTTTTGTGGTTTAGAGAGGTAAGAAAGTTGGTACTTTATATTTGACTTATAGTGTTTATTCTTGTGATTTAGTTGCTGCAAATAGAAATTCAACTATGTGGCACTACAGGCTAGGTCATTGAGCCTTAAGGGCATGGAGATGTTAAAAGACAAGTTGCCTAGATTAAAAGACATTGATTTAAACTTCTTTGAGAATTATGTGTATGGGAAGCAGAAGTGAGTTAAGTTTCTAAAAGTTGGACCCACAAAGAAAGAGCATAAGTTAGAGTTGATATATTCAGATGTATGGGGACCAGCTTAGGTATCTTCTATTGGTGGTTCTAATTATTATATCACTTTTATTGACGATAAAACTAGGAAAGTTTGGGTTTATTGTATTAAAAATAAATATGATGTATTTGACACTTTTAAGAATTGGAGAGCCTTGATTGAGAATGAAACATGTCTCAAGTTGAAATGTCTCAGATCAGATAATGGAGGTGAGTATTGTATTAATGCTTTCTTTGATTATTGTTCTAACAATGGAATCCATAGGCAAAGGTTGGTTCTAGTAACTCCACAACATAATGGGGTATTTGAAAGGATTAACAGAATAATAATAGAATGTGTTAGGAGCATGAGGTTACATGTAGGGTTTCCTTTGCAATTTCAAGTAGACGTAGTTAACACGATAGTTTATTTGATTAACAGAGGACCTTCTAATGCCTTTGGATGGAGGCATTTCTGAACAAACTTGGTCTGGTAAGAATGTTGATTATTCTTTTCTTAAAGTCTTTGGATTTGAAGCTTTTGCTCTCATTAAGAAAGAGGATAGGACCAAGTTAGAGGGAAAATCAGAAAAATGCACATTTGTTGGATATGGTGAGGATGACTTTGGTTTTAATTTATGGAGCATTAAAGATAAGAAAATATTTTGGTCTAGAGATGTAGTCTTTAATGAAAAAGTCATGTATAAGAATTGATTGCAAGAACATGAAATGGATTAAAAATAGTATACAATATTGGATGACATTATAGATGGCAAAATATCTAATGAATTAGTTCAAGAACCTTCTACACAAGGACCCCAAACTCCTATGGTGAAAGGTCTTCTAGGGTAACAAGAGCACCTGAACATTTTTATCCTTCTTTGAATTATTTATTACTCACTGAAAATGGAGAACTAGAGTGTTATGAGGAAGCAATGCAGGCAGATGCCATGATGAAGTGGAAGCAAGCCATGGATGAGGAGCATAGATCTCTCATGGAGAACCAAACATGGGATTTGGTTAGGCTACCCAAGGGCAATCGTGCATTGCCAAACAAGTGGATCTTTAGAATAAAAGAAGAAGATGAAGGGAGAAAAAGGTATAAGGCTAGGATGGTGGTCAAGGGGTTTATATAAAAATTAGGTATTGATTTTGATGAGATTTTTCTCCTGTTGTAAAAATGACTTCTATTAGAACTATGTTTAGTTTAGTTGTAGTTGAGGATTTGCACTTAGGATAGTTAGATGTGAAAACTACTTTTCTTCATGGTGATTTGGATGAAGAGTTGTATATGAAGCAACCATAGGGATATGAGGTCCAAGGGAAGGAGAACTATGTGTGCAGACTAAAGAAGAGCTTGTATGGCCTGAAACAAACTCCATGATAATGCTATAAGAAATTTGATTGTTTTATGTTGGAACAAGAATATCAAAGGTGTAGTTCTAATCGTTGAGTGTACACCAAACATTTTGGTGATGGTTCTTTTATTATATTATGATTATATGTTAATGACATGTTAATTGCAAGAAATCACACATATCATATTCATATACTAAAGAAATAGCTTAGTGATGTATTTTGTATGAAGGATTTGGGTGATACAAAGCAAATCCTTGGTATGAGGATTACTCATGAGAGAAAGGAGAGGAAGTTGATTTTATCCCAATCAGAGTATGTGAAGAAAGTCTTGGAAAGGTTTAGCATGTTGGAAGTTAAATCTGTTGGTACTCCTTTGGCAGATCATTTGAGATCATCAAGGGAGTAGTGTCCCAAGATAGAGGTTGAAAATATAAATATATCTAAGGTACCTTACTTATCAGTAGCTTGATGTATGCCATGGTTTGTACTAGGCCAGATATTTCCCAAGTAGTGGGAGTTGTGAGCAAGTATATGAGTGATCCTGGTTATGAGCATTGGCAAGTAGTGAAATGGATTCTTCGGTATTTGAGAGGAACCATGGATATTGCATTATGTTATGGTAGATCAGATACCACTTTTCATGATTATGTGGACTCAGATATGGTAGGGGATATTGATAGAAGGAGGAGTATGATAGGTTATATTTTTACTAGAGATACAATGGTTATTTAGTTTTCCAAGATATAGAAGGTTGTGGCTTTGTCAACCTTAGAGGTAGAGTACGTTACTACCACAAAGGATGACAAAGATATGACTTGGTTACAGGAGTTTTTTCAAGAGTTGGGGCATGAACATGAAGTTGGGAGACTACACAGTGATAGTTGGAGTGCCATTCATTTGGCAAAGAACTCTGATTTCCACTCGAGGATGAAACATATTCAGTTACTTTATCACTTCATCAGGACAACTTTGGAGGAGAACTTGGTGAAGCTAAAGAAGATTCATACTAGCCAAAATCATATGGATATGATGACCAAGGTGGTCACATTGGACAAATTGAGACTATGTGCAGATTTGGTTGGCCTTAGTGGTCATGGAGCAGTGATAGATTTTGTTCAGAAGAACTAGTCTCCAAGTGGGAGATTATTGAGTATGGATCCCTTTGGGGCTATCAAATGACCTTGGTGGCACACTTTTGGGGCTTAAAGAGCTCCATAAATGTGGGTAGCACATTTCCCCCCACTCCACCTTTTATAAAACCTTGCTTCCATGTGAGTGGAATATTATTAGTATTTTGTAATTTCTATGTCTTCCATGATTTGTGGAGTTAGTTGTTAGATGTCTATTTTCCATGTTAACTTCCTTGTTTTTAGGGAGCTAGTTGTTTATTAGAAAAGGGAATGACTTCCTTGTTTCAGGAGTTGGTTGTCATCACATGTCATTGTAAAATATGTCGTTTGGAGGAGGAGAGATGAGGATAGTGAGTTCCTCCTTAGGTGGGCTTATGGATAAGGTTGACTAGGTGGAGGAGAGGTGTTACCTTGTAGATAATACTTATCTTAGATAAGCATGGTGAGTTTTCTCCTTGATTAGTAGATTTTACTCATTTGTTGATATTACATAAGTGTGGTGTGGCTTTTAGAGACAAGAAAAAGTACAAGTGTTTCAAGAGTAAAGTGTAGGTGTTTATTTGTAGGGTGTGGTATAACATCTTGTGATATAATATTGTGGAGGTGCAGGTGTAGGTGAAGCATAACATATGTGCAAAATTTTTGACAAATTTGGATAAGCTATTCAATGAATTCATTTATGAATTCAGGAGGAGATATTCTATCTCTGTGAGAGGTTCTTTGTAATCTTGTTTACATATTTTATTGAGGACTTTCTTGGTGGATGTAACTCACATTGGGTGAACCATGGTAGATTTGTGTAATCTGTTATTGCTAGTTTTGTTCTCTCCATTATTATTTTCATTTAATTATGATTTGAGGAATTATTTCTATGATGCATGTTACTGCATAATTAAATATGATTTTACACATAAAAATATGGTTATATAATTTTATGGTGAATTAAATCTGCTTTAGATTCTTTTAATTCCTAACAAAGTATTCATTGCTTGGAGAGGGTTACTATCTATAGGTGCAATCTAGTATTTACTAGTGATACTTAGTTTGACAATAGCGACCCATGCATAAGATGTTTAAAATAAGTATCTAGGTATGTCAACAGGGTGGTATACAAGTTTGAAACAAATAATGTGGTTCTTATGGGTGTGTAACAACATAATGGAAGGGTCAAACTCATAAGGTAGCATGCAGGTATGATAGAAAAATAGGTTAGAACCATAGTCGCGCACACAAGTAATGCATGGTAAATGTATGTTGCATTTGTCATTGTCAAGTACTTAATACTAGATTTTAGTATCTACAAATTCCACTCTTTTATTCTAATATGGAATTGATCGAGTAAAAGGAAAAGGTATCCCTGAGTGTGTATAATGCTAATTATGTTTGGTATGAAGCTCAATTGTGTAGGCTACTCAAAAATAAAAGTTGAAATAAACATATGGTAGTCAATGTACATAAATTAAAATTTGAAATATGAACTTGATATTTAAAAATTAAAGAGAAAGGAAGGAGTACACCTATTTGTTGGTGATAATGATGTTACATTTACAACTTGTTAGAGATGATGCTTCCTTATTGAAGCATTCGAGAAAGGTGTTTTCCATCGAAGCACTTGGAGATTGGTTATTCTTGTTGAACCATGTATAAATTGAGGGTGAATAAATCTAAATTTTGTGTGACTATGTAAGCCATTGGGTTGGGGAGATGCATGTATCAACCCTCATATATGTGGGGAGAAGTATGCAATGTACTAACCTAAATAACTACTCAAATATAATAAATATGGGAACCAAATGATGGGTTCACTAGAAGTAACACCATGTTCATTAAGTGTCGTTGAACCTCAACATACATTATCTATAAAAAAATGAATCAAATGCTACAAACAAATTTTATAAATTCAAGGTTGTTCACTACTTTATGTGGATTGAAAACTTGATTTGCAAATAAATAGTTGCGATATTGCTCACTACAAAATGTATAAATGTCCATCAATAAGTATCATGCCCCTTTAAAACTGTGTCAACTATAAATTGTCATACCATGTATGTGCATGAATTGATATCATGCCTCATGAATTTGAAAGTTTGTATATGTGCATGAACCAATATTATGCCCATGAATCTATACCAACTAACATAATATATTATGTATCCATATGCTGAACCTAAGAATCTATATCTCAAATGTAGGTGAATGTGAAACCTATAATTCTTGTTCTAAATTTTGTACATGTGCCCATGCATATACACCCAAGTGTGTATGAATATGTTCTCAAGTATTTGTAAAGCAAGTGTATATGCATTGAATATGCCCCCATAATATGTATTGATGTGCCATTATGCCATGTAACTAAGCTCATCTAATAGTTGAACCATTTCAAATATTTTAAATCCATACTCTGATTCTAAAGTTTAATTTTATCTTTATAGAGGCTTATGTCTCTATGACAAACCCACTATAATGCCCCCCATTCAAGATGAGGGATGTGTCATGTAAGTTATACATCTCAAAAGAAAATTCAATTGTATCATGCCATGTGAAAAGATAATATTATGTATAATCATGTGAGCATGTGGAGAGTATGTCATCATAGTAATGTATATGTCAAACAAGGCATATATGTGACATATGTAATGCAGGGCCTATAAGTTTCATGTCTATATAGATGTATCGATGAATCATGCTAAAGTAACCATCAATTTAAAAATAACTAAATAAGGCTACACAATAATTGCATGATATGTATCATGGCACCACCCAATTTCAACAAGCTCAATAAGGTTAAGAGTTAGTGTCACATGTAAGGCAAAGGGTCACATACAAGGGACATAAAGATGTAAAAAATAAGGCTAAGGGCCATATGCAAGAAACATAAACATGTCATAAATAAGGGAAATAAAAATGTTGCATCAAATAAGTCTAAGGAACACACGTAAGGGACATAAAGATGTCACATTAAAAGACATAAAGATATCACATAAAAAAGGGCCAAGGGCCACATGTAATTGACAAACACAAACTAGCTTATCATGCAAGAGAGTAATGAGATCAATGAAACACATAACAAGTAAAGACTAGTATATGACATCCATATGTATCAATGCCACATCATATTAAAATAACATATCTAAGTATCATTGTGTAACATATGAGTAACTAACAAAACATGTGTAGGCAATCTATATAGCTCAACATGGTAAAAGGTTATAGAAATATATAACATGTGATATTGAAACCTATGAAATAAGATGTCCCCAATATTGACACAACCACTAGGTAGAAGAGAGTCTGACACCTATATGTCTATGTGTAACATGCATGTCCTACATCACACTTGTATACCATGAAATACATGTGTGTATGAAAATAATATGCCATCTCCTAAACATGTGATAAATAATATATGTAAATAGTGTAATATAGTAATCATGTCATGCTTAGATCCTGATTTTGATTTTTTTAATATTTTGAGTTTGTCTAATATAATCAAGCAGAGCCAAGTGTTAATGGTTTTGAAAATAATATAAAGGCAAGAACTCAAACAATCTATAACATGGTGAAGGCATAACATGCACGAGATGTAATAACATGGTAGTGTTGAGGAATTAAAATCAAGTAATATGCCCTCATTGTATATGCAAATCATGATAATGTTGATTAATAGAGTATGTATAGATAAGGATTTCCATGCCCCCATTGGACAAGAATAAACATGTGTTAATGTAATGCATATATATAGATGTATGTGGTCATATAAGCTCAATGGGAAGCTACAAAGGATATATAAGTATGTAATATGTAAGAGTGAACAAGTATAATTCCACAAAAGATGTGCATTATAATCATTTTAGGCTAAGTGTCACAGATGTCCAGATCAGAATAAACGATCCAAAGATAAGGGTCGAATGAAAACAAATCCAAGGGTTAGAAGAATGGTCTATGCTAGCGCATATTAAGACATATATGCCAAAATAGAAGAATGGAATGGATAAGAATTAAAATAAGCATCAATAAGTTATGTACAACATGATATACTTTGTGTAGACATCTAAATATGGACACTCTACTTGTGACACCCCTAGTTTAGACACCTTATTATCAACATCCCTAATTTATCGTTATTCATCCCTAATCTACTCTAATATCACTGAACCTTAATTTTTGCATCATTTGATTATATCCTATCATACCTAATCCCATCATCATATGATCATGACATCTGTAACTAACTTTCTCTAACACTATTCATCCCCCCAATCATTTAATCTTGTCATGACAACAACATATGAATCCCATTTAATTCCCATCTTATCAAATTCAGATTAACTAATTAATTAATCATATTAGTTAGTTGGTTGGTTGGTCTAATAATAAAAACCCATGCACCAAATTTACAAAATAATTAAATAAATTCATAATATCATCACATCACTCCAAATCCCAAGTCACAAGATAAGATCTAATCAATCCCATACCTTCATTAAATTAAGCCTCACACACTCAACTCCCCACATTTCACTCTCAAAGTCCCTCATTCAATGAGGAAGTTGACTCATTCTCAACCCTTGATCTTGCATCAAGATCAATGGTTCACATTCATCTTAAAAATCTATAAATTGAACTCCCATCCCTCCATTCTAAAAAATCTCACTTAGCCTAGCAAAGCTCTATCTCACTGAGAATCAAGCCATCAAGCCATCAAGCCATCATCATCTTTACCAAGCTAAATCATCTAATTGATATGAAAATATGATGCCCAAATGTTCACGTACAAATTGACATTGAAAAACCACATATGTACTTCATTTTGAGCACAATCCAACATCAAGAGGATCACCTTAACCACTTGTAAGTGGAGGTATTGCATACTTTCTCCCTCTTTGCTCATTTGAGGTATCATTGCAATTGATTATCATAGAAATTTCACTTTGTTTTGGTTTGATTTCTAACAATATTACTTGCTAATGGTTGTCTTGTGTCTACATTTGGCATGCTCGATGGGACCCACAATCCCATAATATTTTTAAATCATTTTTCTTATTAGTATTCTTAGATTCAAAAAATTATTTCCAATTTTGTAACATCTCCACACTGTATCATGATATCTTTGCGTATGTGAATATCATCTACATAATTTGATTTCCATCTACACTTATAAAAATATTCTATATATATTTAGTTTTTGCATAGACATTGCAATGTCTATACCTATCATAGTATTTCCATTAGTTAAATGGTGTGTGGGCATGGTCAATTGACATATGTGTTAAGTCTATATGTCCTATCTATATTAAGTTTATACGCATAAATCATAACAAATGCACCTATTGTAGCATCTCCATAGGTCAAATGGAATTTGCACCAAGTCAAACAATATTTATGCCTACCTACATTCTACGTTTATGTTTCATGTCATAACATATGCACCTTGAAGAATAAAATCTCTACATTGTATCATGACATTTCCACATTCTGATTATTTTCTTATAGGTACACACTTGACAAAGGCACTTCAACCAAAATATCGATTGATTTTTTGTGGGTTTACGTTAGCCAAAGACATTTTATCAACCAAACACACACATTCAAAATGTTTAAGCTTTATTAATTAATCTTGTTTGTACATCTTTATATTAGTTTCATTTGTGTGTGTGTGTGTGATCTTTGTGTCGTGTATACTCTTCCCTCACACCATAAGGCAAAGTTAGGAATCAAAAGCAAACTATATCAATTGTGTTACCCTCGTACATACCACATATGCTCTTCCCTCATGCTGTAAGGTGACCTTGGGAATCAAAAATAGTATGTACCTACTTTATTTTATCCTTTTAGGGTCTTTCATCTAGGATTTCATCACCCAATGTAGAGATAAATCCCATGGTCTAGTGGGCTATATAAATTATTGGGGAGTTATCATTATTAACTAAGTGGTCATCTATTTTACTGGTGACATGAAGTGAGGTGGTTTCATCCATCAATACCCAAGCCGCATATAACACATTTACCACACAGATATTAACCTCAACATACCATGAGGCATATAGAGGATGCCCCTATATATCCTTGTTCATCCTATATTAGGAGCCCAATTACGAAAAATGAATAGTGGTGCAAGGAACACAACATTCTTGAAGATCACCCACTAGCTGCCTTTTGATGTACTATTGGTGGACCACTAGACAGTTGTAATCTTACTTGACTAGCTAGGATGTACTTGCATGTGTGTCTTGATTACATACCCCTTGTGTGTAACCAATTATCAAAAAAACCAAGCTAACATCTAAAACAAACCAAACTCCATGTAAAATTTGGGCACTTTAAATCCAAAATCAAAACATACTTGAATAAATCCAATAAATCAACCAATAAGTGGTAACCTTAGCATCTTGTATCCACCCTTCAATATCAGGACCTACATTACCTAGTCTATCCCGTGATAGTCACAATCCCATGAAAAATGCAAAACCCATCAATCCCCTGAGCCATATCAATTACACTTTCTCAAACTATGGGATAAATTTGAAAATTGACCATAACTCATCAAACATCCCATACTAGCCAGACTCCTAAGCTGATAAAGGTAATCTTTCCCAAACTTCAAAAGAGATTGGATGAGTGAAAGTTTTAAAATTTATCACAACAAGAAACCAAACTCCATGTAAAATTAGGGCACTTCAAATCCAAAATCGAAACATACTTGAATAAATCCAATAAATCAACCAATAAGTGGTAACCTTAGCATCTTGTATCCACCCTTCAACATCAGGACCTACATTGACTAGTCTATCCCGTGATAGTCATAACCCCATGAAAAATGCAAAACCCATCAAGCCCCTAAGCCATATCAATTACACTTTCTCAAAATATGGGATAGATTTGAAAATTGATCATAACTCATCAAACATCCCATACCAGTTGGACTCTTACGCTGATAAAGCTAATCTTTCCCAAACTTTAGAAGAGATTTGATGAGTGAAAGTTTCAAAATTTATCACAACATTATTCATAATCACATGCCCTAAAAATGCTATTATTCCATTTAATAACACCTATTAGGCTCCTAAGCCACAATAATCCAATCATATCTTATCACCACCCTTCTAAGGAATGCCATTTGCCAAAGAATCAAGTACACCCATGTTTGATAATTACTTGCTAGGGATATGTCAAAATACCTTTATAAAAAATGATCAAGATCCTCCACTTCCAAATCTAGGTCAACCCATCTTTGACAAGCCTATCCATAGCCAAATATTCTTTAACCATCATGGCTTGCCACCCATCTTTGATGAAACTATCTTTGACCAACAACCCATAGTTAACCACTCCAATTTTGAACAACCCTTCATTCATTATCCCATATTTTACAAACCCATCTTTAGTCAAACCATCTTTGACCAACCCATCCTAGACTATTCCATCTTTGTCCCACATGACTTACTCCAAATCTTTGACCAACATGACCTACTTCAAATAATTGACCAGTCCACTTCTGACTAACATGCCATATCATTTATTGACCCATTATCTAATTTCCCATCACATATCAAAGCCTCTAACACAAACCCTATAATGGAGAACGTATTGTAGATAACAAAATCCAAAATGCCCTATAAGTGGTAAATCAACTCATGTAGCCTACAAGCAATGGTAATCCCACTTTGAGAAAGAAAATGGGATCAATAACCTATTAGTTTGGCATAACATCATTTGTTAAATATATTTTGGTTGTAGAGGAAGAAATCAAAAGCTCTACTAACTACTCATTATAAAATTCTAACTTTGCAACCTATTTTCAAAGCAAGTAGTATCTTATCACTAATAGAATCTTTAAAATCATGCACTACAAAGGATGAGAACTCAACCCACATGAGTAAGGAATCCTAGAACCAATCCATATACATGCAAATGAGAGAAATTATAACATTATATACAAACCACTCAATGATTAACATGAAGATGTCAAGGACACCTATGTAATTTCTAAGGAATATTTTTCCAATATTGAAACAACCTCTTATCGTAAACTCTACAAGGACCATGCTAACACTGATTCTTTCAGTAACACCACCAGTCACACTATCCATTTTGAATTCCAATATCCTAACCCCATCACTAAGGACCAACAATAACATGCACCTTTGGACCTCTTGCAAAATGATGAAGTAATCACTGAAATCATGAGACTCTAAGGCAACATTTAGCCCAAAGATTATGAACATGGATTCCAAATCACTCTAGATACATCATCCTACTTTAGGGAGCATGAAGTGTTCCTTAGTCAATCATAATCAAACAACCAATAAAATCATAATAAAAAATCATGGTCCCTTAGTAAAAACCTCTTTTAGGCACTATCAGATAAAGTAAATAAAATCAATAACATAAAAGCAATTTTACTGGTGAAAACCTCTCCAAGGAGCTAAAAGATAAGGAACTCCATCTTCCTCTTGTATTGACACAAAAAAAAATGAAAAGAACAAAGAATACCAAAATCATCCAACTTATATTTACTCCTAGTATCATGAAGAAGAGAAATTTCATTGCAGACATCTTTGCATGGCCAAGGGTGTGTGAGATTATTAGTTCTAGTCCCTTTTGTTACCCAACTATCTACACTTACCTTCATGATTATACCATCCCATCAAATTCTTTGTATAATTTATTGAAATCTTTCATCCAGCATGCATCCCACTTTACCCTCCTTGGCAATACCCTTTATCATAAGGGATATAATGATCACCTATTAAGATGTTTGAAGGAAGCTAACTCAACAATCAATGAAGTTAACACAAACATATTTAGATTGCATACTTGAAGATTCATATACTATAATAAAAAAATTAAAAAAATAAAAATAAAAAAATAAAAAAATAAAATTAAAAATCAATAAATAAAAATAATAATAAAAGAGAAAGATAAATAATTATCCATAAGTGAAAACCATTTTTAAATGGTGCCTTAGGCAAGTACCATGATGAAAACCATTTATGGCATCATGTGTAAATCTATTGTCTACATGTACCCTACACTTGGGTGTAAAATATGCTCCATATATCCAAACATCATGCCCATCCATGCTTACCACCCCCATATCCATCTTATTGTGGCCACCTTTCTTCCTATTTTGACCTTGATAAGGAAGTGGAAGTAGTCTTGAGCCTTATTTTGGGAAGATCTTGGCACATCTATAGAATGGTGGTTGAGGACTAGACAAATTATTCTTATGTGATGTGGTCCTTATAAATCTATTACCACCACCACCATCATATTTGATCTGCATCTCCTTCATCATCTTTGTCTTCACCACCACCATCATCATCTTTATCATCATTACCAATCTTCATCTCCTTTATCATCTCCTATATCATCCCTAATCTATCCAAATCATCCCTCATCATTTTCCTATCCATTCTTAAGCTTCATCTTAAATCCTTCCAAATTCTATCCACCACCGCTACTAATCCCATTTCTAGAACACGTGTTCCCTTTACTTGTAGCCTTTGGCACTAAAGCCCCCAAAACCCTAAAAATAAAAAAATATGAAAATAATAGAAAATCCAAAAAATAAATTTAAAAAAATTATTGGACCCCAGATTTTGTAGCAATATATTATAAGTATTTTGAAGCCATAACACAAAAGAGCAAGGGTATAGAGACAATTTAGAGGACCTTGATATGGGAAAGAATGATGCAAAAGAGAGACATGGAAGAACAACATGGAATACCTTGGCATGGAAGATTGAGTTATAGAAGATAAGGAAATGGAGAATGATGAACATAAGATATATGCAAGACTATGACAAGGGCATCAGAAGCAGAGATAGTTACAAATCAGTTTGCAGAAGCATCAAAGATTACTCAAGCATGAATCTAGCACCAACCCATGAGAGAAGACGAGCACGAAAGCGAATACCTATTATAGAGAGAGTATATAGGGGTTGTTAGGCATGAGTAAAAAGGGATTTGATTGTAATATCTCACCATAAATTCTTTTTTCTAAAATAGTCATTGGCTTGTCATTTTATTATATTAATGAAGTAACTTGAGAGGGGTTAGTATACGTATAAATACCCGATAGCTTTGCTTATGTACTAGTTGTTGAGATGTTGGTGTGGTTGTTGTAGTTGTTGATGTCAAGGTTTTGTCAAGATAGAGATCTTGAGAGACTAAGTACTAAATGAAATATCTTTATAATCTTATCAATTGAGATCAATGGAACCACTACTTTATCTACAAACTCTCATGTTAAACTGTTTGGTGTTAAATCTACTTTTATGATAATAGATGAGTATATGGGTTATGTGAATGAATCAAATGGTTATCTCTAAAGTGATATTTTTAATAACAATGACTAAATGTGCTAATTTAGGTTCCTAAGTAAGATAGAGTTAAGTCTATCTACCACTATGTAGTATAATCAATGAGAATCAGTTTAGGTTACTTGCCTTAGGTGAGCATGTGAGGTCATTACTAGCATGCTAGATCATTGGTTTCTTCCTCCTACTAGGCACACAAATAATAATTATTTGAGTTAAACTAAGGATAACTAATCCCAACATTTTAGTTTTATTGTTAGGACCCATTGCACTTGTTAGCATGATGGTAAAAATATGCTCAATTGACTATTTTTGGAAAATGTCGAGCATTGGGTTGGTATAGTAGAAGAGAACTTTATGCTTTAATATATTAAACTAAGAGTCTCTACACACACATGGGTAGAGTAAAATCTATATTATTTCCTATATGAAACATTATTTTTAGAATTAACCATTCACCTGCAAGCTTAGCTTTTGGCATATATGTAAGACTATTCAAGAAATTATGGACAGAAGGCTCCTTGGTCAGTAGAGTGTTAGTTAGCCTTAGCTAAGTTGAAAATTACTTGGACACATGTGGTGGATGTATGGTTGAAGGGAGAGATCAATAGCTACATTTTGGAATACATTGTCTCTATATATTCTTGTTTGGAGGAAGAATAATTCAACTTCCTGATGGAACTGTACAAAAGGTATCTCAATCAATTTCCTTTAAAATTTAAGAAACTTATGGTTGATTATGGACTTGAGAACTTCCCCATATATGGTTAAACTATCTCATGCATGATTAACGTGACTGATGGGGAAATGGAGGGGTAAGCATTATTATGGGATTGGTAGTTCAACATGGAAGTCGATCAATGAGAACTGTGAAAGTGTAAGTATGATAAGGCCAGATGTAAGGATATTAGAAGCACTAATCCTAGAAGAAAATGAGAGGATATTAGAAGTGCTAAAAGAATCTATAGGAGGGTAGAAAGGCATGGTGGGTACTCCCTAACCATAAGTTTATGCCCTTCACTAGCACAAGTACGCACGAAAGAAGTAAGATAAACATTGATGATATCAAAACCCAATACAAATAAGCCCAATAGCCCCACCACAATGCATGCTTATTAATTTGAGTTTGATGGAATTCTTGTAATAAATTGGGATACTAATAGTGTGAAATCTAAAGTCGAATATGAAGCTAAATTCCTAGAGGAATCTCTATGAGTGCATGTTCAAAATAACAATTTACCATTAACCTTTACTTTTCCATTGTAAGTAAGACCTATGAATCACCTTATAATGCCAAGTGGACTAAATGTAAGTAATGGAAAAAATACATACCCAACAATAACTAATCAACCTCCCTCAGTGCCCAATATTTTTGGTACACCTATTGTTGCAGGAGGCATAGGAGGAAGTACTAGTGGTGGTTCTACTAGAGCTATGGCAGGATTAGGATCTAGCTCAGGAGGATTTGGGGGACCTCCACCATAAGGTTCAGGAGGAATTAGAGGAACACCATAACAAGGTCCACTACAACTACCCAATCTACCTATAGTCTAATACGAGATGACAATTCACCTGCTTGAATATCAAGGTCTTGAAAATGCAATAAAACATGTTCACAAGTGTGAATTCATTTGGTAGGCGTAGGGTATAACTTATACTAATTAAAAGGAAAATTATTTTAAAACTAATCTATTGGATCACATACACAAATGGTATCAAAATTTTGATCTTCAATAAGCCATTGTAAATTATGAACTTTTGAAGATCGCTTTTTTCCAAGAATTTGATATCCCTGAGTTTGAGCAGTAAAGTATTGTTGCCTTAAAAGATATCAATCAAGAGCTCACTGAGAGTGTGCACATGTATGATACACATTTAAAAATGTTTATTTCAAAGCTATCATTTTAGATCAACCCCATGCAACATTCTCATTGGTTTATGGGAGGGTTATTACTTCCGTTCAAATGAGCCTTATCTCACAACATTGAACTGTGCAAGGCACTATAAGCCACTCTCTGTGTCGAAGTTGTGGGAAGTATAGATATGGGGCTCAACCCATTTATGGAGGCTCATATTAATAATATGGATTTTTTTTGGAGAAATTTATGGCCCATAATTTTCATGACACATGCAACAACTTGTGGTGTGTTTCTGCGAAGTCAAGGGTTATAATAAGAATAACTATTCCTAGAGGAATGTTTGTGTTGTATTAAAGTAGTCATGTGAGATCTACAAATAAGATCATGATGTAATGAGTTATCCCTTGCTTTAGTGTGCCACCAAATCCAACATTTTACTATATTGTAAAATATGTTATATATATATACACATAATACTAATGATTGTCAGATATCAATGAGATTCATGAAGCACACACGTGATGTACTCACCAAACTTATATATCTAAAACATAAGAGGATAGTGAAATTAGATGTTTCAAAGGTTGAGGGAATGAAAATGAATGAGGATGTGGTCACCTTCCACCCAAAACATGTTATAAGTGTGGATCTCTAGACCACTACCAATATGATTGCATGATCTACCCAACTTGTGCCTTTTATAAAAATGATAATCAACTAGAAGAATGTCTAGATTTATGTGCTATCATCACCAAAGAGTGGAATGAAAATGGAAATGGGATCATATGTATTGTAATTACTCCAAATGCTCAATGGAGATCATGCCTTACCACTCCACAACCTAGACCCGAAGCAAATATTACTACTTAGAGTGGTACTCATTCATAACCAATTTCAAATCCACTTGCTAAAAATGTTTAACATGAAGAACCTTATGTGCAACACTATCAAGATGTTCAATGTTAGAAAGAAGTGTTGTAGAATACAATGACCTTGGTATAGGAACTACAAGGTGATATTGAGTTATTAAAGGATAAACATGCTAACATGCATGTTGAGATGTAAAGAGATACAACCCATAGCTTTAGGGCATGATGAATTTTGAGAGATGCATAAGTTACTCCTTAGTGAAGACATCATCCCCCTCTTAAAGAATTAGTTACGACAACAAATTATAAATCCTTTAGAGGATTGCTGTTTGAACCATGCATGATGACAAGAGACCCATATTCAACCAAATCTAGAATGTGATAAAGAGGTCCTTGTCAATGCATCCATTGATGGCTAGATGATCCATGATATCCTGGTGGACACTAACAGAGGTTAATGTTTTAATGACAACTGCCTAGAAAAATATGGGGATCCCCACTTTGCAGCCTTCCCCACATATTTTGTGCATGGCCAATAAGATTCACACATTTCCCATATGCATTCTTAAATATGCCACCATCAACATCTTGGGTGTCGTGTTCAAGGGTGATTTCATAGTGATCAATCTTATTGAAGTTGATGATTTTCTATCTCTCTTGGGTCGACCTTGGTTCTTATGCGAACAATGTTGACATGCATTTCAAGAAGCATTATATTAGCTTTGAGAATGACAATCAATGCGTAGTCATCCCTCTAAATAATGACCAAAGAACCCCTTTTTGAAACTTGTTGATGTTAATGAGGATGTCAAAATAATTTATAACATAATTTCCCAAGGAAATGAAAATGTGGACCCTAATCCTCATGGCATCTTTCGATGGGAAGACACATAATCCATTTTTAACACTACTAGTATCACTTGTAACCAATGGGCTCAATAAACATATGATCTGATAAGGCACATCTATGGTGTCCTTGATATCCACCAATGTCCCTCTTCCAAGTTTTCTCAATGCCATAAAACTATTCTCCTCATTGGTCTACCACATTTGAGGTTGGATCATGCCCCTCATTTTCATGGTCAAATTGAGGTTAGGGCGTATTTGTAAAAGTTAGAAGATTATTATGCTGATGAAGGTGAATGGTTGTGCATGCTCAACTTTTTATGTCAAGGAACCATTGCTTGATGGTGGTATACTCATTGATACCAATTTCACACATGGGAACAAGTATGCATAGCCATGCATTATTACTTCCACCATGACAATTGAATTTATTCCACCCTGAGTTATGACGAGATTGTTTCTCTAGAAGACCATATAATAGCCTATGAAACACTTTGGAATACTGAAGACATGTTTTTTATAGAATATTTATGAATTCATGCCTTTTATGTTACTCTACATGCTTGGGCTTTAATATGGTACATCCATCAAGAAAATTATACAGAGATGGATACTTGGTAGTGCATCACACATGGTTTGCTTACAACATTTGTATTTTCTTCTTCACAAATTGATTTAAATTTTTCTTATCAAATAATCTATTAGATAGTTGTAGGAGACTAGGCACCATTTAAGGATGACATACGACACATGCATGACACACTCGAGGATAATTTGGCTATCTTCTAGGAACCTGATACTCCCACCATGACTCAATTGGAACCTAAATCTCAATTAGAATATAAACATTAGGAACAAATATAATAAGACAAGTAAAAGGTCATATATTAGGTTGATGAGGGTACTATTTCTGACCCACTCGATCTAGAATTTGACCACTTAAATCTGTATATGGAATATGGGGCACGTGATGTCAGAGATATGATGCAGTCTGAGTAGAAATCATATTCCATACCACTCCAAATGATTCAACACAATATTAGGATAGAGGATGCACCTAAAATGGCCACTATGGGAAATTATTGGTCTAAGGTTGAGTCAACCCAAAAAAATAAACTCTTGCAAGAGTATCAAGACATTTTCCCATCGAACTACACAAAAGTGAAGGGAGTGCATCCATCTTGGGTAAGATGCACATCAAGTTGGTTGATGTCGCTCAACCAGTGAGGAAATGACCATATCAAATGAACACTAATATATACACCTGAGTTAAAGAAGAAATTGATATCATGTTACATGTTGGCATTATTACTCCCACTAATGAATCTGAGTGAGTTAGTGTGATCAACATGAAGAAGGATGGTCACATTTGCATTTGTGTAGATTATTGACTACTCAATGATGCATGCGTAACTGACCCTTTCCCAATGCCTTTTATAGAGGAAATTTTGGAAGGTGTTGTTGGGTGTGAGATCTACACCTTCACTAATGGCTTTTATAGTTATTAACATGAGGAAAATAAGGCAAGAATGACCTTTGCAATTGAATGGGGTTATTTTAAATATAACGTTATACTTTTGGTATCAAGAATGCACTAATAGTGTTCTCATGTATTTTGGTGAAAGCCTTAAATAATTTCATCCATACATTCCTTCAAGTGTACCTAGATAATTAGACTGTGTATGGTTTAGTTCACAACCATTACAATAATTGAACCTCATGCTTGAGCATTACCACTAGCTTCATATTTCCTTAAAGTTAAAGAAGTGCATCGTTACCACCCCATTTGGAATCTTGTTGGGCCACATCATTTGCTAGGATGGACTAATGGTGGATCTAACTAAGATTGCAATCATTCTCCAACTCCTAGCTCCAACCACTAAGTGTGAAGTCTACACCTTCTTAGGTCACATGGGGTACTATCAAAAGTTTATTCAGGGTTATGCTAAGATAGTAGCATTGATGGAAGAACTACTCAAACATAATGACATATTCTTATGAATCATTTAACATCAATAAGCATTTGAGGCTCTGAAAGAAAAACTAATGACCGTGCCCATTCTCTAGTTCCCAAACTAGAACTAGCCATTTCATGTGCATGTCAACGCTTCAGGCGTGGCTATGGGCATTATCTTGACACAACCTAGTGAGGGAAACCTTGATCATCTTATTTATTTTACTAGTCAGAAGCTCGTACTAATGGAATGGAACTACTCTACGATAAACCATGAGGTCTTGTCCATGGTTTATATGATTTAAAAGTTTCACTAATACTTGTTGGCCACCTCATTTATCTTCTATAAGGATCATGAAGTACTCAAGTATTTATTAAATAAGCCAGTATTGCATGGATGCATCTTGTGATGGATTATCCTATTTCATGAGTTCTAGTTATCTATGGTTATAAAACCAAGCAAAGTTAATTTCGTTCCAAACCACCTCTCACATGTTTAATATGGGAAATCAGTACATGTTATATAGGATGATTTACCTGACGTACAACCTTTTCAAGTTATGTGCATGACCAAAGAATTGGAGGAAATTGTGGTTTTTTTTATAATAGGCTTATCACTAGGCCACCTTAGCACCCAAGAGAAAAAATAGTTACCTATCTACACTGCCCCTTTCCACCTTATTGGAGGAGACTTGTATAAATTTGGATGGGATGAGGAATTATGAAGGTGCATAATGCAACACGAGCATGTGGAAATCCTTTAGGATATCCTTGAGGGTGTTCTAAGAGGACATTATGCTGATGACATAACTACTAAAAAGGTTCTACTAGTTGGGTTATGGTGGCCTAACTTATTCAAAGATGACAAATTTTATGTACACTAATGTGATATTTGTTAGCACATAAGTAAACCAAATCAAAGGGATGCTATGCCTCTTCATCCAATTCTTGATCATGAACCTTTTAAAAAATGGGTTATTGATTTTGTTGGCCCCATTTAGCCTACTGCAAGATACACTGATGCACACTACATCATTACTGCCATAGGTTATCTCACATGTTGCACTGAAGTAGTACCCACATAAGATTATACTGCTATTACTACTGGCATATTTCTATGGGAAAATATCATCACAAAGTATGGATGCCCATTATTTTTAACAAGTGATCGTGGCACTCACTTTCTCAATGAAACAATGTGCATTCTCTTTGCTGAGATCATGATAGTGCACCATAATACCAAGCTATACCACCCTCAAGCCAATGACATTGTTGATACATTCAATAAGGTCCTTGGTAATACCCTAACCAAGATTTTCAATATTGGGTGCACTGATTGGGATGATCAAGTTTTAATAGTCTTATGGGCTTATTAGACCACATACAAAAGGTTAAACAAGAGTACTCCTTTTAACCTTGTCTTTTGCGTTGAAGTAGTTTTACCGATGGAATTCATTATGCCTCCTTATATATTATGTGCATGGGTAGAATAAACAAAGAATAATACCTAAAATCTCACATGGACATTTTAATTTAGCTGGATGAAGTGTGCATTCTCACACATTAGAGTCAAGGGGTTGAAAAATAAAAACAAAAAACCTAGCATGACCGACACATCAAAACCAAAGTTTTTCATCCTGATATGCATTTTTTAGTTTATAATTCAAAGTTTGCACACCTTCTAGGTAACTATGGATCTATTGGAATGGTACTTTTATCATTCATGATATCCATCCAATAGGCACATACAATTTGAAAAGATTAGATGGCCAATTCCTTCTAGGACATTTTAATGGTAGTCGGATCTGGTCCTACCATTCTATGTAATCCTTAAATTTAGTAAATAAGGCATATGCCACTAGTTTAGTTTAGGACTTATTTTAGTTTTCAAATAAACATAACATTGGTTATGTGCCTTTTGTAGTTTGATTGTGGCACTTTTGATGCTCTTTGGTATTAAGAACTATATTTTTATATCACTTTACTGACATGAATTTCACTAAGTTATGATGTAGAGGACCACACACATCTTTAATGTAGGGTAGGCTTAAAGGTGGATAATATACTTAAGCTAAAATGCATAAAGAAAAGGTTGAGAGGATCACATGTGATCAAAGTAAAACTTAGGATAAGGAGGCATGCAAGATGTGGTACGTAGAGAAAGCATTCAAGAGGAGGCACATGAAGGAGTTGCATAAGAGGTTGCGCATGACCTAAGAATGTTGAATGAAGATGACAAAGTAATGCCATTATAAATATGGGTTAAAATGAAAAGGCAGTTCTTGTGAACAAAATGGGATTTTTGAATTTTTACAGTTGGTATACACTATGGGAAAGGCATAGAGACTCTTGAAGGAAGGATGAGACATGCATTTATTAATGACATAATGGCATAAATGCCAAGAACATCAAATAGGCACCAAAGCATGATTTTTTGAGGTATTAATGGTTGAAGTGATGGATAGAGGCATAAAGGGTTGTCAATGTAAAACATTTATCCACCTATAAAGACCTTGAGGCATTTCATTTTCATTTTTTAATATCAAAACTTGATAATTACATATCTCAAACAAGTGTGAAAAAGTGATAGATATGGTGATGACATAGTATTTTCAACAACAAATCAAAGTAGAGATATAATAAAAAATCATTTAATGAAAGAAGTGACAAAGTGATCACAAGAACGGGTGTGAGAGAAGTTATAGGTTGCAAATGCTACGACCACCATTATAAGAGGATAAAGTAAGGAACCAAAGTATTTTGGGTCTAAGAAAAGGAATAAAGTTGTATTCATTTGGGATAATTTGTTGGTTGTGCGTCAACCTTTAGGGTTCTTGGTTGGTGATGCAGCCAAAGCAAAAAGGATTAGGATATTCACTGCTATTCATTCCCAAGGTATATAAGCATGAGGTTCCACAAGAAGGAAGTCATGTTTGTATACATGAATTAGGATCTAGTGTATGTGGTGTGCAAGGTGAGGACCCTAAAAATATAGCAAAAGAGACTTTTGGTGGAGAAACACTAGGGATGGCATGGGTAGCAAAGAAGGCAACTACTACATCACTTCCCCCACCAATTATGATTAAGGAAATGTAATACCATAACATAATTTTGTATATAGACAACTAAGAGTCTAAAGTCTCCAATAATCAAGTCTTATAATCATTGTTAATTTGGTAACGAGGGTGATTTACAACATGGCTACTAGGTTGAGTGCCAAAACACAAGGAATGAGATCACTTATGATCTCATAGTTTACAACTTGCTGGAGGATGCAAGTGTGCTCCAACTATTCCAATAGACTTACTTTGTAAAACCCCATGAGGAAGTTCAATTTTTAATCTTGTGCATCCACAAAGATTATATCTAATTTGTGAGGCATGGAATGAGGATCACCCATCAACAGATTAATAAGGTAACTAAGTTAACCCATTTCAGAGTTGATGTTAATGTATATCTTAATGATCAGGTAGAAATTAAACAAATGAAGATGGTGCTAGAATACAAGAAGGAAGGCCACACCATGTATATAACAAGTATTATAGATCTTACCATTCGAGTGGCTTTGCAGTTGGCCATGACCAAGCTAGGGGGTGTAGGTAGGTGGAAGGAGGTGGATATGGCCCACCTTTATGTTGTGAGCCAAATGGCCAAGGGGAAAAAGTACAACTATTCCCAATTATTTGTAGATAAAATCAAAGAAGATGATATAAAGGCATCTAGCCTAACCAACCATAAATTCCCTTGGGGTGTAATTTTGATGTTGCTTATTTTTTATGAGATTGACATTTCAAAGTACTCTGATAAAGAATTGAAGTGGGTTTACCCACCAAAACATAAGTTCCCCACTGAGAATTTCAAAGAGTTCACTTGTTTTGACACCATCACACCCTCTTATAAGTTAAAGATGAAGGGTTGGTATGAGGGGATGAAAGAATCCTTTAGAAATGAATGGCATATGCCTAAGGATCTACCTGTGTAAATGGGACGATATGCTGATTTTCATATCAAGTAACACTATTCACTCATGTGGATCTAATTGGATACCATCGATAACTTGTCAGGGTGGCTCAAGTTTCTATATACTTTCATAGCTAAATATTTCATGGATTCTATCAATCACATTATAGATGCGTGCCTAGTGAATAATGATGCTGACAAGATTGATGTTGAGATTCACACTCTTAATAAAATTTATCTATATTTGAGAAAGAAAACATATATTGAGTGACATGATTCAGGTAAAGCTGATATTAATCCCTTTAAAATAATCATGCAAGGTAATATTTTGTTGGTTTATTATATGCTTCAGCCATAAAGAAATCAAGAAGCTAGGATGCATAAAAGGAACCACTCCTGCCGAACCAAAAACATGCAAGGAAGAAAGGACACAAAAGAAAGAGAAAAGGCCAAGACATGAGGCCATTAGTTATAGAGGGGCTTAAGAAAAACCTAGGGCCACCCAAAATGATGAGAAGCCTCATCACCAATAAGAACCCAAGGGTTGCCCATAGAACAAAAACATGACATTATTACACCCTGAATAGCTACCCAATAGAAGCTTGAGAATGGAACACCTCGAGTGGTGATTATTGAAATGGGTGAAACATATCCAAAAGCATAACATACAAAGGAACCCACTCTTGAGCTAATAAAATAACAACTTGCTATTGATCAATGAATGGAAATTGAAAGCTTAAAGCCTGAGGAAGAATAAAAAATGGGAGAAGGCCCCAACATAGAGGACCTTGGTGCCAATACCATTAAACAACGAGAAAATAGTACCAAAGTTATATATCTAGAGCATGAACCCTAAAATGGTAAGGAACCTATAAAAGATCCATAACAATAGTAGCAACAATATACAAATTAGGACCCTCCCACTCATGTCTTATTCCAATAATATATACCAGATAAATAACTATATTTGTGGGAATAGTTCACTGAGCATGAGCCTACTAAGCAAACTTGACGTAAGGTGTCTTTTATGATGGAGGTATATCATAATGAAGGCCTCTTTGAACTCCTAAAAACTAACATTGATATAATCCTAGATGTGGTAGATGTTCTAGATGTGCTCTAGATAGATCCCCTCAAATACTCTCTAGCTCAAGTAGGTGCAACCCTCATAAACTTTGGCTTATAAGTTTCTAGATAAAACATTCTTCATATCCATGATGTTGGAAAACTTCACTACAAGGATACAAAGTTTGTCTACATGTATAGATAAGATCACACGAAGTGATACAAGATCGAGGAAGAAATTGAAGAGCTTAAGCGATAACAAGATGTAGTTGAGGCGTCTCCACTTAGGACATTAAGCCTTTGTCAGATAATTTTATGGAATGAGCTAACATTTGTGGATGGTATTATTGTTACTAATGAGGCCATTAATAAATTGGAGATGCTTGTGGACCTCTTACCCAAGAAATGTAAGAACCAAGTGAGCCATCACCAAGAGAAGCTTTAGATAACATATCAATTTATAGAGGCTAACGGGTGTTTACTACACATTTTTGAATAAAATAAATGCCACTATTCCCATTTCCAATAGGTTTTTTATAAACTTGGCATGATTGAGTAAAATTTTAGAAGCGCGATGTACCCTGAGGAACAACATTATCCATAATTAGCTAAGAGCACACTAAACATCAAGGACATGGCCCAATGCACAAAAATATTCTAGGATGTTAAAGAATTAGAAGACCAAATAAGCACCCATCGATAGGAGTTGAATGCTACCTTCTTAATGCTTCAAGGGTAGGTTTAAGTAGAGGTCATATCACTCGAGGATGCCCACAAAGTTTTAATTTCTCAACTTGAGATTTTAACAACTCAAGTAGATGGTTTTCTTGAACAACTCAAGGAGTTTAAACTATTGAGAGGCAAAGTGGAAGTTATTACTTATAATATTTGGACATACCTTAACCAATGGGAGGAACTCAAGTACCAATTTTAGTAGGCAGGTCCTAGATTTATGTTATCTAAGAAAATTGTAGCATAGTCTAAGATGGACTATCGATTTGGTGATGTTGGACCCTGATTTTTTAAGCAATATATTCTAAGTATTTTAGAGCCATAGAATGAAAGATCAAGGGAATAAGAATAATGCAAAGGACCTTTGTGTGGGAGATAACATCACAGGAGATAATGACACAAAAGAGAGACATAAAAGAACATCACGAAAGACCTTGGCATGGAAGCTCGAGTTGCAGAAGACAAAGAAATGGAAAATGAGGAAAATAAGACACATGACTCAAAAAAGTGTAAGATTAGGATAAGGGCATGGGAAGCGAAGATGGTTACAAATCAGTTCGTGAAAGCATCAAAGATTACTCAAGAACAAATCTAGCACTAGCCTGCAAGAGAAGAAGAACACAAAAGTGAATGTCTAGCATAGAGAGAGTATATAATAACTGTTAGACATGAGTTAAAAGGGACTTAATTGTAACATCTCACCATGAATTATTTTTATAAAATAGTCATTAGCTTGTCATCTATAATGTATTAATGATGTAACTTGAGAGAGGTTAGTTTGTGTATAAATACCCATGACTTTGCTTATGTACTAGTTGTTAAGATATTGATGTGGTTGTGGCAGTTGTTGATGCCAAGTTATTATTAAGATAGAGACTTAGAGAGACTATGTACTAAATGAAATATCTTTGTAATCTTATCAAATGAGATTAGTAGAACCACTACTTTGTTTGTGAACTCTTGTGTTAAACTCTTTGGTGTTAAATCTACTCTTATGATAATAGATGAGTATATGGGATGTGTGAATGAATTAAATGTTTAACTCTATAGTGATGTTTTTAGTAATAATGACTAAATATTCTAACTCAAGCACCTAAGTAAGATAGATTTATGCTATCCATCACCATATAGTAAAGTCAATGGAAACCAATATAGGCCACATGCCTCGGGTGAATGCTTGAGGTCACCACTCATGTAATATGCTAGAGTGCTAACTCATTGGTTTCTTCCTCCTACTAGGCACATAACTAATACTTATTTGAGTGAAAATAAAGATAAAAGAATCCGAATAAAAATAAAAAATCAACATAAAACATATGTTTTTAAATTTATTTTGTTTGTTTGTTTATGTATTTTCATGTTTGTCATGGTAGAGACAATCATATGGCATATGGAAATAATGACATCGTGGTTTTTCATATCATGGTGCATCCTGTCACATGCTACATAAAAGATAAGTTTGTTCAAACAATCAAAATTCATGCAAGTGTGGCAAGAAATTCCAAGCATCAACATCTACCATCACCATACATTTATTTTAATTAACAATCCAGATTTAGCTACTCATTCACACTGCCTACGCATGTATACCTCACATGAGCCATGATTCCCACTCATCTAAACTAATATCATCCAATCCAATTCAATGTCAATTGATCCATATCAAATCTATATCAATATGATCTCATCTAATCCATATGTGATCAATTCAATCCAATCTAATTTGATTATGTGACTCTTATCTCATTATTTGAAAGTCTGAGATGATAAATTTTGAGTAATAATATTTGATTATGCAATTATATCAAAATCTACTCAAAATACCAATCTACAAATAAAATCTAGAGCCAATAAGATCAAAAATTCAAAGATAAATGAACTTTCAAAACCAACATTTCAATCCTAAAGCTAAGTGCTCTAAATCAAGATCGAAATAAGAAAAAGTCTAAGTGATTATGGATTGTTTACAAATAGACGCAGGGTTTTATCATGATATTAGCTTGATCAAAAGTCTTAGATGGAATGGATTCATGAATTTATTGGACATATTGGACTATAGATATTCATGATATTTATGATTGATTTTCTCATTGGATTCCAAATGGAGTGAATCTGGTTTAAATAAGCAATGGAAGGAGATTAAATGGGAATTAAAAATTCTAAAAATTCATCTAGATTTAGAGGTTTATAGAGAGTATGGAAAGAATCAAGGAAGATTCTAGAGTTAGAGAACTCTATAATCCATTAGGGTACTAAGCAAGATTAATAGGTAGTTAGATGAGGTGATTAAGAACTAGGGATGTAGGAGAGCCTAATAATAGGCTAGGGTAGGTGGGATTGGAATTTTAAATTCCAATATAATAAATAAGTGGGGTCAGAATAAGATTAGATGATAAATGACATATTAAAAGAAGGATTAATTGACTTTTGGGGTAGGAATAAAGTTAGCATGATGAAGGATAAAGAAGGGGTATAATAAAAAATTGATTGAAAGGGGTGATATTAGGACAAAATTAAAAGAGATAAACAAACTTAGATGAGATAGGCAAAATTAGTCTCAACTAATGGTAATATTAGTTTCGATAAATGAAGTGAGAAAATTTAAGTGCATACATTATGCCCCTCTTTAAAAGGGAATTATGAGTGGACAAATTAGAAGGAGTAATGGTATTTCAAAGAAGACAGATAGTCATGGATGAATGATGCTAGTGGAAATGATTCCACCTTAAGGGGACATGTGGGGAAGAAGGAGGCAAATGGCCACTCAATAGAGGAAACAAGGGGTTTGATGTGAAAAGAGATAAGGGGTTGGGATGCTATATGGGGAATCGGTGATGAATAAAATGAACTAACATGAGTAGTGAGCTACAAATTGATGATGCTCCTGGTAAAGACCTATGCACAAGGGGTTAAAATGATGGTGTCATAGTTATTGACACATCCCAAGGGGAATCGACCATAACAAGATGATGATAAAAGGTCATAACTTTTGACATATCTAAAGTAAATACATGTGCCAAGGAGAGTTGTAGACCAGGATGAAAAAGGCCATGAGATTTTGACATATCCCAAGTAAGGACACATGCTAGGAGAACTTTAAGCTAAAATTTGATAATGATTTTATAATATTAATGATGAGTGTATCTCAAAGCTAAAGGTGAATGATAAGATGATGGAGAAAAGAGAGAATAAATGATATGATCAAGTGACCAAGAGATGAAGTGGGAAGGATTAGACTAAAATGCATCGAATAAATGAGCTAAAATGTGATTGATAACAATGATGCCCCTAGTAATGACACATGAAAAGGAGATGATAATAAAGTTATGGTCTTGATAATGTACCGATCAAGGGAGAAAATTGTAAACTTTAAATGGTGAATTGATCAATCAGTGATAATGGATGACTGATGCAAGAAAAGATGGATGTTGTGATTTGTTGGGACCAATCGATAAGTGCAGGCGACTGATGAAAAGATGAGGGAGATGACCATAGGGATTATGATTGATTAATATAATTATTAATTAATGATTGATATGATATCTCAAGGATTTGATTAATGCAAGACTTGAGGATGTTAAGGGACAAGAGAGATGCGATGACAAATGGTGGGGAAAGAGGAAAGAGTGGTTGAGATGACCTTGGGCACACCTTGTGACTGAGTATTACCTTCATAGTCTAAAAATACCTTAGGCCAATATAATTTAGAATAGATTAGAGGGTGATGATGATGGATTAGAATATTATGATGATGATGATTGTTAAAAATGTTAGTTTGTTAGATAAGTGTTAGGTGTGATGATGATTGTATTGAGAGTTGAGTTGGGAAGTTGATGACTAGAGAGATGATATATGATTAGTTAGAGGATATAGATGGGATAATAAATGTCTTAGAGGAATGATTGGATATTATACAAGTGGACTGGGATGATTGACTTGATGATAATATGATGATTGATTAGATGATTAGGTAGGTGATAAAGGATAAGAGAAATGATGAGTGTTCTATTATCAAGCCATCATTACTGTAATAAGTCTAATCATAGTCTAAGCAATTTGATGTGAATATAGCACTAGGTAGTATGTCCCATGATATAAGTATGACCAAGAAGATGTTGTGCCAAAGTGCATGATTATAAAAGGGTCAAATGATGAACTCTACATAGGGCACCCAAAAATATTTTTATAGATTTTATGGTTCCCTCATAACATCCTCATTCATTGCCCAATAGACAAAAAGATTTATGATGCAAGACTAAAAAGAAACATAGACAAACAAATGAAACATAAGGTAATTATATATACATAAAGCATATAAGTATCTACATAAAGATGCATTGTGATTAGTGTCTTGTCTATTGTCCAAATGAGAGTCAATGGGATGAGTGATTAGGTGATAATTTGGATGAAGTTGGTCGTGAAGATGTAAATTTAGATTAAGGATAGGAACTTGGACAAGGTATGGAATTGAAGTAGACTAAGGACTATGATTAAGATAAGGATGCAGAAGACATAAGACAAGATGACTAAGATGTTGAGACAAGGTAAGATAACAAAATGATAAGATCGTTAGGACATAAGACAAGCTAGGATGATAATGAGATGGACAACTTATGACATATGATAAGATAACATATGACAAGATGAATGAGGATGTAGAGACAAGGTAAGATGATAATATTGTAATATAACTAAGTTAGAAGACATGATAATAAGGAGATTTAGGACATATGATAAGATGACATAGGAAAATATGACTAGATACTTTGGGTTTGTTTGGATTTTATAATTTTTAGGGTTTTGGAATATTTCAATTTTTAGGGATTTTGCGATATGTATGTATATTATACAAATGGGGTTACTAGAAAAGGGAAAACCAAGCCTAGTAACCAATATAAGGATGAATGAGATGACAAAAGGATGAGTGGGAGATTGAAAAGGGGATGAGGAACAAGGAGGAAAGGACTAAGGATCACCAATGACCACATCATGAAGGAACCAAATATCTAGTTGCTTGAATGTCCATTGGAGGATATGCCAAGATGATTTCAAAAAATTTCTCAAGACATCTTCCATATCCTTATGAAGATAAAGATGGGAAGGAATGATAGACAAGATAGGGATAAAGGATAGATGGACATGATAAGCAATGATGTTTAGTCCATGACATGGATGGGGTTGATAAGGAACATTGGGTGTGACTGTAGAGATGGAGTGGGTTTTGCTCTCAAGTGTTGAGTACAATGCATATAATAAATTATTTTACCATGACACTGAAAACTAGTTTTTGTCATGGTACTTGCCCAAGGTGCTAGAATACTAGTTTTCACCATTGGATAAATGATTTTCTTTTAACTATTAATATCTCAATTTATTGAATATGGGTGCAAGATGTAGGAATGCCATCACTTTCATGATTTTCAACCAACACCTATTTTATAAATATGTGATACTAGGATCATGTTGTTCATGCTATTTGTATTGGTGGACTTATGACCTTTATTGACCCTTGATTGAGACCCCTCCAGACATCTAGACCAGGTGTCTTCATCACCCCTATAAGAGGTAATGTTTCCTGAGTTTGTGAGATATTAAGTAAATGGATTTAGGATTTGGATTTTACGGTGATGTATAGGACTTGAATGGATGATAAGATCATGATAGGGATGTGTGATGGGTGATTCTAAAGTGGGAATAACACTCGTACACACCATTGAAGACATTGGACACTCCATATTTGATTGTTACCATATGATAAAATAATTTAATAGATCCAAGACACTTTGACTTTGTCATTCTTCTTTGATCTAATTATTTGAAGTATTATCAACCATATTGATCTTTTGTCATTGTTTTGATCATTAGACTTGATTATATTTTGATTATCCCCTAGTGTCTAACATTGGGATTCACTAGAGGAGATTGATCTTTGACTTGATAGATGATGATTATTTTGACTTTGATGGTCCCCTAGTGCCTCAAATAGGGTTTCACTATGGGAAGACACTTTTTGATGAGGCCAATGATTTGAATTTTCTTGATTTTGTGTTATTGGATCAAATATGATTTGATCATCATGTATTAATTTTTGAATATTATCTTAAACATTTATATTTTTGACACATGTTATATTACTCAAAGAAGAGTCCAACGAAACATGTTCGTGTTCATCTGTATGGAAGAAGGTGATTAAATTATTACTGATGGGAAGATAAGTATTTATGATGGATGAAGGTGGTGTAGATGCTATGATGAGGTCAATGAGGGGTGATGGGACAACATGTTGATCATAAGTTTTCTTAGGAGACCCAGTTTTAACATCGAATAAAATCTCCTGAAAATCAACAAAAGGATCACTAGGACTAACTGTAGTACATACATATGAGGTAGGATCACATACACTTTAACCATATTTGATAGATAGAGTTTTTAATAATTTTGTTATGACTTCATCATCCTGATTGGGATCAAAATATATGCTTGGTGATTGATTGACATCGAAATTGGAGGTATCTTAAAAAAGGTAGGCATAGTCATCATTTTTTGAAATATCTTTGAGGAATGATGTTTCTAGCAAGGATTCTAATTTGGATATTGGTGTTGAACATGATCCTGATATAAATAAAACTTTTATTGACTCTGATGTACATGATGTAATGATACTAGTAGGAGATTCGTTGTCTATAAGCAACCTCTCCAAATGGGGTCTTTGAGAGGAAGTTGATGAAGGGACAATAGATTCACCAAAGATAGGCCCATGGAAGGTCTCATAAAAAAATGGAGAACTAGGTTTATGGGAAATAGTATCATCATTGATGGAAGATTTGTCAGAGATAGGTGGACCATGGTATATGGACTTGGTGTCTTGATCTTGGCTCAAAAAGGGAAGGGATTGATGTGGAGTGCTCATCTCAAGGATGTGGGAAAGGAGTACATTCGTATCATCCATTAGTCATTTCTCAGTCAAGGTATTGACCAAATTTATTTTAGATGCCATGGATCAAGATATGATAAAGTATGGATGATGTGCTTCATCATCCCCAATCAATAGGTGTGGGGGATTGAATGGAAAGATTGAGGGATGAGGATGGGATGTATGGAAAAAATTTAGGCAAAAAGATTACTTTAATCTAATCTCAAGTTTGACCTGATTTTGATATCATGTGATGTGAGATGAAGATGAAGTATACCAACTTAGGTTGTGAGCTAGACTTTCAATGATTTAGACTAGATTTGATTGAATGAGCTATGACAAGATCTAGGACTTGATGAGGGGATATAATAGCTCAATAGACTATTTTCAATTGGGATTGATTGGATTAAGACTATCTCAAGTCTAAGATAATAAACTTAAGGAGGATTAGGCAATGATGGGATTGGATTAAGATAAGAGGCTGATAGGATTGGATTCAAACTTGATTGAACACAAACAAGCTGATAGTAAGGAACCTGATGTAGAAAGAGTTATTTTTCAATGTAGGTGAAGACCAATATACAACTACAAACTTGATGGGATGAATAATATTGATAAGGATGACAAGGTAAGGATGGGTTGGACTAAAGTTAGGTTAGATTGTATATACAATAGATAAGGTAACTAGGCAAGATAAGGTCAAGACAAATGAACTGGTTTGGACTAGGATCTTAAGGATGAGTAAGACAATTTAAGATGATATGAGGATAAGGTGACAAAAAAGGACCAAGATATGATTGGTTATAGATAATATGGATTTTATTCTTAAGTGATAAAGATGACACTAGTGAAAATTAATGTTGTTAAGGCTCGAAAAAAAGTGTGAGATTAGACTATGATAAAATGTGATGGAGGGATGCCAAGACTGGATTAAGGTATGATTAGTGTTAGATGTATGAGACTAGACTAGGATGTGACTAAGATGAGAGGGGTGATGAGAGATAGGACAAGATGTAAGATGATACAAGCTTAAAGGGTGTACGTATATGTACAAAGAAACTATGCATAAGAGGATGTACATGATGATATAATAATGAGACAAGGATATAAAAGATGATGATATATGAAAGAGGCCTAAATATGTGTGTATAGGCTTGGGTAAAATTATGATTTGGCTCATAAATAACACAGGTATAATATAACACACATCAAATCAAGTGAACCACAAACCTATCACTAATAAACTGATTTGGGAGTGTAACTCAATAACTACACCATCAAACAACTTCACTGGTGAGGTTGTAAACTGGTGACCCATTGTGAAATATCACAAACCCTCTTAACCCCATTTGCCCTTAATGGTCACTTAAGATTTGATACTAACTGTAGAATTAAGTCACGTGTTATAATCATTGGCCATATTCTAAGTTATATGGGCTCTTTAATGGCATACCTGATATACACTAGGTATATGGGCCCCAACTCTATGCAAGATGTTATCCAATGCTTGGGTTAGAGAGTTAACTCTTTTCTTTCATGAAAGACCTATATGGGGTCAACTGCTTGACCTAATGATAATTGTCCCTAATTTTTATACTCCATAAAAATATAAAGAGTTGTTGAATGCACAGTGATGAAATCCACATCACCAACCCCTTAGACTATGGGAAGTGTATGTGAATCACTTCCATGTCATGTTTCCCCCTAAAAAAATGAGATGGTTTATTAGTGATTTTTTATTCTCTGAGACTTGTTTCTAGGACGTAGGGAGGAGAGCATACACTACTATAGCCCTCGGGTGACACTCAAGCAAACAAAAATATTTATTACCTCATTGATTAAGTGTGATATATATAAGATACATATAAGACGGTTTTTAAAAATACAAAAATCTTTGACAAATATCTTGCAAAGCAAGTGATTAGTAGGTTTAAATTGGAAATCTTGAGGGACAACCTACAAGAGAAGATGTTAGACAAAAAATATGCCTTGCAAGATAAATAGCTAGGTAATATCAAGTGAGACAAAACTACCTTTGAATTTTACCCTATAAAATTCCAAACCAAATGTTAGTCTAATAAGTCTCAATAAAAACACTAAAAAATCATGATTTTTACACTATAACCCTTTGAATGAGGGGCCATGATGCAGGGGTCTAAGGATGATCTCTAGGTCAAGGGGAAATTCCCCTTTCAGGGTTAAGGGGAAGTGCACCTTATGGGGTTAAAGGGTAGTGCCCCTTGCAGGGTCTAGGGGTAGTGTCGGTATAGGGTAGGCTTGAGGGGCTGCGCCCCTGATGGAAAACATAATTTGGGACTTGTGGAACCCTTGAAATGGCTCAAAATTGATAAAAAAGATCTTAAAAGATGCACTCAAAAAGAATAATTTAAAGGCAAAAATAAGACAATTTTGAATGCAGAATCACTACTGGAGCAATCAATATTGCAGATACATAGTCAGTGTTATGTAAAATCACTTCTAAAAAGTTAAAATCATATATAAGATAAGCAAAATCGTAACTTATAGAAGTAAAATTATAGAAGTACATAAGTGATTTTGAAATACCTAAAACATATTATATTAAAGTTGAATGTGCTATTTTATGTCTAATATGTACATAATTGTAGATATCAGTAATAGATTATGCTAAGTAGAATTAAGAATGATAAAAAAAGGAATGGATTTTATGAAAAAAATATAGATACTAGTATCAAAATCATAATTACCAAGTCAAAATTGTGATTTACTAGAGATGATTTTAAAAACTATATAGAAAATGAGTTATTTACAGATTTCTAGTGACTAAATGATCTTAAAAAGACTTGCTTGAGTATAATTTCACCCAATTATTATATTTACACTAGTTCTTAAAACTTAAGTAGGATTTAATTAACTTTGTTCAAAATCACAACTAGGAGTCAAAATCGTAAATAACAACAAGCAATTTTGCTTGAAAGTTTGAGATATTATGATTAAAATTTGACAAAATTCTTTCATGTTTCTTACAACCAACTAGGTTAGGTAGAGAGCAACAATAAAAAAAACAAATTATAATTTTTGATAACTTGTATAGAGATAGTTTATGACCTAAATCAAAATCACAACTACAATGTGCAAAATTATAGATAGGAATTAATATCGCAAATTATGAGAAGTGATTTTAAATAATAAAACTAAAACGATCAATTTACCCTAATGACTAGTGATTAGGTTGGCAATTTATGTCAAAATCACCACTATCAACCTCAAAATCATGACTTGAAAAGGCACAATCACTACTTAGTTTGTCAAGATCAATTTTAACCTATAATACATTTTTAAAAAAAATTTGAGCCTCAAATTTGTGCTTATCAGACCTACAATCTCCACAATCACACTTCACACACAATATTAGCACAACGTAGGGCTCCCATTATAGTTGCCAAATGTGAGATTATAAATTTTGAGCAATAAGAATTGATTATGCAATTATATCAAAATATACTCAAAATTTCAGTTTACAAGTAAAATCTAGAGCCAATAAGATAAAAAATGCAAAGATAAATAAACATTCAAAACCAACAATTCAATCCTAAATCTAAATTATCTAAATCAAGATGAAAATAAAAAAAGACTAAGTGATTATGGATTACTTACAAATAGACCCAGGATTTCATCATGATATTAATTTGATCAAAAGACTTGGATATAATAGATTCGTGATTGATTTGCTCATTGGATTCTAAATGAAGTGAAGGTGGTTCAAATAAGCAATGGAAGGAGATTAAATAGGAATTCAAAATTCCTAAGAATCTTATAGATTTAGAGGTTTTTAGAGAGGATGGAGATAATAGAGGAAGATTCTAGAGCAAGAGAGATCAAGAATCCATTAGGGGACTAATAAATATTAGTAAATAGTTAGATGAGGTGATTAGATGGGTGATTAGGAATTAAGGATGCAAGAGAGCCTAGGAATAGGCTAGGTTAGGTGGGATTGGAATTTTAAATTTTAATATAATGGACAAGTGGGGTTATAATAAGATTAGATGATAAATGTCATATTAGAAGAATGATTAATTGACTTATGTGATAAGAATAAAGTTAGCATGATACATGATATAGAAGGGGGATAATATAAAAATGACTGGAAGGGATGATATTTGGATAAAATTAGGAAAATAATAAGATTAGATAAGATAGATGAAATAAGTATCAACTAATAGTAATATTAGTGATGATAAATAAAGTGAGCAAATTTAAGTACATACAGAAAGGTCATTACTTAATTATATAATAATCCATATACTTGATAATCACATCATCAATCTATGCAGTTGATTAACTTTGTGAGTTATGCTTATATATCTTAAATGTGACAACCCTGTTGGGGTCAACTAGAAATACGTGTTTTTTTTAATTAACACATATACTAGAAATAGATTTTATCATGAGAATTTAAATAAAGATCATATATATACTCAAGTGTGATAACAATAAATACATATAACATCTTATATCACATATCTCTAATGTCATGAGAACACTACATAAAATGAATATAGAAAGTAATTACATCAACTCAGTCATGACTGATACAAGTCTACAACCATTGTTGTTAATATACAATAATAAGTAACTACAATTTTTCATAACAATATTCAATAATAAATACAATATAATATAATGTACATATAAGATACTTAGCTTCCTTGGATCATAGTTCCTAAACTCAAGTATTTGTGACAATCTCAAGTGTCGTTTGGATAAGTAATACTGCTATGGGGAGGGAGAACATCATCTGAGTAATTTTTAACACTAACCATAAACCAATGATTCCAGGCACTAATCCCATCAAGGAATGATCCTCTCTTCATGAATGAGTAGATAGTGATGATGTAGGAATCTAGAGAGACAAGCAAGTACCTGTGTGTTGTATGATTTCTAAAATTAAACATATAGTGTATCATACAAAACTATTCTATTGTAAAATGTCACACAAACATGTACATCATACTCATGAAATGATAATGTCTCACTAAACATACTTTGGCACACAGTTTTAAGAATAATAAATAATAGTGATCTATAAATCAATCAAATTCATACACATCACTTGATTAGATTACCTTCATCTGGCATTATGATGCTAGTATCACTTTGAAGTCCATCTCACTCCTTACTCAGTATCAACAATTCATATTGATCAAACATAATTTAATGACAAGATTAATATAATTTACATCCTACTAACAAACAGATCACACATGTCGTACATAGGAGTAACCAAAACATACATTTATTTCATCAAATATATAGATGAATCTTACATTATTTTTTATCCCATACTAAAAATAATGACCATATTTTATATTATTTGAATAAAATACATATTTAATTGTAGATTATAATTACCATAATTTGTTTCTAAACATACTAAACTTTATGATAACCCGTACTATCATAGTCTAGTGTTTTAAGACATAGCTACTAATTTTTTCACAATCAATTATATAAAGTAGTCTTAAATACATAGAAACATAAGTTTTTATTCAAGTAACTAAATATAATAAATCAAGTCACAGTTTCCATGAAATATAATAATATACTATCATAGCATTCGTTAAACTCTCAAGATTATATGCATGCATATATAAAATCTTATTCACTATCACAAAATATACTAATTCATAGTAATAACCAACACACATACATTAAATCCATCAAATGTAGGTGTAAGTCTAGACATAGTAATTATAATATGTACCATCTTGATATAACATATATTTATACTATAGTACTCTATGATATCCCACACTATCATAGTTTAAAACTACATAAATATACATAACCAAATTTACGATTGCAAGAATCAAACGACCTACATACATAATAATAATCAAGCAAGTACAAGATTATACCACCCATGTATACCCCAAGTTTAAACTGCATACTAGCATTTAAAGAAATATAAGTTATAAACACACATCACAATGCACCATAATATGTTAAATATAACCAAACATTTATACATATTAACACTCTCATAATATGTACCTCACATAATTATTCAATACTGAATACATATAACTAATAATCAAACAATCATTTATGGAAAAATAGAGAACTCACAAATCCATTATAACATTCATTTAAACATCTTGTTCTATTTTTTAAAAGACTGTTTTAATATGGTTATAGTTTTGATCCTTCAGACACCTGATGACTAGATAAAATCATACTTCTAGCTACAAACTTAGGCAGAAGACCCAACACAACTATTTATATTATATAATTATGTTGTGTAATTAACTCCATGTGTAGATATACCAAAACAAAACTTAACACTCAAGAAACATAGGATAATCCAAACTAGCATTTGATATACGTTTTAGGGTTTTGAATGCACACATTTATTAACTTAATTATATGTAATTATTTAACATAGTTCATAGTCCACCCATGAAATTATAACCGTAAGAATATACCCTTGTGAATATATATATATATATATATATATATATATATATATATATATATATATCTCCAAAGAGGTTTTTGTGAGATTATTCAACCATTTAATATTAGAAAAGGTTGACTATGTTTTATAATCTAACATGCTTAATCAAATCTGAAGCTTCTATATAAATCTATAAATATGTAAATTAAATGCTCCCTAACATAGGTTCATATATACCATAATTCTCAACTATTTAATTTTACATACGAAATTGACTATTATTCAATATTCTCAAATATAGATGTTAAAACAAATATATACACCATAATTTTGTAATCACTATATTACCAACTATAATCACTATAGTTCTAAATATTAACTTAGAACTCTAACATATTATAATAAATCACTATGCCCACTATATGTAGCTAATAAATGAATATTATAGTTCTAATTTATATTTTAGAAAGAATATAGTTGCATTTCTGTACACAACTAGGCATTAGAATATATGCTGGCATGAGAACAAAATATCTCTCAGAAAATCTCTTCCATATGATTTTTCTTGAGTGAGTCATAAAACATCAAAAAATTTCGATGTAAGACAAATCTCATTAAATAATTAGGTATTTGTGGAATCAAAAAATGATATTATAGGCAAGAATTTTCTACATATGTCAAGAAGCAAACACAGTTCTTCCAGACTAAAACATGAAAAGATCTCCAAGAAATTAATTTAATTTGTGTTAGAAATTATTTCTTTTATTTTCAAGTACACTAGCTTCACATGCTAATCCTCCAGTTTTATAAGGATCCTTTTTTTAACTAGCAATTATTACTATGTTTGCATTATTTCAATTAAACCCATTCACACACACACTGAAATTAACAAGAGTGCAATGATTCATATTGGTTAGGAATTCAATAAATAATGACTCCATTATATAAATCGTGCTAGCTGTAAGATTATTTGACTGATAGATAAAATATAAGGTGATGTCAACAATAAAATATAGACATATGTTCATAACATAAATCTTACATGTACCAATATACAACTATTTAATAACACAACCAAACAACTAAATATAAATATACACATTGTAATCCAATGATTTAATATAGTACTAATGCCATTGGGTCAACCAAAAAACTCATTATGTTTTACATAGACTTTCAAAACATAAACAACCCCTTCTTATATTTTAATAGCTAATGAAATAAGTAAATAACAATGCCACATATCTATTAAAAGGATTGGAGAATTAATTATGTCATGACCCCTCAATTACACTGCAGTTTCATAAAAACATAATGTACCCACATAATGTTTGGGTTACAATGATTTTGAAATTAAAACATGTAACATGCATACAAATTAAACATTGCAACTAAATCCTATACCCAATAACAATTAAATGTTTATAATTTAGATAATTACAAAAGTACTTAAGGTGCTTATATTATACTCAATTCTCTTTGTCAGCCAATAACCTACATAGTTGGAAGTAGCACTAGTCTCATGTTTTAGAACATTCTTTCTAAAATAAATCAACATGTTTCGAGTTTTAAGTTCATATAAAATAATGTGCTAAAACTAAGTTTTCATATCAGGTTATATAAAAAATTGATTATAAATTCATATGGGTATAAACTTCTAATTGTCAATTAATAAGCATAAACTCCTTTGCACTCACTCTCATCATAAATTTCACTTATTGGTTATATTATTCCTTTATGACATAGTTGCTATATACTTATGTGCATGTATGAGTTGTCATAAATTTATTTAATGAAATTTCATGTATCAATTGAAAACTTCATTATGTGGAATGCCATATCTTAGGTAATTATATGGATGCAGTTCAGTGAGTAGCCTCTAAGTCTCCTTAGCGATTATGGTCGGCTATATTTTCTCAATTAAATATGCATTTCAGACTTTTGAAAAACATACAAACATTTAGGGAACAGTAATCACTCTAATTTTTCACATAAATATATCATAAAATTTGAAATATTGCCTATCTAGAAAATTGAGTGGTTGATCTTCTTCTCCACTTTCTTTTTCTCTATGTCTCCTTATGCTACACCCCTCTTCCCTTTTCTCTCCAATTCCCAATTTTTAAAATTCTTATCATCTTCCTTTTAACAATCACCCAGGCTAAAAATGGTGATCCTTTTTATTTTAAATTTTTTTTCTTATTTTTCTTTTAAAACTCTTTTTTTTATATTTTTCTCAGTTTTATTTGTTTTGTTTTATTTTTAAAATGGCTTTCTCTTTTTATTTTTATGTTTTATCTTTACATGACTTTTCTTAAATATATAATTTTCTTTATTTTTGCTTTAATCACTTTATAAGGTTTTACATATTTTAATTTTCTAATTATTTAATAATAAATAATCACTTAGCACGATTAATTTATCATAATGATTTAATAATAATACCACTATTATAAGTCATTAATATTTTAAATCAATAATTAAGTAATAAATCACATAAGATTTATTCTACACATGAGATTAAATTCATGTTAGACATAAATCTAGACTAACACGCACACATAAACAATTACCTAAATATAGATAACATAATGAAGATATTAATAATAACTATTATGATTATGTATCCAATATGAATTATTTATGTGGTGTCTGCAGGGTTCTAGTCAGTTTCTCTATCATCTTCTGATATCTCTATCTACATCACCCTCTCTGATGATGCTTTCTCTTTGTCACACTTCGAAGGATGGGTTCTTCTACATCAACCTCATAACAAAGCAGATAGGTAGACCATAATAGTCATGATATACATTCATCATAACATATAACTAAAATGATAAATCAACATGATCATAAAGTAAACATATACTTATAACTAACTCATAATATTGTGATCATGTAACCTAAGCAATATAGTACTATCCCATAACAACATATATTTCAAAGTTTAGTCAAAATATAACCAAATCGGATGTGTCAACTATAACTATCTATGAATAGTTTGATAAATTTGTTCGGCGAGGAATTGGTTTATAACATCTTTTCCCCCTAAATCTAGTCATCATCTTAAATTACTCTTATTTAAACATAAGTTTTGCATTAAAATTAGTGTTCAACAAAAAAATTACATGGTATAATAGTATAAAATTAGGAAATAAATGCAAAATTCATATGTAGAATTCTTTAGAGTTCTCTCAAGTAGTACTATTCTCATAGTATTGGTCCCATAAGACCCTAATCTATGATATTTTCTTATTATGTAAACAAGGTTTGCTAGTGTCTCTTATATTTTTTGGTTCTATCATGACCATCCCAAGGTCTCAAATGATAAGACTAACTTATACATATCTTGGTGAAAGTTTTACTGACTTCTCAAGAACACATAAGATCATCATACAAGCCAAAATAAATGGCCAAGGAGAGTTCCATAAAACCTTCCATCCCTCTGCACATCTCTCTAATCCTAGAGAGTGTTTTTCTTATTTCAGAGAAAAGTATTTTGGGAACTTGGCAAGAATGATGTGTATGAGTTAATACCACCACTACCCTACATATCTCTTGATAAGTATAATATGTCAATACTATCATTACTCCATAGAGCTCCTGACAAGTATGATGATGAATATAAACTAGAAATACTATATTTCCAATGTATACAAAATTAAGAAATAAACATTTAACCATATACATGTGTATAGCCATAAAATTGAATTTTACAAATCCATCTATCAAATCTTAGATTCGACAAGTCTATTTTTCAGATCCAAACCTAGTAACTATCGAGTCAATGTCAAGCTAAATAAGATCCACTCCTATCACTTATTACTCATGTTCCTAATTCATCACTCTTTCCTTAGGTCTCCACAACCTAATGATCTCCAAAATATACACAAGATTCAATAAATCACAAATCTATACTAACAAATCATATAAATTAATACTATATGCTTAAATAATTTCAAACATACCAAAATACATACAAAAAAAATCATACAATTATTTTGTAATTATTTTAAGTTGTCACTAGCCAAACATAAATAGTAACATTTTTCACAGCTTAACCTATAGTGTTATATTCATATTTAAGAAGAAATAATGTTAAAAGTAACATAACATACAAAGTCTAAGGATCACACCATCCTTATAACCTTATAAAGGTAATAAGTGAGACATTGTCTCCCGCTTGTTCGAATAGCACACAACAAGTTAATAGTTTATCTCAACCCCTAGATTGATAAGATGCTCCACACATCCTATACCCTACTCAATTTTGATGAAAGGTACATAAATATATTTACAAAATAACCTACTTTAATCAAAAGAGATTAATATCAATCTAATCAAGGGTATATAATATCATAATAATTATAATCAACTTATAATTCTTAATCTAGAATTTAATAAATAATTCAAGGTTCACCACTCCATGTGGTATAAATTTACAAGTTAGATAAAGTAGTGACCCTAAAGAGTCATAAGTGAAAATTAGATAACTATCATATCAAAAATAAGACTCTTACATACCCTCATAAGATAAAAAGAAAACATCACAACTCAATGTTGCCAAATCACTACCTACTTACCAAATCTATAAGTATAGTTTCACAATCTATTTTCACAACTGAGAGAAAAATATACTAACCATAAAGATGTATCAATCCATCCAATCCTACAAATTCTCTCTCAAGAAGAAGTAGAAGATATTTATCCCATGAACTCTAAGGAATATGGTCAAAATAACATTTCAAAAACAAGTTTCCATTTAAGAGAGCACTAAATCATCATGAAAATATGAACCCTCTTAGTAGTTTATAATTATGTCAAAGGAGAATGAGATAATAAAAAATCATCTCCAATCTAACTAAGAAAGATGACATTTTTTCCTAATCCACATATCTTAAGAATGCCAATCCTTAAACCAACTCTTAACACATACGATTTCTCAACCAAAACATCCAAACTCTTTTACAAGAAAATTCCCACTACCCTAAGTGGTACTAACTAAAAATGGTCTTATAATATTTTCCATTCTTAAGATTAGTGAATATAAGACACAAAAACTAAAGCACATATATCTAAGTGAGAAGCGTCTATGATTATTAAACACTCACGACATAAAACACAAATGAAAAATGTGACTTGATTACCAAGAAGGATGTAATCATACTCAAGGTGTTCAATCTAAGTGATCAAACTATGATATAAATATCTTGTTCATAATTCATGAACTATGCTATGTACTCACCTACCCAAATGTCGTATGTAACCATCACCATTGGGACACTTGATAAAACAACCCTTAAATAAATCATAAGGGTATAAGTGCTCCTAAGGGTACACACTTAATGTTCCTCATAGACATTACATGAATTTCTCATACTTACAATAGTCACCAAGCCATATAGGAGGATCTATCAAGTCTCAAAACTCTAATCATGGTGTAACATGGTTCTGTATTGAAGCAACACAAATCCAAAATACTAGTTCAATAATTCATGTCACTAGGTTCAAACTAGTGATAAAAAAAGACACAAAAATGTTAATGGACTCATTAGATCTTAGAGTTTGAGCCACAAATCTTATACCATATGTGACAACCCTACTGGGGTCAACTAGAAATATGCATTTTTTTAAAAATTAACTTATATACTAGAAGTAGATTTCACCATGAGAATATAAACATAGATCCTATATATATACTCAAGTGTGATAACAGTAAATACATATTACATATTATATCACATATCTTTAATGCCATGAGAACACTATATAAAACTAATATAAAAAGTAATTACATCGACTTAGCCACAACTGATACATATCTACAACCACTATTGTCAATATATAATAATAAGTAACTACAATTCTTCATGAAAATATTCAATAAAAAATATAATACAATACAATGTACATACAACATACTTGGCTTCTTTGGAGTATAGTGCCCAAACTCAAGTATTTGTGGTAATCTCAAGTGTCATCTTGATACGTAGTACTACTGTGGGGAGGAAAAACATCATTCAAGTGCTTTTTCACTCCAACCATGAACTGATTATCCCCCATACTAATCCCATTAGGGAATGGCCCTCCCTTCATGTGTGAGTAGATAGTGATGGGGTGGGAATCCAAAGAGACAAGAAAGTACCCATGTGCTATATGATTTCTAAAACTAAACATGAAGTGTATCATAGAAAATTATTTTATTATAAGATATCGCATAAACATGTAAATCATACTCATAAAATTATAATGTCTCACTAAACATACTTTGGTCCAAATTTTTAAAAATAATAAATAAAACACATAAACCAAATTCATAGACACCACTTGATCAGACTGCCTTTATCTGACATTATGATGCTAGTAAGTTAGTGAAGTCCATCTCACTCTTTACTCAATATTAGTAATGTAGATTGGTCAAATATACTTTAACCACAAGATTCATATAATTTACATCCTACTAGTAAATACATCATATAACATGACATACATAGGAGTAACTAAAATGAACATTTATTCTGTCAAACGTATGAATGAATCTTACATTATTTTTTATCCCATACTAGAAATAATGACTACTGTTAATACCATCTAAGTAAAATACACATTTAAATGTAGATTATGATTACCATAATTTATTTTTAAACATGCTACACCTTATAATAACTCATATTATCATAGTCTACTGTTTTAAGACAACTACTAATTTTGCCACAATCAATCATATAGAGTAGTCTTAAATACATGGAAACATAAGCTTCTATCCAAATAACTAGATATAATAAAGTAAATCATAGTTCCTATGAAATATAATAATATACTATCATAACATTTGTTAAAATCTTAAGGTTGTATGCATGCATACATAAAATCTTATTAATTGTCACAAAACATACTTATTCATAGTAATAATGAGCACACATACATTAAATCAATCAAATATATGTGTGAGTCTAGACATAATAATTATAGTATGTACCATCCGGGTATAACATACATTTATATTGTAGTATTTTATGATATCTCATATTATCATAGTTTACAACTACATAAATACACATAATCAAACTTACAATTTTAAGGATCAAACGACCCATATACATAATAACAATCAAGTATAGGATTATACCACCCAAATATACTTTAAATTTAAACTATATACTAGCACTTAAAGAAATATAATTTATAATCATGCATCACGAAGCACCATAATACGCTAAATATAACTAAACATTTATACATATTAACACTCTCATAATATGTATCACACATAAGTATTCAATACTAAATACATACAACTGATAATCAATCAATCATTTACAAAGAAACAAAGAACTCATAAATCTATTATGATATTTATTTAAACATCTTGTTCTATTTTTTAGAAGACTATTTTAACATGGTTATAGTTTCATTCTCTCGAACCTCTGATGACTACATAAAATCATACTCTTTAATATAAACTTAGGCATATGACCCAACACATCCAATTACATTATGTACTTATGTTGCATACTTAACTACATGTGTAGATATAACAAAACAAAACTCAACACTCAAAAAACATAAGATAATTCAAACTAGCATTTGATATATGTTTTAGGAGTTTGAATGCACACATTCGTTAACTTAATTATATGTAATTCTTTAATATAATTTATAATTCACCTGTGGAATTATAACCATAATAATACATCCTTATATATATTTATTAGTATCCTTTAAGAGGTTTTTATGAGATTATTCAACTATTTAATATCGAAAAAAGTTGACTATATTTTATAATCTAACATGCCTAATCAAATCTGAGGCTTCTATATAAATCCATAAATATGTAAGTGCTATAATTCTCAACTATTTAATTTTACATATGGAATTGACTATTGTTCAATATTCTCAAACATAGGCATTAGAACAAATATATACACCATAATGCTATAATCGTTATATTGCCAACTATAATCATTATAGTTATAACTATTAAATTAGAACTATATGTAGCTATGCCCACTTTATGTAGCTAATAAATAAATATTATAGTTCTAAGTTATATTTTAGAATGAATATAGTTGCATTGTCATATACAACTAGGCATTATAATACATGCTGCTATTAGAATAACATATATCTCTCACAAAATCTCTTCCACAGGGTTTTTCTCAAGTGAGTCATAAAACATCAATAATTTTTAATGTAAGACAAATCTCACCAGATAGTTAGGAATTTATGACATCAAAAAATGATATTATAGGTGAGAATTTTATACATATGTTAAGAATTAAACACAGTTCTTCCAGACCAAAACATGAAAAGATCTCCAAGAAATTAATTCAATTTGTGTTAGAAATTGTTTCTTTTCTGTTCAAGTATGCTAGCTTCACCTACTAATTCTCCAGTTTTATAAGACCTCTTTTTTTAATTGGTAGTTACTACTAAGTTTACATTGTTTTAATTAAAGCCATTCACACACATGCTAAAATTAACAAGAGTGCAATGATTCATATTGGTTGGGAATTCAATAAATAATGACTCCATTATATAAATCATGCTAGTTGTAATATTATTTGGCTGATAGATAAAATATAGGGTGACACCAATAGTAAAATATAAATATATGTTCATAACAAAAATGTTACATGTATTAATATACAACGATTTAATAACAAAACAAAACATCTAAATATAGATATACACATTGAAATCCAACAATTCAATATAGTAATGATGTCATTGGGCCAACCAAGAAACTCATTATGTTTTACATAGACTTTCAAAACATAAATATCCTTCTTATATTTTATATAGCTGATGAAATAAGTAAATAACAACGCCACATGTCTGTTAAAAGGATTGAAAAATTAAATATGTTGCGACCCCTCAATTACATTGTAATTTCATTAAAACATAATGCACCTAGACGGCATTTGTGTTACAATGATTTTGGAATCAAAACTTGTAACATGCTTACAAATTAAGTGCTGTAACTAAATCCTCTACCCAACAATGATTAAATGTTTATAATTTAAATAATTACAAAATTAATTAAGGTGCTGATATTATAGTCAAATCTCTTTGCCAACCAATAACCTATTTAGTTGGAAGTAGTGCTAGTCTCATGTTTTAGAACATTTTTTCTAAAACAAATCACCATGTTCTTATTTTTAAGTTCATATAAAATAATTTGCTAAAACTAAGTTTTTGTATCAGGTTATATAGAAAATTGATTATAATTTCATTTGGGTATGAGCTTCTAATTGTCAATTAGTAAGCTTAAACTCCTTTACACTCATCCTCATCATAAATTTCACCTATTGGTTATATTAATCCATTATGACATAGTTGCTATATACCTGTGTATGCATGAGTCACCATAAATTTATTTAATAAACTTTCATGCACCAATTGAACACTCGTTATGTGGAATGCCATATCTCAGGTAGTTGTATGGATTCAATTTAGTGGGTAGTCTCTAAGTCTCTTAAGTAATGATGGCCATTTATATATTTTTAATTAAATATGCATCTCAAACTTTTGAAAAACCTACAGACATTTAGAGAACAATAATCACCTAAAATTTTCACATAAACATACCTTAAAATTTGAAAATATTGCCTACATAAAAAATTGAGCGGATGATCTTCTTCTCTACCTCTTTTCTTTTCCTCTGTCTCTTTATTCTATGCTTCTCTTCCCTTTTCTCTCCAATTCTCGAGTTTTAAAATTCTTATCATCTTCCTTTTCACAATCACCCAAGCTAAAAAGGGCGTAGTCCTTTTTGTTTTAAAGTTTTTTCTTGTTTTTCTTTTAAAACTCTCTTTTTATTTTTCTCAGCTTTATTCCTTTTGTTTTATTTTTAAAATTACATTCTCTTTTTCTATTTTTATGTTTTTTCTTTACATGAATTTTCTTAAATATATAATTTTATTTATTTTTGCTTTAATCACTTTATAAGGTTTTACACAATTTAATTTTATAATTATTTAATAATAAATAACTATATATCACAATTAATTTATCATAATGATTTAATAAGAATACTACTATTGTAAGCCACTAATATTTTAAACCAATAATTAAGTAATAAATAGCACGAGATTTATTTTATACACAAGATTAATTTCACATTAGACATAAATCTAGACTGATATGCACACATAAATAATTATTTAAATGCAGATAACATAAGGAAGATGCTAATGGTAACCATTCATATTATGTATCTAATATGAATTACTTATGTGGTGTGTGTATGGCTCTAGTTAGTTTCTTTATCATCCTTCGACATCTCCATATATGTCACCCTCTCCAATGATGCTCTCCCTTTGTCACACTTTAAGGGATGGGTTCTCCTGCATCAACCTCACAACAAAGCAAGTAGTTAGACCATAATAGTCATGATATAAATTCATAATAAAATATAACTAAAATGACAAATCAATATGATCATAAAGTAAACATATACTTACAACTAACTCATAGCAGTGTGATCATGTAACTAAGTAATATCCTATTGTCCCATAACAATATATATTTCAAAGCTTAGTCAAAATATAACTAAATCATATGTGTCAACTATAAATATATATAAATAGTCTAATAAATTTGTTTTTTGAGGAATCATGAGGTAACACTAAATAATCAATAAAAAATCCATCAATCACATCCAAGCACACAACTTCATCGAGATATATCATTCCCAAATCCACTCCCTTACATATATCATTATTAAAGAAAATAAATATCATAAATTTATCATCAAGATATATCATTACCAAATATTATCCCTTAAATATATCGTTACTTGCGGCCCAAATTGATGTAAGTAGACCTCTTCAAGGTCTCTTATACTAGGTCTTCTAGGTCTCTTTTAGGCTTTGTAGCCTTCTCGAATGGATATGATCAAATCAAATTATTATGTCTTCTAGGTCTACTTGATGTTATCCACTTCAATGTAACTGACCTTTCTTCTTTATGCTTGATTCTTTCTTACAATCACAAAACAATCTTTTTAGGTCTCTATAACTAGACCTATAACTTGCAACCGTTTCATCGGGTCTTGATCTCAAAATGTGCCTCATTTATAATAGGGTTATTTCAATTTTATTAATGTTTTATAAACATAAACATCACATTCAACCTTCCTTTTATATGACTCTTTATGAAGAAACACAACACAATCATTATACATAATATCTAGTCCTTGTTTTAAGCCTAATTAGGTCTATAAAAAAACACAGTCCTTAATATATTTTTATGTAAGAGTTTTAAATACCTAAAAATACTTGGATTAGTTGAAAAATACTTATGAGAATTTGTCCACAAAATTTCAAAAATTTAGGATTGTTTATTTTCACGACATTTCATTTTTCAGAACTATTGCACAAGTGTTTTAACAATGACCTACAAGTATGCAATATTAAAAATTTAATATCTTCCTCTATATGGATCATAAACTCATGAAATCACTTGGATTATTTAAAAAACTATATTTTCTACCATTCTACAAATTTTTTTGATTTTTTCATAACTAAAACTCAAAATATAATGATTTTTCTTCCTAAAACCCTAGTAGGCCTGCATCAAGGTTGAGAGCACTAAAAAATACATAAATTGAGTTTTTGAGATTATTTTTCAATAATTTCTCATAAAAATGGTCTCCCCAATCCATATATATTCATACATGAAATTTCAAACTTTGAACAATCATAAAATATGATGAATGATCACTTTTCTTGACAATAAAAACACTTATCTTGATTGTTAACAACCTATAATGTGTTTTTAGACCTATACCATGAATATAATAACATTTTAAAGATACTAAGATGATTTTAAAAAAATACATTCAATTACATATGTTATAAAATTGTAATTTAAGTTTATAACTTAATGAGGCATTCTTTCATGATTCATAGTGCAAGAAGTCTTACAATAAACTGTCAAGAACCCTGTTTTACAATTTTAAACTTGCAACCTCATAAAATACTTCATTCAAGTCAAAATAGGAGTTAAAAAAATTAATCACATAAAATTATATATAAAATAGGATTAAATTTTCAATATTGGATCCACATAAATGTCTCTTCATTAATTATCTTCTAAATTTGTTATAATAGTGTCTACCGAACTTTCTTGCAGCCTTTTCCCTGCATTCCTTGGCTCCCTTTTCTCTCTATCTACCCAAAAGAATAAAAACTTAGCTTCCTCATTATATTTTTATATTGTTTGACCTCATCTTCTAATGGTTTTAGTCTTATAAATTTATCACTAGATTCCTAATCTTGGTTTGTTCTTGTTTCATGTAGCAATAATCTCTTAACAACTTTACAACTCATCCAAACATGCTTGATTTAGCCTTACAGCTATGTTAGATACATCTCTATTGGGGTTTAATTTGAGTTGAGGGTTTAGAAACATTTAAATAATATATTTAGACCCTAATAATCCCTTAAAAAAATATTAATCCCTTTGCCTTATGTCAAACCTTCCAAACTCTCAATAACAAATTCAAAATTTTAAATTTCTTGTTTTGACAGGAAAATGAAAAACGAAAGACTTTGAAAAAATCATGGGATTTTGAGAACTCAAACTGACATGGACACACCACCTAAATCTCTTAAACATATAAAATCTATATTTTAACGTATTTACATAATTACAATTGATTATATCTTGATTGCTCCTACATCATACTCCCTAGGTAGGAAAATTTGAGCTCTTTCTCAAATGAAGTTTTGATTTCTTTTTCTTTTTCTTTTTCTTTTAGTTGTGTTGTATCTAAACACTTATTCTTTATTCTAATTCACTCTTATTTTCTTGATTAAATTTTTATTCCATCTTTTTTTTTGTAACTTTATCCTCCAAGATGAGGATGTCTTCTCTTGCAACTTATATACTTTTTACTTGAGCTCTTTCAAGAGCTTCTTTATCTATGTTTTTCAGTTCATCAACTAATAAACCTATACATACACAAATTAATAAATTATTAGATATAAAATATAGAGACCTTTGGGTCTCATCAAGTGTCTCTTATAAACACACTTATCCTTCCAACATTCAATATGGTTTATCAACAGTTTTATCTTCTTTTTCTTCTTCACTTTCTATCCTTCTAAGAACTAGTTTAGGTGTCTCTTCATCATACTCCACTACTTCCTTTTCAATGCATGCTCTAATGCTTCAACTTTAGCCTCTAACTATTATCTACTAATATAGACGACCAAGTCATTAATTTTTAAATCTTGTGTCCTTTTTATGGACACTTCTTTTTTTAAATACTCCTTATTCAAACCTTCAATGAGGCTTTTCAATTGGTATTCCTCTTCTTCATCTATGGTTTACTTAATCATGCTCTCTTGATACTTTGTCCTTGATATTGGATTGGAATTTTCTACCTTTCCTTTTTGGTTCTCTTTAAGTTGTTTTTCAATACAATTCTCTACAACTTTTACAACTTTGATTTTAGTCCTTTCTTCTCTTGAACTCTTGGCTACCCACACTTGTATTTGCATCTTCTTACATGGTTTTATGAATGGCTTGTTCATGGTATTTTTTATACATATACCCATGAATTCACTTGTTCCTTTTTGCATGTAGATTTATACATTTCTTTTCTATTTGACTACATGTTATATAATTTTCTTGCACTGTTCTTGAGAACTTTGTTCATATCCTTCATTTGTCTTGATCATCTCATGATGATCATGAAACCTAAATGTTGTCTCTTCCTTCACATTATGTACCTAGTCTTTTTCACCTTCATCTTTCTTAATTTTGATTTCATCCTTTTGGTTGAGAATCATTTTTTATCTTATTCTTTATGTTATACTTCTACAACTAGCTCTTTGTGGTTCATTGCTAATTCATCTTCCTTGTGATTTTCAATTTTTGATTCCTCAAATTGGGCACTTTCTTCTATAGCTTGCATACCTACAATCACATTCTTAAACATATTTTTAGAATCAAAATATTAAGTCATGATTTCCTCTTTCATACCCTCCTCCTTGAATTATTTTTATAACATCCTTATTATCCTTTTCTAATGTTTGATTTCATATTGCCCCATTTTCCTTTATGTAATCTACCCAATTGGCCAGTTGACCACCTTCTTCATGTTTATGAAGAAGCCTTGTTTGGATTTATTCCACTCTTTCAAATGTTTCTATAAGTACACTAAATCCTGATTCATCTCATCTATCTCCTTTTACATATCCTCTTATTTTTTCACCTCATTCTTTGTCTTCATTTGGTTCTTCTTTCTTTGCAATCCTTCCATGTACTTTCTACTTCTCTTCTTACTTTTTTGCTTCATCCAAAGCTTTTCATTGGTATTTTAACATATCCAATTCTGTTTCACCTTATATTTCACTTTCAAGTTTGTTTCACCTTGGATTTCTTCTTATTGAGCCTCAATGTGCTCTTCTCTTCATCCTTTTAAGCCTCAATGGGATATAGTATTTTTAATCTTCTCTCTCTCAAGGTTTCAAGAGCCTCATTCAACTTATCTTTTCTTAAATCACCCTCAAACTATTTCACTCTTTTTCTTTTAGGCTTTGCAGCTTTTTTTAATGGCTATGATTAATTCAACTCAAATTCTTATATCTTCTTGAGACCATTGAAAGAATTTTCAGTCTCTACTTTATGCTATCCACTTCAATGTAACTAACATCTCCTCTTTAGACTTGATTCTTTCTTACAATTATAAAATAATCCTCGTAGGTCTTTGTAACTAGACCTATAGCTTGCAACCTCTTCATTGGGTCTTGATCTCAAAATGTATCTCCTTATTTATAATATAGTTATTTCAATTATATCAATTTTTTTTTAACCTTACACATTACATTAAACCTTCCTTCTATATGGCTCTTTATAAAGAAATAAAACATGGTCTTTATACACAATATCTAGTCCTTATTTTAAGCCTAATTAGGTCTATAAAAAACTTAGTTCTTAATATTTTTTTTTTGTATAGATTTTTAAGACATTAAACCAATTTTATTAGTTAAAACATACCTATTATCATGTGTCGACAAAATTTTATAACTTTTTGATTATCTATTTTTAAGATATTCCATTTTTAGGACTATTGCACAAAGGTTTTAACTGTGACCTACAAGTCTGTAGTACTAAAAACTCAATATATTATTTTTTAGATCTCTTAAAATGATGAAACATTTTTATTATTTCACAAACTATCTCTTTTACCATTATACAAATTTTTATAATTTTTTCATAGCTAAAACTCAATATATAGTGATTTTTCTTCCTAACACCCTAGTACACCTGCACCAAGGCTAAGAGCACTTAAAAATGCATAAATTGAGAATTAAAGATTAATTTTTAATTATTTATGTTTCAAATATTTTTACCAATCAATATCTATTCATCCATATAATTACAAACTTTTAACAATCATAAAATATGATGAATGACCACTTTTCTTGACTAGAAAAACACTTATCTTGACGGTTAACAACGTATACTGTGTTTTCAGACTTGTAACATGAATATAACATATTTTCAAAGTGAAAAGATGATTCAAAACAAAAATACATTAACTTACATATGTTAGGAAATTTTAATTGAAGCTTAGAACTTAATTAGGCATTCTTTCATGATTCATAGTGCAAGATGTCTTACAACAAACTGTTAAGAACCTTGTTTTACACTTTTAAACATGTAACCTCACAAAATAATTTATTTGAGACAAAATAAGAGTTCAATGCAATAATAAAATCAAATTATACAAAAAACAGGATTAAATTTGTAATATTTTATCGACAAAAATGTCTCTTCATCCACTATCTTCTAAATCTTTTACAATAGTGTCTACCAAACTTTCTTAGAGCCTTTTCCTTGTATTCCTTGGCTCCCTCTTCTCCCTATTTTCTCAAAAGATTTCAAAATTATATTATTTATTATGCTATTATAGTTATTAACCTAATATAATAATGGTTTGAGTCTTATTAATTTTCAACTAGATACCTAATCCTGATTTGTTCTTGTTTCATGTTAGCAAGAATCTCTTAACAACCTTACAACTCATCCAAACATGCTTGATTTAGCCTTCCATATAGATTGGCTACATTGAGATTAGGGATTAAGTTAAGTTTAGGAAAAATATATATTTAAAAAATATATTTAGAACCTAATAACCCATTACAAAATTATTAATCCCTTTGCCTCATGCTAAAAATTTCCAAACTCGCAACACCAAATTCAAAATTTTAAAATTCTCATTTTGGTAAGAAAATAGAAAACTAAATACTTTGAGAAAATCATGGGGTTTTGAGAACTGAAACTGACATGGACACACCCCCTATACCTACTAAATCCATCTAAGCTAGAATTTGACGTGTTTACATAATTATAATTTATTATATCTTAATGCTCCTGCATCATAAAAAATATTAATCCCTTTGCCTCCTGCCAAATCCTTCCAAACTCTCAACAATAAATTCAAAATTTTAAATTTCTTGGTAGTAAAATAGAAAACTATAGACTTTGAGAAAATCATGGGGTTTTAAGGATTCAAATTGACATGGACACATTTTTGCTGATTTTTTGCTTCTTATTTTTTGCTTTTTAATGTTTGCTTCTTTATGTATCTTTTGGCTCAAACACTATTATATCTAGTTTCTAGACCTTTTCTGCTCTATCATTATAAGGGGTAGGGTCCCCATATAAAACCCATTTCTACCTATATTAAAAAACTGACATGGACACACCCCTTATACCTCCTAAACATATCAAATCTAGAATTTGACATATTTTCATAATTATAATTGATTATATATGTATGATCCTGCATCAAAAATTAAGCTCACAACTTTATCATCAGGATATATTGTTCTCAAATCCTTTCCTTTACATATATCATTGCTTGGGGCAAATCAAGATCACAACTTTATCATTGGGATATATCATTCCTAATCCACTCCCTTGCATATATCATTGCATGGGGCTAAACACATCAATCAACACTAATCAAATGATGTAAGCCTTAACTAAAGTGAGTTAATTGTACCCATCCATATTATCCTATATCTATGTCCATCATCATCCTACTCTATCATCATCACATCCTATTATAACCCAACCCTTATTTCTTCAATCTCACCCCTCTATTTTAACCCTCATCCATAAATTTTTAGACCTTTCTTCTCTTTTCAAGAGCCCATACCTGTCTTTCATCCCTACATGCCCTCTTAATGGGGCATCATCCCTAACCACTCATCATATCACCACATCACTAGGGGCATCCTTATGTGCCAATTTTTTTCTACTTTCTCATTCTTTCATAGGTTATTACTCCTTCCACCCATTCATTCACAATGTCATTTCAAAGAGGGGTAAAATGTAAAAATCTAAATATGGACACTCTACTTGTGACAACCTCATCTTTGACACCTTATTGCCGACATCCCTAATTTATCACTATTCATCCCTAATCCACTCTAACATTATTTAAACTCAATTATCTCATCATTTTATCATATCCCATCATCCTCAATGCCATCATCATATCATCATTACGTCTTTAATTAATCCACTCTAACACTATTCATCTCCCCATTCAATTGATATTATCATGATAGTAACATATTGATTCCATCTAATTCCTATATTATCAAATATGGATTAACTAATTAATTAATTAATCATATTAGTAAGTTGGTTAATCTAATAATAAAATCCATGCACAAAATATATAAAATAAATAAATAAATTCATAATATCATCACATCACTCCAAATATCAAGTCAGGGCATCACATCACCCATTTCTAATCAATCACTCTAAATCCCAAGTCATGAGAAAATATATAATCAAGGCCATACCTTCATCAAATCAAGTCCTACACACTCAACTCCTCCCTACACACTCAACTCCTCATTGTCACTCTCAAACCCCTCATTCAATGAGGAAGTTGAATCTTTCTGAACCCTTGATCTTGCATCAAGATCAACAGTCCATATTCATCCTAAAACTCTATAAATTGAGCTCACATCCCTTCATTCCAAAAATACTCACTTACCCCATTCAATCATTGCCTCATTAAGAATCAAGCCATCAAGACATCATCATATCTATCAAGCCAAATCATCCAATAGACAAAGGGGATATGCTTCCCATATGTTTGCGTATAAATTGACATTGAACAACCACGTCTTTACTTCATTTTGAACACAATCCAATGTCAAGAGGATTGCCTTCACCATTGGTAAATGAAGATATCATATACTTACTCCCTCTTTACACATCTAAGGTACCATTGTAATTGATTAACATAGAAATTTCACTTTGTTTTGGCTTAATTTCTAACATTATTTGTTGCTTATAGTTATCTTATGTATACACTAATAACTAATTGGATTATTTGTGTATGGGTTCAAGATCAACTACTATAAACTTTATTCGCTATTTAATTGTTTTAACCTCATTAGTGTGATGGTTGATTAGTGATTGAATTGCTACAATCATGCCTTGCTTTTGAATATATTGGTATAATGCCTTGCAATTTGTATGATGTGAAATTTGAGAAAATAGATACAATATGCATAATTTAACTAAATCAACTCAAAACTCCAAAATCATCAAAAATAGATAATGAGGAAGCAATCAAAATTGATTAGAGCAATCTTACCATCATTTTTCCTCCTCAAGTCTTCCCTCCAAGATCATAGATGTTTCTTAAAGACAATAAGATGAAAAAATGTTGGATTACAAGAAAAAATAGCTTCAAGGCTTTGATGGGTGTAATAGACTATGGCTATGGATGAAATATGACAATCTAAGGATTATGAGTGCAATGGCAATAGTGAAAAGAGCATGGAGGATTCACAAGCTTGTTAAATTTCTCATTATAATAGCCAAGAGATTTGCATTGTTTATATAGGAGTAAGGGAGGGTAAATGGATGACACAAATTCAAAGTTGGGTCTTTGAAGATCAAGGGATTTCAATTTTATAAGGAATTAAAAATTCCTTGGAGGACATGTCATTAAATGAGCCCTTGATTAAAAAGTTTATTAGAATCCCCTAGAAAGGGAAGTGAGGGGCTCAAGGTAGGTTAAGGAGACTTCTAGAGAGGATTAGGGGATTTAATAGGGTTTAGTTGAGATTTAAAGTGGGATTAGGGATTAGGTTTATAAGAATGCATAGGGATAGGTGGATAGGGGGTAGTAAGTATTTTTAAAATTTAAATTGGCAAGTGGCATGTAATATAATTATTATGATAATAGGTGGATAATGGGGAATTAATATATTGTGGGTTATATACATAAGGTTGGGATGGGAAATATAGGGTGTTTATACTATTGGTTAGGATGGGGTTAATAAATTAAATGAAAATGGATGGATATTATATGAAATTAGGGATAGAAAAAAGTGAGCAGATTTAATTGCATACATTTTCCCCCTATTTGAAAGGGTATTGTGATTGAAGTGATAGGAACAATGCTTTTTCAAAGAAATACCAATGCATAAATGAGTTGGTGAGAATAAGATTGCATGATGGTCACATGATGCCCCCTCGAGGGGACATGCAGGGAGGAACAAACTAGATGGCCACTTGAAAAGGAATGATGGGTGGGTTATGTGCATGAGATGAAAAAGGTTTGGGATGCCTTGATGATTAAGTAATGAGATAAAAGTGTGATAATGTCCCAATAAAAAATGCAAGGAGTGATGGCTGATGATTATTATAGGTGTAAGACTAGTCCCAAGGGGGAACACACCATAAAAACAAAGAAATTAGCCTCTTAATATGTGTCTTAGGCATAGACTAATACCTAGGAAAGAGGCAAGTGATTTTTGACATATAAAATGATATATATTGAGATAAAGACATATGGTAGGGGAATGCATATATTGATACAAATATGGCCACAAGATTGAGATGAGTCCTAAGAAAATATGTATGTTAGGGGAAGATATGGGCTGAGATAAGGTAATGATAGGATGAATATTGATAAAAGTGTAGCTCAAAATAATTAATAAAGATAATTTTGAGTGACCTCAAGTGGGGGGGGGGAGAGGACAAGAGATAAGTGGTCGAGCTACCCTTGGGCACTAAAAAAGTGGCCAAGTACTACCTACATAGTTTTAAGAGACCTTAGACCAATTTAGTTCTAATTTATGGGATGTGAGACGTGGAGTAGGAAGATGGAGGATGATACTCATGTCAATAATGATGATGAAAATGATCATAGTAGAAGAAATACTATGCCTTGAGCAAGGGTATATACATCGGGAGGGTGACATGACAAGTTATAGAGCAAGGACACATGCCCAAAGATTATGATGGCTGTTATAATATTAAATTTATTGTTGCTAAGAATGAGATAAATGGGTAAGAGAATTTAAATAAAGTAAATAAAATTAAGTGATATGGTGATGGGGGTTAATGAGGGTTAAACAAGTGTTAGGGTGGGAAAGTAGAGTTAGAGTGGGTAAAATAGGAGAGGGGTAAAATAAATATAAATCATGTACTATTTCTTATTGCAAGGATTTCAAGACACGTGATCTCTTAACATAAAAATTATATGTATTTTTTATTGAGGACTATGTCTTCTAAAAAATATTGAATCCATTTGGTCAAGTATTTGTGGAAGATAGTTTGTAAGCACATTAATATCCTGATGGAATCTAATGATATGTCTATTTATTTGTATTGACATCCATGCACATGTTTTTATTAAAAAATTAGATTTATTCTTGCTATAAACATTTCATCAACCTGAGTAAGCAATCATAAAAATTTAGGTTGTCCCATAGGTCTATATTATTCCATTCGAAATAACAATGGCCATATCATTTAGAAATACATCTATAACAAATGAAGATAACATTTGATAATTTAGTCTTCATGCCTAGATAATTTTTCATGCATATAAAATATGTTTGAATAGATGATAACTCATCTATACTTTAACATAAGTGCTTATGAGAAATTAATAAATTAGAACTGTAACAAATATCAACAAGCTATTTGTATGCCTTTATTTTAGTAGTGGGTAATGGAGAATTAGTATGCCAATCTTTTGATAAAGTGTTAATTATTTGAGATAATGAAGAATCACTGATAGAAAAAAATGATTTGTAGTTAAGGTTTCTTTATGGGTGGTTTGGAACATTCCATGCATGGATTTGAAAGGCAAAGATTTGTTACTTATTGAAGGACTACACATAATGTATTTAATAATAGAATGAGTAGTTATTGACTACAACTAGGTATCTTCATGTTGATTTTTACCAAGTACTACTTGATTTTAGAAAATCAAATGTAAATAGCTATTCAAAGGGAATTTCCTTTCCATTCAACATGTATTTATGATATCTTTATAGATTTGGTACCAACGATGTTTTTTCTTTAATGCAATCTTCACTATATATTAATACTCGTGCCCTAGTTATTTATTGTGAGGAGTAGACATCTGTGGGTTTAATTTAAAAAATACATAAATAACTCGAAATTATTTATAATCCAAAATACATAGCATTCAATATCAGGTATTTATTTTGAATTTTTATATTATTAAAATGCGTGTGAATATATAATATAATGAAAAAAATATGGGAAACATATTGAAAACTCAAAAATCCCAAAATATATAAATCATGAGAAGAGAATTTGATTATTTATTTTACTTACATATGATAACAATGCCAATTGAATTTCCATGTTTTTATTGAATTTTGAAATTGTATCAAAAACGTGAAAGTGTAAGGTATGCATTGAAAAAAGTTAAGGCCCGAAGATACTCTTTTAAAATGTAATACAATTATAGTTTACACAATAAAGGTAAGAATACAAAATGTAACATTCATTAGGTATTAAAAGTATAATAAACAAAGGGAAATTCTTTTATAAATTTAAAAGTATAGTAACCAATATAAATCATTTCATGTGTGCACAAGTATATAGATAAGGCTAAATAAATTACTGGAAATGACTTTTATGAATGAGTTAATGAACAAACACATAACAACATGAATTGGATTTTTGGTTTGCATTTGAAAAAAAAATTCCAATTATATTAAGAATTCAAAATTTAAACATGAAATTATACTTTTAAAACATAATATAACTCTAGACTATACATCATAGGTAAAAATACAACAAAAGTAACATTCATTTGAATTTATAATTATAATAAAATAAAGAGTAAATCTTTTGAAATAAGTAAATATAGTAAATAACATTCAACATTCCATCTATAGAAAAGTATGTAACTAACCAAAAACATGAAAAAGAGTAACAACAATTCAAAAGAATACATGCTAATTTTAAAAGAGGTATTTATAAAACCATCATATTGAATGAAACCAAATTCAACATTTTGAGTACAATATGTGTACCCATACTTAGGGAGAAAAGTAAAATGATAATTTTCTCAAAGGAATTACAATAATAGTGAAATCCATAAATAATAATAATAATGAATATGATGATCAAAAGAGGAAATTCAACTATCTCAAACACAAAAGTAAATTTAAACACTTTAACCAACCATAAGTTAATGAAAATCTCATTAATGACAAGTCACCTTAGCTTATATGTATATTGTCATGTCTCTTTAAATGAATCAAAATTGGATTCCAAGAACCACCAATGCCAAGCCCATTGTCCCTATTTATATTTTTCAATCTCTTTTCTATTTCAATAGTTTCTCTAACCTTTATTTTCTTATAATATTATTCTTTAGTAATAAGTTTGGCCTCATCAATACAAATATGGTGTTTCTTGACATGGGAGTGTTTCTTAGGTGTGGAACTTTGAAGTCACAATTTATGAATGCCCCTAGTGTGATTTTTTGAGCCTTGTTTGGATAAACCTACCAGTTTCCCACATAAAGTTTGCCATAGGAATAAGGAATGATGTAAACACATTTTTTTACTACAATTTCTAAGGGATATTTTATGAAGTCTGATAAGTATCAGAAGATCTCAATCATAGATTTAAATCATGAAAACTCAGAGAGGTATTTTAACACATAATATTCTATAGTATATTCATTAATTCTCACACTCTCATAATTCTGTAATACAATGGCTATTATATAGCTACCAACATAGGCAAAACAGCTTCATAAATAATAGGAAGGACTAATAACCATATACCCATTACTAGACTTATGGGTATGACACATATATTATTTTTACAACACTAACATATTAATTACTAGTTTACTAAATCATAAGTATTAATTACTTTACAATAAATACCCAAACTAACTATTTACTTTTTACCAATAACTATTTACCTCTCGATAAATATTACTTACACAATATTAATAATGTGAACAATATTATAACATTCACCCCCTTGTGAACATTATTAATCCTATCTACACCTCCTTAATATGAGCACGGGGAAAACATACATCTTCAAAAATTGGCCCAAATAGAATTGTATGCCAATGCATACTTTTAGGTCTGCATACTATTTTCTAAATATTGCTATCTGGATCTTGATGCATATGATCCCTGGAATGCTTCCTGCATATATTCCATTTAACCATATTAGACGTGTCACTGGTTAATCATATCCATAAAGAAGTAAGGCAGTTAGAGGCTCTCTACAGTCAAATGATTTTTGTAGTTAGTTGCCCTTCTATACAATTGTTGATCACATTCTATTATATCCACACTCTCCCTTGTCTCCAAATAGTATAGGTGTTTCAAACAAGTAGGGGAATGAAAAACACACACTGAATGTCACAATTTACCCTATAAGAAATAAACTTCTTACTTGTAGCCACTGTGAACGATCGTGCCACTCGATCTCACATAGCAAAGAAGACTCCCACTACCACTGGTAGTATTCCTTGACTTTAGTCTATTTAGTTCTGAATAGAAAATGAAACATAGCTTTATGTTCCTATTCCCCAATGTGAACATTTCCACACCACACAACTTAAAAAGTAAATGTATCTACCACATTGAAAACCACACCACATAATAAAAAACACAAGGCCACCAAAGTAGTATGTGGCCTCATTGATGGTGCTTGAGGAGAGGTCACTGAATAACCTCCATATTTTGTGTAGCCTCTAGCATCTAGTGTCAGATACTACTTATTCAACTGATAAAGATTTATTATTTAGAAAACATATCTATTGTTGTTCTATCAAACATCAATGTTTTGTCAGTTGAGCATTTTTTGGTTCAGTGTCTACTTTGTATCCTACTGCAAAATTCTTTCAAATTCTGATATCTTGGTTTTTCATATTGTGTATGTCAGTTTCCACTGATAATACATCTGTAAGGCAATTTTTTTTATTTTTACAATATTTTGATAATGACTCATTTTTAACATTAACCTAATTTCACCTAAATGATAGGACTTAATAACAAGAATTTATTATTGACAAAGATGAGACCATTTTATAATATACAAGACTCATAAAATAATGACTCTAATACTGAACAATACTCTTGATGACTCCTTTGATAGACATTAACTATAATAACACTGTTGATTTCTAATATAGCTAAATAACTACTATTAGATAACTATAGATTGTCCAACAAAATGACTCATAAAATATATGACATTTATACAAATAACAACATGAACTTTTAATAAGTTTAGACTTTATGATTTACAAAAAAAAATGATGCTTTACACAAAATACACTAACAAACACCTTAGTCAATGTAAACTATATCATATCCATATTTAAAACTACAAACTCAGTTGCGTCTCTCGTCTGTAGAATGGTGAATGAAACTTCTATGGTAGACATGGAGATTGATGCACAGAGTGGAATGCTATGGAGATTGAAGTCGATGTAGCATGAAAAATGTAATCCAATTTTGGTATGTTCAAGATTTTAGTGATAATGCTTTATAATGGATATCTCTCAAAATATCTCCTTTGCTAAATGTAGATCGACAAAAGACAAAAGAATAAAATTCTCTTGCATGGAAAAAATAAAAATGGATAGATCATAATTGATGCATTTATCTTAATAAGTCCATGCCAAATCTCGACTGGTAATTGTATAACTCAAAAAAGATTATGGTAGAAGCTGTATATTCATTGGTTCTCAACAAATCATGAATTTGATAAATATTGGCACAAATACTAATGAATAGAACTCTATGCAAGCCACTAATATTATCCACAACACCACTAGCACTCCTCTATAATGCCTTATGATTTTGTTGGGTCCAATCACACTTTGAAAAATATTCACACCACATAATAATGCATGAAAATTTACTTTTTAAACCTGATGGTGCTAACAACTAACCCATATCTACTCTCACTCATTCATTAAACTATCCGAATCTTCTGCTCTGATACCACTGATAAGTATCAGAAGAGCCAAATCACAGATTTAACTCATGAAAAATTAGAGGTGTATTCTAACACACAATATTCTACACTATATTCATTAATTTTGACACTCTCATAATTCTGTAATACAATGGCTATTATATAGCCAACAACATAGGCAAAACAAATTCCTAAATAATAAGGACTAATAACCATATGCCCATTATTAGACTCACGGGTATAAAAAATATATTATTGTTACAATAATAATATATTAATTATTAATTTACTAAACTATAAGTATTAATTACTTTACGGTAAATACCCAAACTAACTATTTACTTTTTACCACTAACTATTTACCTCTCGGTAAATATTACTTACACAATATTAATAATGTGAACAATATTCTAACAAAGTCCAAAGAAGTATGAAGGGTGTTATGAAGTTTGAAATCAATTTGTATACTAACCCTCCTAAAAAATTCTTACTAATTTCTCTAATACTCTCTTTATGTAAATTATGGTGATCCTAGGAGCATCTAAATCCACGTTATTATCACTCTATGTCTGAATAATAGAATTAAAGAAAGTTATTTCAGTTTCACACCTCTTATATACATTTTACATCAAGAGTTTACAGAGGTGATCTTTATCCCATTTTATGTGATTTTGGTCCAAGATCCTAAAAGCCTTAGCTTCCAAAAAGTGAAGGATAATAGTTTTATGCTAGGGATGATAGTGCAAGTTTTCTTGTAGATAAAAGTTAGTGTGAGTCTTATTTCTATAAACCTCATGAGATAAACTTTCATATAATCTCTTCAATATAAGGACATTGATGAAAGGTAAGTTGTCACCTTATACATTTTCCATAATTAACTAGATCTAGTTTGATTCCCCATTTAAATGAATAAGGACTTTATCATGTTCATTAATATTATGGGACCATTTTGCATTGATGTCATCAAAAAACCCATTCCACTAATTAGATTTAATTGGGTATGATTCTATCGCTTTTGCCTCAAAATGTTCCATGAATAAGTTAGCAACTATGGGTGATAATGGTGATCATAATGCCATTTATGTTAGGATTGTGGAGCTAAAAGCTTCACTGATGCAGACATGGAGGAGGTTGCAGAATGAGTTGCTAAGTTTCAGAAGTGTTTGGCGTTGGTCTGGCCAACCGGCGTCGGCAGGGTAAGACAGGAAGGCAACCGACGTCGGTCATATATCGGCCGGCGTCGGCGATCCCCAGGCGGACAGGGACCGGCGTCGGTCGCCTGTGTAGTTCGACTGCGAGTTAATTACGGGCAGTGAGCTAACGAACCAAGAGTTTGCATGATGAGTGCTAATTTTAGACTCATAGCTGCGGATCTAATTATTGTAATTAGATGTCTAATCATTGTTTGGATGAGATCTATATAATAGACTCATGGTTGTATTGGAAAAGTGTGCTAGGGAGTAAGAGAGCATAATTATAAGCTCCTTCTGTGTGTGAGGTAGAGCAATGGTGCGTTCCTCCTAGTGCCACAGTACCAGGTGTGTTGGTGCTGGATTGGAGAGCCAGCTGGGTTCTTCAGGAGTGTAGGATCTTGGTCACAGTTGCATGGCCTATATAGGAGATCTACATGGTAAGTAAGATCGTTGATCTGCAGGTGTATGTGTATGCAAGGTCGAGGTTCACAGGTGAATAGAACCATTGTTTGATTTGCAGGTGTGCAAGGTCATACAGACAGCAACACAACAGGGAGCAGTATCAGGCAGGATCTACTTGGAGTACAGGTGTGTACTCGGATAGAGCAAGAGGAAGGCAAGGAAGTTCCTTCCATAAGTATGGTCTGTTGAATTGCAGGTTGTTGCAGGTTCATGGGAGATCTACTTGAAGTACCTTGAGTACTTGTGGAGCACGTGGAGTGCTTGTGGAGTGCGTGGAGCACTTGTGTTATGCGTGGAGCATGAGAGGTGAACACCAACTCTGTATTTGAGTTGGGTGTTGGGACCGGTGAGAGGGAGAGCTTTGGGGAGAAGATTTACTGTTCACTTGAGGTGTGGGAATCCTCTGTAAGGTGGTGGAGAAGATGTGGCATATTCTCTATTGTATTCTTTTCTGTATAAAGTGTTAATACAAGTTGTGTATTGTCTCTCATATGCTGTGTTGTTCTGAATTCTAGTTACTTGGTGAATCTGGTTATTTCCGCATATTTAAGTTGTTTGAAGTTTGGTAATCAATTGTATGTTTCCGGTTTCGCATCCTGACAAGTGGGATCAGAGCATGTTTGTTGTTCTAGATTCCTGACAAGTGGTATTAGAGCCTTGGTTGTAGGTTCTTAGCTCGATACCAACAAGTGGTATCAGAGCTAAGGTTGCAGGAAGCAGGTTGTGTTTTTGATTACAGGGCACTCTCAGGGTTTTCTGATTGAGTGGGAGTAGAGCAACGGCAGATCAAAGTAAGCTAAGAATGGAGGAGTTGAAAAGCACAGACGATTACTCACGGTCTGATGGAAAGAAAGAGCAGGTAAAAGAAGATTGTTGGTTGGTAACAGGTCAGCATGAAGAAACTGAAGATACAGATGTTGCAGGTGTTATTGCACAGGATGTGTTTGCAGGTTTCTTGGATAAAGTTGAATCTTGGACAAAAGATTCGGTTGCCTCTTTCCATGCAGCCCCAGATAGAGGAGCTGGTAAGCCTTGCCAAAGAATTGGCAAAGGGGAAGTGAAGCTGAAATTGCAGGCGGCCAACACACAGGTGTTGATGAAGGTCATGCAGGTCCCAGGTTTGGAGATATGGCTAATTTCTTCAGAAAGATTGGGTGATGAGAGATGCACAAGAACTCTCACAGCGGTAGCACTTGAATTAGCTGGTGGTAAGAAAACAGGTATACTTTATCTACTTGTTTATATTACTGATTCTTCTTCTGTTGCGGAGACGTGGCTTCGTAGGCTTGGTCACATGAGCAGGAAGGAGATGCATGTTCTTAAGCGGAAGACAGATATATTTGACAGGCTTAAGAACTGGAAAGCCTTGGTGTTCTTGGAGGAAATGGTGGACAGAGTTCAGTGGATGAGGCTGGATACATCTGAGCAGGGCAGTTTGGACATGGAGATTGATTCAAAGAAGCTCGCGGGTAAAAAGTCATCACTCACAGGCGAACACAGACACCGATGTCGGTCAAGAGGAACCGGCGTCGAACAGACAGGTGCCGATGTCGGTCATGTGCAGACCGAAGCCGGCAGTGTCGGGCAGGGTAAGACCGGCGTCAGTCATGGGACCGACGTCGGCAGTATGTAAGACCGATGTCGGTCAGGAGGACCGACGTCGGCAGCAGGGACACCAGCGCAGGCAGGTTGGTAGTCAGGTACAGACGCATGAGAACCGACGTCGGTCGGATGCGGACTGTGGAGTGACCGAGGTCGGTCACTGTAACGAATTTTGGGTGGACAGCAAGCTGTCAAGGAGTCTCAAACACCCATACGGAGGACTGAAGGCGTAAGTAGGCCCTCAAATTCATTGTTCCTCTTCTTCATACTTGTTGCTGATTGTATAGCAGGAAGGATCCAGGAAACAGGTGTGAGCCTGGCAGGGATATGATGCAGAACCAGACGGGTGTCTTGGTAGGTTTGCCAGCTGGAAGAAAGCACAGAGACGAATGGATGCCTTAGTAGAAGAATAGAGAGAACGGATACATGAGACGGAGGACCAGGGATATGGTCTTGAGGAGCTGCAGGACAGTGGTACCAGGGTTTGACAGGTGGAGGACGAAGCATGGCTTCAGTCAGTGTCAGGTAACTACTGTGGTTTGACTTACCAGGAGGATGATGGTCATGACATCATTCTATTGCTGTATGTGGATAGTATGCTAGCTAGCAGGGGTGTACATACAGGGTTTTGCTGGGCTAAGGGTAAGATTAGTTCAGTGGCATGTCATGAGGAGTTTGGAGCAGCGGAATTCTTTGACATGGGAGGCATGGAGATCACTGGTTGATTTTGTCTCGAGTGGGAGCTGATGTGAATCAGGTGTTGGCGAGGTTCGGGATACAGAACCGGAGCACACTAAGGGCTGGACAGGTACAGTGTCCGAAATCACATGAGGTCTGGTATAGACCTGAATATTCCCATGCAGTGGGAGCTGTCAGAGTTAGGAGCCAATTCGGGGAAGTGGGTTCTCAGGTTTTCTGAGAGGGACCGGCAGCAGGTGTTGCTATGCAGGGTCAGGACTTCACTACAGGTGTTGTAGGTTCGGATGTGGCAGGGTACTCGGATGACAGGTGGTACATCACAGGTTGTGTGGTGTGTTGTCTTCAGGTGGGAGCTTGAAGAGGGATACAAACCAAGAAACAGATTAGACGGAGTACAGGTACAGGTACAGTGCAGCTGTTTATCTCCAAGTGGGAGATTGTTAGGATTGTGGAGCTAAAAGCTTCACTGATGCAGACATGGAGGAGGTTGCAGAATGAGTTGCTAAGTTTCAGAAGTGTTTGGCGTTGGTCTGGCCAACCGGCGTCGGCAGGGTAAGACAGGAAGGCAACCGACGTCGGTCATATATCGGCCGGCGTCGGCGATCCCCAGGCGGACAGGGACCGGCGTCGGTCGCCTGTGTAGTTCGACTGCGAGTTAATTACGGGCAGTGAGCTAACGAACCAAGAGTTTGCATGATGAGTGCTAATTTTAGACTCATAGCTGCGGATCTAATTATTGTAATTAGATGTCTAATCATTGTTTGGATGAGATCTATATAATAGACTCATGGTTGTATTGGAAAAGTGTGCTAGGGAGTAAGAGAGCATAATTATAAGCTCCTTCTGTGTGTGAGGTAGAGCAATGGTGCGTTCCTCCTAGTGCCACAGTACCAGGTGTGTTGGTGCTGGATTGGAGAGCCAGCTGGGTTCTTCAGGAGTGTAGGATCTTGGTCACAGTTGCATGGCCTATATAGGAGATCTACATGGTAAGTAAGATCGTTGATCTGCAGGTGTATGTGTATGCAAGGTCGAGGTTCACAGGTGAATAGAACCATTGTTTGATTTGCAGGTGTGCAAGGTCATACAGACAGCAACACAATAGGGAGCAGTATCAGGCAGGATCTACTTGGAGTACAGGTGTGTACTCGGATAGAGCAAGAGGAAGGCAAGGAAGTTCCTTCCATAAGTATGGTCTGTTGAATTGCAGGTTGTTGCAGGTTCATGGGAGATCTACTTGAAGTACCTTGAGTACTTGTGGAGCACGTGGAGTGCTTGTGGAGTGCGTGGAGCACTTGTGTTATGCGTGGAGCATGAGAGGTGAACACCAACTCTGTATTTGAGTTGGGTGTTGGGACCGGTGAGAGGGAGAGCTTTGGGGAGAAGATTTACTGTTCACTTGAGGTGTGGGAATCCTCTGTAAGGTGGTGGAGAAGATGTGGCATATTCTCTATTGTATTCTTTTCTGTATAAAGTGTTAATACAAGTTGTGTATTGTCTCTCATATGCTGTGTTGTTCTGAATTCTAGTTACTTGGTGAATCTGGTTATTTCCGCATATTTAAGTTGTTTGAAGTTTGGTAATCAATTGTATGTTTCCGGTTTCGCATCCTGACAAGTGGGATCAGAGCATGTTTGTTGTTCTAGATTCCTGACAATTTAGTCGATTCCCTCATAAATATATCTGTAAAAGTGAATAAAGTTGACCTCACACAAAATTCCACCAAATCATTATTTAGGAGTCAATAATATCACAGATAACATCATGAGGTATATTTTTAAATAGAGAAACCACATCAAAGCTAACTTTCATGTTCATTTACCCTTATATCCTCGTCCTTACAAATAAAGTGTTATAAATTTTTGATAAAAGAAGATGAATTTATATCTAAATGCTTTAATGTACCCAATAAATACTTTACAAGAGGATATGTGGGAGAGTTCCTTGTATTAATAATAGGTCTAAGTGGGGACACAATATTCATGGATTTGTAGTGCCCTGTATGTCCCAGGGGTAATAGGTGTATTTAGGATTAACCATTTTTTAATCTATCACTAATATATAAGTTCTTGATAGTTTTAGTGACTACAGTAAAAATTTTACTCAAAGGATTCTAATGAGGCAAAGAAATGACACTCATATCACATATTGTTATCATATACACCCCTTCTACTTTGACCATTATCATAGACTTGCCCATGCACTTATCCATGTTGCATATGTTCACTATTGGGATATAATTTAATGATTTATATATTAAATGATATGGTTTAATGGTTTATATGTGGGTTTACTAATATGTGACTTAGGCACCCACAACCATAAGTGAAGAAGGATATATGCATTTTATAATGGGCTATAACCATTGATTGTATAACACCTGTAACTATTCAAAAAATGCTATCTTAACCATTGGTTAGTTGAACATTGAAGACACACATCACCTATAATAACTAAGAATCACTTGTAGCCACTGTCTATGACCACCTATAGCCAGTAGATAAAAATCACCCATAATAACTAGTTTTGTAAACATATTTCTAATCATGATACTTGGTGCACAATTGGAGCTATAAATGTCCCATGACTTAAGGAGATGATTTAGTTCAATGAATCTATATATCAGTAACTTCAATAATATATTCCTTCTCCATTTTAATTCTCTTATTATTGAAACAAAACACTTAACATTAAAAATATTGTTTGTATTGTTACAACATATTTGTATGTTTTGGGGTAGTCATAGATATTCAGTTGTGACCACTAGATCTTAGGAATATTTGAATAAGAAATTGTCTCTCATATATAAGGATTATATATTGGGTTTCAAGCTAGTAAGATAGTTAAAATAATTAGTAAGCAAGTTAAGTTAAAGTTCAATGTATTTTTTGTATTGTTGTAATTTTGTTATAGCAGAGCTATTATGAAATAAAATCTATTTTAAAGAAGTAACTTACCTGTAGTAAAGGATGGAGTCAAGATCCAGTATAAACAAGGAAGGGCCCACTTACATGGAATCGGTAGACTAAATTGTCGTTCGTTAGTATAAGTTTCAGTTTTGTATTTTATTACATATTTATTTCTTCTTTCATGTTGAGTATGTTGTGTGTATGATAAACATTCTTCCATTCTATACATTTAATTCATCTGGTGTGGGAATATTCTAAAACAATTATGATTTCCCTTTCATGCTAGTTGATTTCAATTATTTTCATTTCCCTTATGCAAGTGTGTTTCAATTACGCAATGATTATGACTCAAACCTTCAAGAGAGATTAGTGCCACATATATAATATCGGCATATTACCAAAGTATATAGACCCTGGGTTGACAATTTAATGAACAATATTGTCAAAAAACCAAGTGGCTGCCCCTTTATAATACATCTATCTAATTGTATGTATAGTTATTAGACTGTATCTATTTAATTAGGGATTTGATTTTAGTTATCATTTTACAGTTGTTACTAGGGAAAGTGTTAAGTATTAGAACCTTAAAAATGTTAAATTAATTTTTTGATTTCTTAGATTAATTTTATACTTTCTTAGATTAATTTGTTACTTTCATAGATTAAATTACATTTATGCAATTACGTATTAAAGATTAAAAAAATCCCACATTTCAATCTAGAAGATAAACCAAGTTAGCTCATACCTCTATTCTATCTATGCATGATATAGTACTTATTAGGAAAAATAAAAATAAAATCCCCTCAAAATAAACTAACTTTGTGTAGGTAAAAGCAATCTCTGATAAATATTTAGGGAGAGATTCAATGTTATATATTGGTAATGATGTGAATAACACGAGTATTTTTGATGTATATCAAGAGATATTAGAAGTTAAATCAATGATCAAATATGTTTAGGAAAATAAATATAGGTTATAAGCTCCAATTAGCACAACATAAATAAGGGACGGATATACAAATCATAAGTTACCTACACTTTCTAGTAAAAACTATCTTACAAAAACTTTAAATATGGAAATATAGACTCTTGTTGACAAATGCCAACCTAAAATAACAAGAATATATATTCCTATTGAAGAGAATAAACCTAAAACAATGGAAACATATGAACCTATAGGTGCATACCTACTTACAATAATTTCTCAAGTTCTTGTTGTTAAATAAAATTAGTTTTAAGTATATGGCATTGCATAAAATTGACATATACCTACTTCTCATAAATTAATTGGAAGGAAATACAACCTACAACCATTACTCATATGTCAATTATTGAGTTTACATGTAGTAGTTGATATGTAGTAATCATGTCTACAACAACATCTGAGTTAGCTAGTGAAAACTAACTTGTAGAAGTCACTACGAATAATCTACAGGTTGTTTATTACATACATGTTGATAAAGGAAAACTACCTTCAACACTTTCTTCCATAGAAATTCTTGAACACATTGAATAAAAATGACATGCAGTAAAAATTTATATGGAAACATCTAAATATATTGAAGATGAATGACCTACAACAATTGGACATGCACTTGGTTATGGGAAATAACAACATGCAATAATTTTTTGCATAAATTAGTACCCTGAGGATAATATGAGTATAACATATGTTTTACTATTTTTGGGAAACTATAGGTTTAATTTACTAAATAGTAAAGGGGTTTGGATTAAGGGGAGAATCAGTAAATAAATGTGCTTTAATTAACCTACTAATTTATTGAATCTAAAAGTGTTTAATTGATTTCTAAAAATAGAAAACAAGGGGATAAAGAGTGAAATTAGCTGATTTTTGGATTGAGATGGAGGATTTTGGAATTGTAAATTACTGAGCTAACTGGTAGACTATCAAAAATAGGACCTAAAAGTCTATTTTTTGCCTAGATAGTATCACCAAAAATTAGACACTTGGAGGTCCAGTTTTATAGTCTTATTTTTGGCACTATAGTCCCTTTGATTTACTTCTTCTAAGCATTTTGGTTTCTATTCTGATACTTTAGGAGGCTCTATGTCTGGAATCTCAGGTCTCGATCATTTGCAAAGCTATGTGTGCAACTGATTCTATCCTCTAGGGTCCTAGTTCCTCCTTAGGCTTGAAAAGTGGTCTTGAATTAGCTCTAAAAAGGGGTTAGTGTGTATTATGCATTGAATGTATAATCACACCCCATGTGTGGGCACATTGTCTACATACCAATACTCCTGGGAGGGATCAAGGCCAATGTAGTTCTCCCAAATTGAATGTGTATTGTGTAATCTTATGTATGCAATGCAAGTATTATGCAAATTTGGGCAAGCTTGAGATGACTCGTGACTTGTGCGAGAGCTTGAGTAGGCTGTAAATAACAATGGTTGGTTGTATGTAGAGAATAAGAAGATTTTCTTGAGTGTGCTTAGTGTATTTATAGCTCATGCCTTTTGAATGATTGCCAACCCTTATAAATGAACTTTAAATAGACTTTTATAGGGAAACTGATAATCCTAGGTTAGATGACTTCATGTTAGGTTGAAAGGGAAAATGATAAGGATCCAAGGAAATTTAACTATTTAAGGCTAAGAGTGACTTGGATAATAGCACTGAAAAGTGGACACCCTAGGGTAAAACGCTATAGTCTAACTTATGGTGCTATTTTCCAAGGGGACAGGGACCTTATGGGATAGGTCTACACCTAGGAGAGGATTTTGGGGTAATTGGGCTGATTCAAGAAGGCTTCAGCTGACTAGGAAATAGTGAAAACATGCCTAGTGGGTTGTGCAAACAAGTAGGAAAGACCTATGGTTTTGATGTCACAAGTCATGCTCAAGTTGTACAAATTGCTTTTTTATTTGATTACATTTGCCCCCCTTTATTCTAAGTATGCAACTAAATGAAATATAAAGATAAAGGAGAAAATAAAAGCGTACCAAACTTACCTGTGAGGATAAGCCCAAGAAGCTGTGTGATGTTGGATTTGTGTACGATGAGAGCACGTTATACTATGTGAATATGCAAACAAAGAAAGTGAAAGTAGTTTAGTTATAATTAGATATGCTATATGTAAAATAAGAATGTACAAAGCTGGCTAAAGAGAGAGAAAATAAGAGAAAGGAATGAATACACCTAACCAGGTATGTGAACCAATACAAAACTTATTATGCTACTAGGTTGTGTTGAGTGATGCTAGATGAATACTGAACCAAGAGTTTTATCAATGGATGAGTTGAGTGTTCAATGCACTAGAAGGTGGCTCAAGAATGCAAAGGTAGGATTTTTGGCTTCATCATCACAAACTATGCAAAATTAACGAATCATGCATGTGCTAATCAATGTCTGGACTGTGTCCAATCCTTCTAAATAGGTGGCTCAAGAATACAAAGGTTAGCTAGACCTTTGGCTCCATCGTTACCTCGTGATGTGAAGTTGAATAGAAAGATACTAGTATAAGTTGAATGTCATATGATATGGATCATGAAGCCTATGAATGTGCTATAATATAGAAATGTTGGTATGGATAGATGAATGTAACTGAAAACTAGGCCAATGTTGGCCACTTCTAAAAATGGAGATTGGAACTCATATAAAAAAACCCCTCCAAAATTGGAATCAACTCAGGAAATTAGGTACTCAGGAAGCAAAGTTGTATGAAAGTTTACTTGAAAGTGATGCCAACCACTTTTAGATGGAGTAAGGCACGTAACTACTGGGAACATGCAAGAAAATATACTAAACTTGGAAAAGAGAAAGGCCCATGTGCCGTGCACGTTGCCCGCAATAACTAGTGTCTAGTACATAGATTTTGAACTAAAAGTTGTATCAACTGCCATATCTAAATTGTAATTGGAAAACCTCATATCATGCATGATGCCCCTTATCTAGATTCTCTAAGTAGAAAAGTGCTAAAAACTACTAGATTTTAGACTGTATTGTTATGGTAAAATCATGAATGCACTTACCCCTCTACCTGATTCTAGAAAAACTAGAAATTTTATTATCTGGACACTAGCACTATAAATTGGACACTTTGGGGTCTAGTGCTATTGTCCCATTTTTGGCACTATTGTCTAGAGTTAAAATTGAAAATTGGACTATGTTTTTTTACTATTTACCTATTCTAGCTTGCTTGTACTAAATTTTGGAATATAGATTGAACTAGTCTAAAATTGCATTTTTTTTACCGATAAGAGCTATGATTTTTATGACAAAACCCCTATTTATTTCCCCCTCTTTTGAGGGTAGGAATGAAGAACTTGTAATGACTACCCTCAGAAGAAGAAGCCCTGAAAGTGTGTTAAGCTACAAAAATGTTTGATATAGCGTTGATATCATGATCTCAAGATATAACAAAAGTTGTAGAGAGAGATTGTTAGATCTATAGGGGAATGCCTAGATAGATATAACAATGTAATATCATGTGCATAAGATAAATCAAAAATTCAAAATGTTAGTTGTTATTTGTTAGTGGCATGGAGGGATGGAAGATTATGTCCATCATGGCATTCAAGAAGCAAGGTAAAAGCATGATTGGAATCATGGCATTGTACACAAAGATAAGCAATCAAGCAACAAGCATATAAAGCAAGAAGCAAGAAAACATGCAAGGGTGGCCAAGGGGACTAATAAGCACACAAGGCATGCAAATCATTTTCAAATGCCACATACACACACTATGGGAACAAGTAAAGATTGGCATAGAGGCCACAAGCACATAGAAAGGCACATGTAAGGGACATTGGTAAATGTCCTAAGGCACACACATATAGATAGAAGAAAAATATATTAGAAAATGTCCTAATACACAAACAAGAAGCAAAAAAGAATTGGAAAAATGCAAACACATCTGGCTAATCGAAGCAAAGATTGGAAGCAAGCAAAGTACTGGAAATGCAATCATGCATCTTACTATGGAAAGTAAGAAGCAAGAGTATACAAGATATGTGATACAAGACTAATGTATATGCTATGAAATAAAAAAATGTGATAAATGCTAATGGATGTTGATGTAATATTTGTGTAAGCAAGTAAGGAACATACTTCAACAAGATGTTTATTATGTGTAGTGTAAAGATGACATAACCTGGATGGTGTATTCATGTATAGTGTGCCCCTAGTGGGTAGATGTATCAATATGTAGCTATAATGTAGAAGTAAGATGCCCCTTCGATGGGTGGAGTGAAGCAATCAAGGATCTAGATGCATTGCACACACTCAAAGAAGATCAAGTGAAGCATGGTAATATACATAAATCAACAAACAATAGCATAGAAAAGCATAGTGTAAGTCTAGCATAGGGATTAACAATGTAAAACATAGATGATGTATATAATTGACATGTTTTTGTATTTTGACTGTTATATTGTTTTAGTATTTTGAAATATTTGAGCTATGTACAATCAAGTAGAAAAAACTATGTATAGTTAATACTGGAAGGAATGATACTAATTGATGAGTCTCGGATGAGACTCCCTATTTGTTGTCCTGTATCAAAAAGAAGTATCATGTGTGATTGTGAAGCATGATGGAAATGCTGTGATTATGGCTCTAAAATCTATGTATACTGTAAGTGCTTTGAAACTCCTATAGTGGGAATCAACTGTGGGTCCCCTTGTAACTTTGAGAAGTGAATGTAACTATAGGTATCTTAGGGACCCATCTGGTAGTAGGAGAAGCTTTGTGAATAGATGATATATGTGTAGATGCATGAGATCTCAATGAGACTACCCTGGGTGTGAATATGGTAGTTAAAAGCTATCTAGAATCTTGAAGTCGTGTAGGTGTATGAACTCTTTTTTCTAGCGATGAAGGTCTTGATTATGGCTACATCTGGACTGGAGGAAGAACTATAAAATGTGGAGGAGTTGAAACTAGATTAGAAGAGGTGTTATCCTGAGTGACAAAGCTATAACCATGGCTATAATCAACCTGTTTATCTTTGTAAACTCAAGTGATAACATATACCATATAATCTATTGTAGGCATAGAGCTAGTAGTAGGTGTGGGATAAAAGCTAGATGAACCATGTTTGAAGAGAGGAGGGATAGATATAACCACTAGTGTTTGCTTGTGCCTAGTAGTGATAGGGAGATACTTAAAATTATCCAAAGAGTTAGATACATCTAAATAGAAACCATGTATAATAATATGTTTATAAATAACATTCCACATGACAGATAATAATATGTTTATACGTCGAGCTCACCAAATGTTTTACTATTTTTGGGAAACTATAGGTTTAATTTCCTAGATAGTAAAGGGGTCTAGATTAAGGAGAAAATTAGTAAATAAATGTGCCTTAATTAACCTACTAATTTATTAAATCTGGAAGTGCTTAATTGATTTCTAAAAATAGCAAACAAGGGGATAAAGAGTGAAATTAGATAATTTCTAGACTGAGACAGATGATTTCAAAACTATAAATTACTGAGTTGACTGGGTAGACTATGAAAAATAAGACCCAAAAGTCTATTTTCTACATGAGCAGTAGTGCCAGAAACTAGACACTTGAAGGTCCAATGTTATAGTCCTATTTTTTGTGCTATAGTACCTTTGATCTACTTCTAAGATTTTTGGGTTCTATTATGATATTTTAGGAGGCTATGTGTCTACAATCTTAGGTCTTGATCATCCATGAAGCTCTATGTGCAATTGATTCTATCCTCTAGGGTCTTAGTTCCTCCTTAGGCTTGACAAGTGGTCTTGAATCAGCTAGAAAAGGGGTTAGTGTGTATTATACACTGAATGTATGATCACACCTCATGTGTGGGCACATTGCCTACATACAAACTCCTAAGAGGTATCAAGGCCAATGTATATCTCCCAAATTAAATGTATATTGTGTTGGGTGAATATTTTATCACTAGCTAATTGATGAGCAAAATAAGTCTCTTCAACCACAACATAGGGAGATTGGTCATCTAGATGTGTGGGTTTACCACATCAAAAGGGGAAAAATCTCTCCTCTCATCAAGGGGAGGTTCCCTTAGAACTATGAGGAGCTATATACTATATATATATGCAGAAAATAACACTCAGGGGTAGGATAACACCATCCATCTCTCTTTTTTTAGAGATGATGTTCAAAAGCAAAGGAGAAATTCTGGTGAAGACACTGAAGGCACTTCTCTTTTTTTAGAAGTGGTCTGGTAGGAAATAATAGGAGTTCTTTTAGGTAGGAAACAAGTAACTGGTAACAAGGGCATAGTAACCAACAGACTGAGGTGTAGCGCAAAGTTTCCACCTCAACTGCCCAAGAGTGAAATATGAAGCACAATGAGGGCACAAAGTCATCCCAAGGTCCTTTACACAGGAATAGAAAATAAACAAACACACTAAAGGCAATTATGGACAACACAAAGTCTTCCCACAATCGGCTTTAGGACACTTTCCTGATTACTTCCACAAGTTCTACTTATTTCATTAACTGGACAAGAATGCATTCAGAAGACAGATGTAAGAACAATCTCTTAAAATGACACAAGCTATAATAGCACAAAGTCTGAAAGTAACTTGCTTTCTCATTCAAACAAAAAAAAATGATTAACAATCTGAGCTAAAAGTCTCAGTAATCACCTTTCAATTTTGGTAGAGTTTTGCTTCTATAACAGAGAGATCTCTCTAAAACAATAAAAGAGATTACAATATATAACAGCTAAGAAAGACGTGGCACTTTGTTTCATAGAATGGTCCATGTTGTGCATTCAATGCCTTGAATGCATTTTTAGTTCTATCAGGGGGGCCATGCTGGAACAGGGCGACTGCCTTAACTATGGCGTGTCAATTCATCTCAAATGTCTTCTCCTGGGCCTAGGTCATCTGGTCTATCACCTGATATCTGCACAGCTATCCACTTTGCCTTTACTCCAAGAGAGACAAACATGCCCTGCCTTCAATGTTTTTAGGCTCAAATATGTACTTTGTGGACTGTTCCACCTATTGGAATAACTTTTGCGTAGATATTTTTGGCTTTCCCTTTTTCTGCTGCGATTTGAGCTCCCACTTCAGATGGTCACTGAGTTTGTTTTTTTGTCTTTTCTAGCTTTGTTTCTTCCTAGAATTTGAGCTCTCAAGGCCACATTCCTAGCCTTGCTGGCTCTTTCGGCTCCTTCTCTTAATGATTCTTCCCTTTGGCCTTAAGGCCTTTGAATGCATTCAGGTCTGTGCTCAAGCCTTTAAAGATCAACATCTAGTTTATTGCCTTGAATTTGACTGCTGTAGGCCTGTCATCCTCCTTAGCAATTCCTTCTTGTCTTTATATTGGGAGTGCTCCACCTTTGACATCTATCACAGTTCACTGCTTTGAAACTTCATCAATCTTATAGAAAATGGGACCCACAACACTTCTTGCCCAAGCAACTTCAAAAGGGGAATGGGGACAGGTGGCACTTTTTGCTGATCTTACGTGGTGCCTTTTGCTATGAAATAGGTGAGGACACTTGGCAGCATCTGCTTAACTTATAGAAACTTTAGGTACTTTTTGAGAGTCCTACAGAAGATGACACTTGGCAGCTTTCACTGAGCTTTAGAATCACTATAGAAACATTTGGGACTCATTTGGATTCACACAGATGATGACACTTGGTGCACTCTACTGAGTTTTACAAGGGACACATGGTGACTTCCACTACATTTATAAAAACACATTAAAACCTTTTGCATTTGCCACTTGGCACCCTCCGTGGAACTCTGAGAGAAGCTTATTTCTATGTATTTATCAAGCCTTTGAAACACCCTGAAGGGAAGGTGTCCCTTCGAGCTTTTCAAACGGTCCTTTTTTGAGTGTCAAGTGCCCCCTGCAAGGGTACCTATCCTTTGGGATCTTTCAGATGACCTTCGAGCTTTACTTCCTTCGGTGGGCTTTTATTTCTTCAGTGGGCTTTATCCTTGATCTCCTTCAGACAAAAAGTTTGAAGGAATTCCTTCAGACAATTTATCCGAAGGAAAAGCGTGAAAAGCCTCATCTCTTTTTTTTGATGAAAATCTTCCCGAAGGAATTCCAACTTTGTCTGCTTTTGCTCACTGCCCTCCGCAAGGGCACTTGGCCTTTAGCTTTAGGGCAATTCCTTGAACCTACCAATTGAATCATCTTTGGTTCAATGGTTCAATGGTTCAATTGGTTCATTCTCTTTATTTGGATAAGTCTTTTTGATCTCTTAAACCAAACACATTGAATCATTCAATCATTGAACCAAAATGGTTCAAAGTTCAATGGCTCAATGGTTCAAGCCTTTATTTTTTGCTAAGTGTTTAAACCTGTGGAACCATGAAGCGGTTAAACTTGATGAACTTTGACAAAGCACTTGACTCTTTGAAGCTTGTCAATGTCGTTGAACCTTTGAACCCGTTGAACCTTTGAACCTTTTAGAAGTGGGGTTCAATGGTTCAATCCTTTGTTTGAAGCTTGGCAAATAATATTTTTGGTTGAACCAAGGCGTTGAACCTATCTTGAAAATGCCTAAGTTTTGGAAACTTGTTCCTTTCCTATGGAGTCCATAGAAATGAGTCCATAGAACCAAGAAACCAACCTGTAGAGTCTGTAAAATTGAGCCTGCAGAGTCTATAGAAATGAGCCTGTAGAGTCCGTAGAAATGAACTTGCAGAGTCTGTTAGCTAAAAAAGCTTAAAAAATGGAGAATTTGAATGCCTAGAACAAATTTCTGAGAAGGTAAGAGGGAATTTTGGCTTGCAAGACCAAAATAGTTCATATGTTGTCCCAAAAATGAGTGACAGATTTTGGAAACAACAGCTGGCTCCAGTTGGGGAGCTTCTTTCAGTTGAAGACTTGGAACAATTAAGGGAAGTAGAAACTAGAATCTCCAGTGCCTTAAAGTGTGCCATTGGGCTAAGGAGTCATGCTACCCAAAAAAGAAAGGTGCCAAAAATGAAAATGAAAAGTACAAAATAAAACTAAAGACTATACAAATATACATATGTACAGATGATCTTATCTGATGCCTCAAGATTTGAAGCGCTTCAGATGCCGCCCACTATGAGATAGTGAAACTGGCATTCCATCCTGATAAACTAGTAAGAAACCATTTTCTACCTAGAATCAATGATGGGTTAATGGAACTCTCCACTAGGAATCACCTTTTTTGTGCATTCCTTTTGGTTCTCTCTTCTTGCCCCATGGCAAGGCGTGGTCTTCAATCTAAAAATCATAAATCTTTGCTCTCTTGGCAAAGAGTTCCTTTTCCTGACTTTGGCGTGAAGTAGTATGGTCCACTACCATAACTTGCTGTTCTACTGGTTTAGTCTAGCACATGTTTTGATTGTCAGCATCAAACTCTTGACAAACCATCAGCTCAGCATCTCCTTTGGTGTGAAGGAGTTTGACATCTTGGTCTTGAGCAACCTTCAATCTAAACAATAGAGATTCACACTCGACAGTGTTGTTGGTGGTGCTAAACTGCAACTCATATGAAGGAAAAATATCTCCTTGAGGAGATATCAACACAGTCCTAGCTCTAGCATTGGTAGAAGAATTGCTGCCATCAAATTTTAGGATCCAAACATCATCAAAAACTGATCTTCTATCAAATTTATCTTCATTAAAAGTGGAAGATACTTTTTCATCTATACTGTGCCCTACCAATTATTCTAATGTCTTGTTTGAATTGATTTTTAGATTTCCACCTATAGGACTTTCATCTACAGGAACATGAACACCCTCTGTGGTCAAGAAGTAATTACCCCTGCTTGAAGACTCAAATAGAATCTGAGCTTTAGGTACTGATGTCTGAGTGGCAACATATTTTGCTTTATTTTCAGGGAGTAGCCTCTTCCTAATACCTTTGACAGGGATCCTTGCCTTATATAGGTCCATGCTCAACTCATCGCCCACATCCTTGCAAAAATTTGATCCCAGCAAAATGTCATATGAGGCTGGGACGTCAGCCACTAGGACTGTCATCTTGATTCTCTTTTCCAGGAATGCCACAATTGTAAATTGGGCATCCTTGATCTATCCTAGTAGTGGCACTTGTTTGTTCTCCATGGAGAAACATCTCCCAAATGTCTTGGTCAGTGTGAGACCAAGAGATTCTACCACTTTGGCAGGCATGACATTGTCAAATGCACCAGAATCAATGATGTAGTTACTCAGCTTGTGATTGTTTATCAATAAGGAAACATAGAAAGGCTCTATTTTCCTAGGGGCAGCCAGAGGAGTAATGACAACATTATTTGGGATGGACATGTTCCTTGGGGGATCATGAGTTACCTTTCTAATCTCTTGTCCTACAGGAATGGCTATATTCTTCACACACTCCACCAACCTATCCAAATGCTCAGGGTTGGCTTGTAGGAATTCAAATTCAGTCATTTGAATTTTAGTTTTTTTGACATGGTCGATTATGTCAAATGACTGAAATGGACTAGGAAGAGAGAATGGGAGTTTATCCTTTTGGTTTTTGGGAGGGGGAGGACTGGCCTGTGAAGTTGAAGTTGAAGATGCAAAAATGTTTGATGTACTTACCTTTCTGGTAATCACCGGGTCCTTTGGCTGGAAAGGTAGAGTGGTTCCCCACTTAGTAATTGAAATTATTGGTTGAGGTCACTCCTTTGTCTTCTCTTTATCAGCTTGCTGGGCTGACTAGTTCTTGGATAAAGTGAACACTGCGTATGATCCCTCGTCTGCTTTACCTTCACTTCTGGGTTCATCCTGATAATTTAGGAAACCAATGTTGGAGTCACCAGCTAATTCTTCTTCTTCCTTAGTAAAGAGATTAACATTATTTTCCTACTCAAACTCAGGTTGGAAAGAGAAATCATGTTTAGTTTCTAGATATCCAACTACTGAGTTGGTTGGGGGTGCTTCAAGGGCAAGGTTCTTTTGTGGGGGAGGAAGATGATTTGGCTACCCTTGATTCATGGCAGCATTGCCTTGATATGGCTGATTTTGAAATGTCCTCCTTGGCATATCCCAATTAGTAGGAGTAGACATACCTTGGGCCATTTGCCTTTTCAAGGCTAGCAGTTCATTTGCCAGCTTTTACACCATTTGATCAGTGGTGACTGTAGGTGAGTATTCAGAGGATGAAGAGGATTTACCTTTATTAAGGTCTCTCCTTATCTTTCCTGCCAAAATAAGGTCATCTTCTACCTCAGTAGCCAAGTCCTGAGCAACAACAAGGTCTATGTGTCTAACCCGTCTCAGCAAAAAACTCACTTCAGGCAGCTGTGAGTTGATGAAAAAACACTTGAGATTCTCAGGTGTTGGCTGGGCAATCACGGGAATCCTATTCCTTAGCTTGTCGAACTTGGTAATGAAGTCCCTCATAGGTTCATGGGGCTCCTTCTTCATTTGTGTGAGCTAGGCCAGCAAAGCATGTGCATCTTTTATAGGTTTGAACCTTGCTTCAAATTTAGCTTTGAGTGTGTTCTAGTTAGTCACTGATCTAGCTTGCAGATGGTAGAACCAATTTGCAGTAGCACCTTGTAGTGTTTCCATGAAAATCTTGACTACCACATCCTCAAATTCCATGCCTATCACACCACAAGCTATGCTGAATGCTGTAATATGTTCATCAAGGTGAACTCTCCCATCACTAAAGAATTTGGAGAAGTTCTTTCTTGAGCTCCATGGAAGTTCATGCAGAGGTGGAGTAAGATTAAGTGGACCAAAAGAGTTATCCCAGGGGCCTTAAACTGCCATGATTGGATTATGACAAAGGGGGATAACAAATTTGGGTGGAGTTTCCAGATTGTAGAACAAAAATGGGGAAGAATTGGCCCTGCTTCAGCCTGAAGCTTGAGACTTCAAACTGTGTGCTCTTCCCCAGTGGAGTCACCAAAAAAATTATTGCGCAAAGCTAGGAGGAAAATTAACAATGGGAAAGCACTGGAATAACTCATTCTTCCACAACAAGATAAATGGATAAGGCTATAATGATAATGAGTAAGACACATGTGATGTTTCAATCTGAAGCTTGAGGTTTCAAATTGCGTAAAATTACTGTGTCCCCAGTGGAGTTGCCAAAAACTATTGGGTGAATATTTTGTCACCAGCTAACTGATGAGCAAAATAGGTCTCTTCAACCATAACATAAAGAGATTGGTCACCTAGATGTGTGGGTTTACCACATCAAAAGGGGACAAATCTCTCCTCTCATCAAGGGGAGGTTTCCTTATAACTATGTGGAGCTATATACTATATATATATGTAGAAAATAACACTCAGGGGTAGGATAACGCCATCTATCTCTCTTTTTTTAGAGATAATGGTCAAAAGCAAAGGAGAAATCCTAGTGAAGACACTAAAGGCACTTCTTTTTTTTTCAAAAGTGGTCTGGCAGGAAACAACATGAGTTCTTTCAGGTAGGAAACAAGTAACTGGTAACAAGGGCGTAGTAACTAGCAGACTAAGGTGTAGTGTGTTGGGTGAATATTTTGTCGACCAGCTAACTGGTGACCAAAATAGTTCCTATCACCACAGCATAGGGAGATTGGTCATCCAATGTTGCAGGTTTACCACATCCAAAGGGGAAAAATCTCTCCTCTCATCAAGGGGAGGTTCCCTATTAAATATGTAGGAGATGCAAGAGGATATATACTATATATATATATATATATATATATATATATATATATATATATATATATATATATATATATATATATATATATATGCAGAAAATAAGACACAGGGGTGGGACAAACCATCCATCTCTCTTCTTTTAGAGATGATGCACACAGACAAAGGAGAAAATCCTGGATAGAAATGCTGAAGGCACTTCTCTTCTTTCAGAAGTGTCCTTACAGGAAACATCAGGAGTTTCTTTCAGATAGTGAAATAACCAGTGATCAAAAGAACATAGGAATAACAGGATAAAATAGAGCTCAAAGTCTCCACTTCAATTGCTCAAAGAGTATATCACAAAGGATAATGGGGGCACAAAGTCACCCCAATATCCTCAACACAAAAAAGAAAGGAAAACATAGACTGAAATCAATTGTGAAAGCACAAAGTCTTCTCACAGTTGGTTTCAGGACACTTCTTTGTTATCTTCACTAATTTTGCGCACCAAATTAAATGAATAAGGAAACCTTCAGATGACACAAGTCAGAACAACACAAAGTCTAAAAAACCTACTTTCTCATTCAGATAACAATGGAAATGAAATTACAACCTGAGCTCAAAGTCTCCGTCTTCTTCTTTCAAAATGGGTAGAGTTTCATTCTTGTAAAAATGAGAAGTCTCTCGTGTAACAAATGAGAGATTACAATAAATAGTGCTCCAAGAAAGACTTGGGCGCTTGTTTTCCATAGAACAACCCATGCTATGCATTCAATGCCTTGACTGCATTTTTAGGTTTGTAAAAGGACTGCATTGAAAATAGGGCAGCTGTCTTAACTATGACATGCCATTTCGTCCCATATGTCTTCTCCTGAGTCTGGATCCTCTAGTCTATCATTCCTGACATCTGTGCAGCTGTCCATTCATCTTTACTTCATGGAATAAAAGAGGCCGTGTCATTGGTTTGGTGTGCTCAGAAGTCTACTCGATCCACTATTTCATCTATTGGAAATAACTCCTGTGCAGATATTTTAGGCTTTTCCCTCTTTCTACTTTTGTCTTTTCTAGCTTTGTCTTTTCTTGGTTTTGTCTTTTTTTGGCATTTGAGCTCTCGAGGCTAAATTCCCAGATTTACTAGCTCTTTACGCTCCTTCTCTTAGCGGTTCTCCCCTTTGGCATTTTGGCCTTTGAATGCATTTGGGTCCGCGCTCAAGCCTTTAAAGATCAATGGCTATTTCATTGCCATGAATTTGATAGCTGTGGGCCTGTCATCTTCTTTAGCAATTCCTTTGTGTCTTTCCCGCTTGCTTTGGCCACTTTCTACTGATCTCAACAAGTGACACATGGCATGTTCTACTGTGAAATAGGTGAGGACATGTGGCAGCATCCGCTTACTGTCTTTTTCCATCAGGCATTTTTTTGTGGGCTTTTCCTTTTTTGGCAGACTTTTCCTTCGAACAAAAAGTCCAAAGGAATTCCTTCACTTTGTCTTTTTCTACTGGGCTCTCTTCTCAGGTGAATTCAAAGGAATTTTGCCTTGGTCATTTCCATCACACAAAAAGTCTGAAGGAATTGTTCCTTTTGGGCCTTGAACCAAATCCAAAGGAATTCTATCTCTTTTGGCTTCTCTTTGACCCTTGAACAAATGCATTGAACCAACCGCTCGTTGAACCTTTGCTGAAGCACTTAACTCATTGATCCTGCTAATCTCAAGCATGTTGAGTCTGTAGAAACATATCTATAGAGTTCATAGATTTAAGCCTACAGAGTCTGTAGATTTAAGCCTGCAGAGTTTGTAGATTTCTAGAAAGCTTGAAAAATGAAGAACCTGAATGCTCAGAACAATTTTTGAAAGGGGAAGAGAGGATTTTGGTTTGTAGGACCAAAATAGTTCAAATGTTGTCCCAAAAATGAGTGATATTTTTGGGGGAAAACATAGCACAAAGTATCCACCTCGACTACCCAAGAGTGAAATACGAAGGACAATGAGGGCACAAAGTCATCCCAAGGTCCTTTACACATGAACATAAAATAAACAAACACACTAAAGGTAATTGTAGACAACACAAAGTTTTCCAATAATTGGCTTCACAACACCTTCCTGATTACTTCTACAAGTTCTACTTATTTCATTAACTGGACAAGAATGCATTCAGAAGACAGATGTAAGAACAATCTCCTACAATGACACAAGCTATAACAGCACAAAGTCTGAAAGTAACTTGCTTTCTCATTCAAATAAAGAAATGTGATTAACAATCTGAGCTCAAAGTCTCAGTAATCACCTTTCAATTTTGGAAGAGTTTTGCTTCTATAACAAAGAGATCTCTCTAAAAAAATAAAAGAGATTACAATATATAGCAACCAAGAAAGACTTGGCACTTTGTTTCATGGAATGGCCCATGTTGTGCATTCAATGCCTTGAATGCATTTTCAGTTCTGTTAGGGGGGCCATGCTAGAACAGGGTGGCTACCTTAACTATGGCATGTCAATTCATCTCAAATGTCTTCTCTTGGGCCTAGGTCATTTGGTCTATCACCTGATATTTTCACAACTATCCACTTTGCCTTTACTCCAAAGGAGGCAAACAGGCTGTGCCTTTAATGTTTACAGGCTCAAATATCTACTTTGCAGATTGTTCCACCTATTGGAATGACTTTTGCACAAATATTTCTAGCTTTCCCTTTTTTTGCTATGATTTGAGCTCCCACTTTAGCTAGTCACTGAGTTTGTTCTTTTGTCTTTCTCCAGCATTGTCTCTTCCTAGAATTTGATCTCTCAGTGCTACATTTCTAGCCTTGCTGGCTCTTTCAGCACCTTCTCTCAATGGTTCTTCCCTTTGGCCTTAAGGCCTTTGAATGCATTCAGGTCTGCGCTCAAGCCTTTAAAAATCAATGGTTAGTTTATTGCCTTGAATTTGATTGCTATGGGCCTATCATCCTCCTTAGCAATTCCTTCCTATCTTTGTATTGGGAGTGCTCTGCCTTTGACATCTGTCATAGTCCACTGCTTTGAAACTTCACCAATCTTACAAAAAATGGGACCCATAACACTTCTTGCCTGAGGAGCTTCAAAAGGGGAATGGGGATAGGTGGCACTTTCCGCTGATCTTATGTGGTGCCTTCCACTGTGAAACAGGTGAGGAAACTTGGCAGCATCCGCTTAACTTATAGAAGCTTTAGGTACCTTTTGAGAGTCCTGTGGAAGATGACACTTAGCGACTTCTACTGAGCTTTAGAATCACTATAGAAACATTTGGGACTCATTTGGATTCACACAGACAATGACACTTGGCACGCTCTACTGAGTTTTATAAGGGACACGTGGTGACTTCTGCTACCTTTAGAAAAACACATTAAAACCTTCCATAGTTTCCACTTGGTACCTTCTATGGAACTCTGAGAGAAGCTTATTTCTACATCTTTATCAAGCCTTTGGAACACCCCAAAGGGAAGGTGTCCCTTCAAGCTTTTCAAACGGTCTTTTTTTGAGTGTCAAGTGCCCCCCACAAGGGTACCTACCCTTTGGGATCTTTTGGGTGGCCTTCGGGCTTTACTTCCTTCGGCGGGCTTTTGTTTCTTTAGCGGGCTTTATCCTTGATCTCATTTGAACAAAAATTTTGAAGGAATTCCTTCGGACAATTTGTCCGAAAGAAAAGCTCGAAAAGCCTTATCTCTTTTTTCTGATGAAATCTTCCCGAAGGAATTCCAATTTTGTCTGCTTTTGCTCACTGCCCTCCGCAAGGGCACTTGGCCTTTGGCTTTGGGGTAGTCCCTTGAACCTACCAATTAAATCATCTTTGGTTCAATGGTTCAATGGTTCAATCAGTTCATTCTCTTTATTTGGCTAAGTCTTTTTGATCTCTTAAACCAAATGCATTGAACCATTCGATCGTTGAACCAGTTGAAACATTGAACCAAAATGGTTTAAGGTTTAATAGTTTAATGGTTCAAGCCTTTGTTTTTTGCTAAGTGTTTGAAGCTATGGAACCGTGAAGTGGTTGAACTTAATGAACTTTGACAAAGCGCTTGACTCTTTGAAGCTTGTCGATGTCATTGAACCTTCAAACCTGTTGAACCTTTGAACCTTTTGGAAGCGGGGTTCAATGGTTCGATGTTTCAATACTTTGTTTGAAGCTTAGCGAAGAATTTTTTTGGTTAAACCAAGGCATTGAACCTGTCTTGAAAATGCCTAAGTGTTGGAAACTTGTTCCTCTCTTATGGAGTCCATAGAAACTAGTCCATAGAACCAAGAAACCAGCCTGTAAAGTCCGTAGAATTGAGCCTATAGAGTCTATAGAAATGAGCCTACAGAGTCTGTAGAAATGAACTTGCAGAGTCCGTTAGCTGAAAAAGCTTGGAAAATAGAGAATTTGAATGCCCAGAATAATTTTTTGAGAAGGGAAGAGGGAATTTTGGACTACAGGGCCAAAATAGTTCATGTGTTGTCCCAAAAATGAGTGACAAATTTTGGGAACAACATATTGTGTAATCATATGTATGCAATAAAAATATTATGTGAATCTGGGAAATCTTGAGATGACTCATGACTTGTGCGGGAGCTTGAGTAGGCTCAAAATAATAGTGGTTGGTTGTATGTAGAGAATATGAAGATTTGCTTGAGTGTGATAAATGTATTTATAGCTCATGCCCCTTATAAATAACCCTTGAATAGTATTTTATAGGGACACTATTGATCTTAGGTTAGATGACTTTGTGTTAGGACAATAGGGAAAAAGATAAGGATTCAAGAAAATCTGACCGTTTGAGGCTAAGAGTGACTTGGACAATAACACTAGAAAGTGGACACCCTAGGGTCTAGTTCTATAGTCCAACTTATGATGCTATTGTCTAAGGGGACAGGGACCTTAGTGAATAGGTCTGTGCATGGGAGAGGAGTTTGGGGTGTTGGGTGAATATTTTTTCACCAGCTAATTGATGGGAAAAATAGGTTATTTCAACCACAACATAGGGAGATTGGTTGGGCAAATGTGCAGGTTTACCACATCAAAAGGGGAAAAATCTCTCTTCTCATCAAGGGGAGGTTACCTATAAATATGAGGCACTATATACTATGCATAGACTATAAATATAAGCAGAAAATAATAGTCAGGGGTAGGACAACACCATCCATCTCTCTTTTTCAGAGATGATGTTCACAGACATAGGAGAATTTTGGTGAAAACATTGAAGGCACTTCTCTTCTTTCAGAAGTGGTTTGCAGTAAACAACAGGAATTCTTTCTGGTATTGATAAGTAACTATAACAGGGCACTATAACCAGAAGAATGAGGTGTAACACAAAGTCTCCCCCTCAACTGCCAAAGAGTGAAATATGAAAGATATGGGGGCACAAAGTCATCCTGCGATCCTTTACACAGAAACAAAAAAAAACACACTAAAGATAATTGTAGCAGCACAAAGTCTCCCACAGTTGGCTTCAGAACACCTTCTTGGTTACTTCCACTAGTTCTACTTGTTAAATTAAATGGACAAGATTGCATCTAAGAGACAGACATAAGAAAAATCTCCTAAATAACATAAGTTATTACAGCACAAAGTCTGAAAGTAACCTGCTTTCTCATTCATATAACAAAATATGATTAACAATCTGAGCTCAAAGTCTCAAGAAATGCCTTTCAATTTTGGCAGAGTTTCACTTTTATATCAGAGAGATCTCCTTTAAAACAATAAGAGAGATTACAATATATATCAACCAAGAAAGACTTGGTGCTTTGTTTCATGGAATGGCCCATACTTGCATTCAATGTCGTGAATGCATTTTTAGTTCTGTCAAGGGGGCCATGCTAGAACAGGGCATCAACCTTGACTTTGGCATGTCAATTCATCTCAAATGTCTTCTCCTTAGCATGGGTTGTCTGGTCTTTCTCCAAATATGTACACGGCTTTCCCCTCGCTTTTATTCAAAGGGAGAAAAATAGGCCTTGCCTTTTAATGTTTGCGAGCTTAGATATCTACTTGGTGGAATATTCCACCTACTAGAAATAACTCTTGTGCAAATATTTCAATATCTCCTGTAGCTTTTCCCTCTTTCTTTGTGATCTAAGTTCTCGGGCTATCTCCTTTCTTTTCTGCATGCTCTTTCGGCTTCCTCTTCAGCTAGTTGCTTAGTTTATTATTTAGGTTCTGCACCACATTTTAAAACCAACAAATATTTCATTACCTTGAATTTGACATCTATGGGGATGTCATTGGTCGCTGGTTGTTTGAACCATTTTGAACCATGAACCTTTGAAAGTTTATTGGTTCAATAGTTCAATGGTTTAGGTGGTCTTATCAGATCCTTAGTTCCATTGCTTTCCTGGGTCATTCACTTTCCTAGTTTAATCACTTTCCTAGATCAATCACTTTCCTAGTTCAATCCCTTCTTTGCTCGTCAGTTGAACCATCTCTTTAAATTGGTCTCTAGAATCTTTCATTTCTTTCCTTTGCTCAGAGCTTATTTGAACCTTTGAACCCATTTGGTTCAAGGTTCAATAGTTCATCCTCTTTCTTAGAAGTCTTTATTTTCTCTAAGTCTCTTGAGCTTTGAAATTCCTTCAGCTTTATTTCTTTGGAACACCCTGAAGGGAAGGCGTCCCTTTGGGCTTTGAGAAAGGTTCATTTCCTGGTCACCAAGAGCCCCCTGCAAGGGTACCTGCCCTTCGGGGTCCTTCAGGCGGCCTTCTTCAAAGCCTTCAGATAAAATGTTTGAAGGAATTCCTTCAGACATTTTATCTGAAGGACATATTTCTTTTACCTTAGCCACTTTCTGTCGGGCCTTTAAACATTCCTTTGAACCTTTCAATTAAACTGACCGATTGAACCAACAATGGTTCAATGGTTTAATGTTGTGTTATACTCATTCAATTGACCACTTGAACCAACCAATTTGAGCCAATCTCATTGAACCTTTGAACTTTGAACTCTTTTGGTTCAAGGTTCAACGATTCAATGGTTCAATCTTTCTTCTTTTTGTTAAGTCTTTTGAAGTCGTTGAACTTGCCAAAGTAGTTGAACTTTGAACTTTTGCCAAAGTGCTTAACTCTTTGAGTCTACCAACATCGTTGAACATTTGAACCTTTGGAAGTGAGGTTCAATGGTTCAATGGTTCAATCATTTTTTGAAGCTTGTCAATGGACCTTTTGGTTGAACCTTGGCATTGAACCAACCTTGAAATTGCCTAAGTGTTGGAAACTTGTTTCTTTGTGAGAGCTCACCTATTGAAGTGGTTGAACCTATTGAACCTATGAGTCCCTTAGCTGAAAAAGCTTGAGCAATGAAGAATTTGAATACTTAGAACATTTTTTGAGAAGGAAAGAGAGAATTTTGGCCTACAGGACCAAAATAGTTGATATGTTGTTCCCAAAAATAAGTGACACATTTTGGGAACAATAGCTGGCTCCAATTGGAGAACTTCCATTGAATGTCAAAACAATTGAAGGGAGTAGAAACTAGAATCTCCAGTGCCTTTAAGTATGCCATTGGGCTACGGAGTCATGCTACCCAAAAACAAAGGCACCAAAAATGAAAACAAAAGCATAAAATAAAACTAAAAACTATACAAATATACATATGTATAACTGATGTCACCTGATACTTTAAGGATTGAAGTGCTTTAGATGCTGCCCATGGTGAGGCAGAGAGAAGGGTGTGCCATCTTGATACTTCAATAGGAAACTATTTTCACCATTGAGTTGATGGATAGTAAATGACCCTCTCCATAGGGAATCAAATTTCCCATGCATTCCCTTTAGTTCTTTTCTCTTGTCCCATAACATAACTTGATCACCAATCTAGAACTCATGGTTTCTTGATTTCTAGTCGAAGAGCTTCTTCACCAGACTTTGATGTGCAACAATTCAGTCCAATACCATAGTTCACTGCTCATCCAATTCAGTCAAGCACATGATCCTTTTGTTGATGGAGCTTTCATAGGTCTGATCTTCGACCGCCTTTGCCAATTTTAATGCTAGCAGTTCCAAGGTGATTAGTATCTCTACATTGAGACCATACAGAAGTTGGAAAGGTGACATACCTATTTACCTTTTGGGTGTAATTCTATTTGCCCATAAAGCATCAACCAATACTTTATGCCAGGTTCGTTGGTTGTCATCCACCAGCTTCTTGATGATGGTCACCAGGTTCTAGTTGCTTAATTCAGCTTGGCCATTCCCTTATGGAAAACAATCAGAGTGAGAGAGGGTAATCCCATAGTAAAAATAAAATTGAGTGATCTCATGAGAAGAGATATAGGTTGCATTATCTGTCATAATCTTGGTTGGGACCCTAAACCTAGAAATGATGTTCTCCTTGAGGAAATTGCATACTACTTCTGAAGCAGCATGCTTGGTTGGAATTGATTCCACCCATTTGGTGAAGTAATTTGTGGCTGTAAGGACATAATCATGTCTAGCACTTGAAGATGGGTTTACAACACCAATGAAATCAATTCCCCATTGCTGAAATGGCTCTTCTATTACCACTGGCTTAAGAGGCAAAGCAGCTAACTTGGGTCTTCCAATGAACTGTTGGCATAGTTAACATCTTCGTACCTATTTGTATGCATCTTGAAACAGAGTAGGCCAGTAATACCTAGCTCACAAAATCTTATGAGCAGTTCCAGGTGCAAAAAAATTTCCTCCATAGGCTAGATTATGGAAGGATTCCATAAGTTTGTTCTGCTTCACTTTATCCACGCAACAAAGGAACACCCCATCAAGGTTCCTCTTATACAGCTTGTTGTTCCACAAGACAAAGTTGGTAGCTTTCAACTTGACAGTCCTCTTTCTTTTATGAGACAAGTGAGTAGGACACTCACCGTAGGTAACAAAATGAGTGATATTTGAATACCACTCATTCGTGGTGGTGACAAAGAGGACTATTGGCGTGTCTTCAACCTCTGTTCCTTCATGCCCTATTTCTTCCAATATGTTATCAGCAATCAATTGGCAGAGGCCCCTTCTCCACACAAGCTTGGTTGGTTTGATAAAAAGATAAAACTCCTAGATTTTGGTAACCCAATTGCCCTTTTTAGTTCCAAACTCCTGCTGAGTTAATATGGATTTGACTGTGGTATCAAGAACTAGGGCAATAATGTGTAAATTTAGAATGTAAAAGTAGAAGTGATTTACTACCTTTACCACTACATAATCATGCTTCTCTAGATTTGAATATTTTAGTTCATGAGTTTTTAGAGGGCAGCTCATGAAGGATATGGGAGATTCCACACCTTTTTTGTTCTGTTGAACCAAAATTGCTGAAAGTGTGTGCTCAAAAGCATAACTGTATATTGTGAAATCTTTAGTGTAATCTGGACAAACTAGAATTGGGGCATGGGCTATAGCTGTCTTGATGTCCTAAAATGCTGATTTTCATTCTTTAGTCCTGCTAAAAGTGGCCTTTCCCTTCATCATGTCGACAATGTAGCGAGTCTTCTCTACAAACTCAGGAATGAACATTCATAAAAAAATCACCTTTCCAAAGAAAGAGTATATTGCAGTCTTACTTGTGGGTAGAGTAATCTCTCAAATTGATTTGACTCTTTCTGAGTCAATCTTTATGCCTTCTCGAGATACAATATGTCTAAGAAGTTTTCCTTCTGTTACCCCAAAAATAGACTTCTTGGGATTTAGAGAGATGCCATTCTGGCGACATCATTTCAACACTTGTTGCAAATGATGTAGGTGATTAGGATGATGCTTGGAAAAGATTGTTAAATCATCAAGGTACATGATAATGAACTTACCCATTTCATCTTTGAAAGCAAGGTCCATTGCTTTTTGAAAAGTAGTGCCAAAATTTATCAGGCCAAATGACATCCTTTAATATGCAAAGGTGCCCCAAGGCATGGTGAAGGCAGTCTTATGCTAGTTTGCTTCACCAACTTCAACTTGATTGTATTCTGAGAAGCCATCTAGCATTGATAACATCTCTGAACCTATCACTATCTGAATAACTTGGTTTATGATGGGAAGAGGATAGTTATCCTTTAAGGATGACTGATTCAAATTCTTGAAGTCCACGCAAAGGTGAATTTCACCATTCTTTTTTCTCACAGGTACTATGTTTGCAATCCACTTGGAATGATGGACTGGGAAAATTATCTTAGCATTCAACATTTTTTGTATTTCAGACAGAATAATACCTAATATCTTTAGATTGTACTACCTAAATTTTTACTTGTAAGGCACCAAATCACTCTTGAGAGGAATTTTATGGCAAATTTCTTTAGGCCTGAGTGGCTTTAGATCATCATATGAGTATGCCAGAACATCTATGTACTAGCAGAGTAGAGCAGTAAACTTGAAACTCTCTTCAGGAGTGTAGCACTTCCCAATATTCACCATCTTGGGATTTTCCTTGGTACCCAAGTTTATCTGATCAAACTCCTGGGAGCAGATTGAATCCATTTGCTACTTTTTGATGAACCTATAGTGCTTGTCAAAAAATTTCTCAAGAAAAACTAGTCCTTTGGGAATTTTATTCTCTTTTAGCTGCAGGAATTCTTCACCTGCATTTGAACTTGTTTCAGGGGCTGGTTCACTACCTTTGAAGTGATGCTATTCGAAGCTGCCTTTTTGTTCCAAGAAGGCAATGATTTGGTTGTCACCATTAAACACTTGCTAATGATTAGCATTGTCAGGTACACTTGGTTGAAAGACCAATTTGATAGTGTAATTATCTCTTTTAAAATCTAGGTGAGGAACTAAAAGAGTTGCAAAAATAGCTAATGCATCAACTCGATCATTAAATTCTCTTAACACTACAGAGATACTAAAAGCATCAAAGCTTTCAATTTGATCCCAAACTAGATTGCGGTAGTGGTGCAATTTTTTATTTTTGGTTTGGTACAGGTTCCTCACCTGACAAAACACCAGCTCAACATCTCCTTTGGCTTGAAGGAGTTTGATGCCTCTGTCTTGAGCAGCCTTTAATCCAAGCAGTAGAGATTTGTACTTAGCAGTGTTTTTGGTGTTGCTAAACTGCAACTTATATGAAGAAGGAAAAATATCTCCTTGAGGAGATATCAACACAATATTAGCTCTTGAACCGATAGAGGAATAGTTGCCATCGAATTCTAGTATCCATATGTTATCAAGAACTATTTTTACCTTAGATTCTACTTCATTTGGAGGGGAGGATTCTTCTGCACTTATACTGCATTCTACCAATCTTTTTGCTATTCTGTCTGAGCCAATTTTTAGATTGTCATTTTCAGAAGTTTCATCAGTTGCCACATGAACCTCTTCCATGGATAAGAAGTAATTACCCATGCTTGAAGACTCAAATAGAATTTGAGCTTCAGGCGCTAATGTTTTAGTGACAACATATTTTGCTTCCTTCTCAGGGAGCAACCTCTGTATGATGGCTTTAACCAGGATTCTTACTTCAGACAGGTCCATGTTCAACTCACCACCAACATCCTTGCAAAAATTTTGCCCAAGAAGGATGCCATATGAGGATGGGATGTTGACCACCAAGACTGTCATTTTAATTCTCTTTTCTAGAAATATCACAAATGCAAATTGGGTATCTTTGATTTGTTCCAACAGTGGCACTTATTTGTTCTCCATAGAAAAATATCTCCCAAATGTCTTGGTCAGTGTGAGACCAAGAGATTCTACCACTTTGCAAGCATGACATTGTCAGACGCACCTAAGTCTATGATGCAATTGTTCAACTGGTGTCCATTTATCAATAGGGAGACATAAAATGGTTCTATCCTCCCGAGAGCAATAGGAGGAACAATGACAAGGTTATTTTGAGTGGATGTGGGAGTCAACTTTGGATCAGTTGGTCTTACAGGGATGGTTTTACTCTTCACACATTCCATTAATCTATCCAACTACTCAGGGTTGGATTATAGGAATTCAAATTCAGACATTTAAATTTTAGTTTTCTTGACATGGTCAACTATGTCAAATGACTGAAATGGACTAGGAGTAGAGGAAGGAAGTTCATCCTTCTAGTTTTTAGGGGGGGTACTGATCTATGAAATTGAATTGGAAGGTGAAGGCATACTTGAGGTACTTACTTTTTTATTACTCACTGGGTCCTTTGGCTGGAAAGGTAGAGAAGTTCCTTGTTTGGCAATTGAAATTACAGGCTACACTCAGTCCTCTGATTTTTATTTATCAGCTTGCTAGGTTGACTAATTCTTGAACAAGGTGAACACAATGTATGATCCCTCAATTGCTTTACCTTCACTTCTGGGTTCATCCTGGTAATTTAAGCAACTAATGTTGGAGTCGCTAGCTAATTCCTCTTCTCCCTCTATGAAGAGATTAACATCTTATTTTGGGTTCAATTTAGGATAGAAAGAGAAATCAAATTTTGTTTCAAGATATCCAATTGCTGAATTGGTTGGAGGTGCTTTAATGGCAAGCTTCCCATATGGGGGAGGAAAATGATTTGGCTGCCCTTAATTCCTGACAACATTGCCTTGGTATGACTGATTAGGGAATGTCCTCCTTGGTATATCTCTGTATGATGGAGCAGAAGACATCCCTTGCACCATTTGCTTCTTGAGAGATAGCAACTCATTTGCCAACTTTTGCACCATTGGATCAATGGTGCCTGTAGATGGATATTCAGAGAATGAAAAAGATTTATCTCTGTTAGGATCTCTCCTTATCTTTCCTGCCAAGATAAGGTCGTCTTCCACCTTAGTAGCCAAATCTTGAGCAATAGCAAGGTCTATGTGGCCAGCCTGTCTCAACAAGAAACTCACTTCAGGTAGCTGAGAATTGATGAAAAAACATTTAAAGTTCTCAGGTTTTGGCTGAGCAATTATAGGAATTCTATTCTTTAACTTGTCAAATTTGGCTATGAAATCCCTCATAGGTTCGTGAGGTTTTTTCTTCATTTGATTGAGCTAGGCTAGTAGGGCATGTGCATCTTCTGTAGGCTTAAATTTGGCTTCAAATTTACCTTTAATAGTGTTCTAGTCAGTCATTGACCAAACCTGTAGGTGATAGAACCAGTTTGTGACATTACCTTGTAATGTCTCCACAAACAACCTGACTGCTACATCCTCGTACTCCACACCTATCACACCACAGGCTATACTAAAGGCTAAAATATGTTCATCAGGGTGAACTCTCCTATCACCAAAGAATTTGGGGAAATTATTCCTTGAACTGTGTGGTAGCTCATGTAGAGGTGGGGTTAAATTGAGTGGGCCAAAAGAGTTATCCCAAGGGCCTTGAACCACCATTATTTGACTATGGAAAGGGGGGATAAAAAATTTGGGTGGAGTATGTATAGGCAAAGCTCTGATAGCCGAGGAAAAAAAAGCTCTGACTTGTATTGGTGACCTGGGGATGGTAGGAGGAAGACTCCTAGTTCGTTAGAGGTGAGGTTGTGGAGGAAACAACTCAAAATTGCTCTGCTACTCTAACTCAAAAATAAGGTCAACAATACCTTTGGATCTCTAGTGTCTCATATACTGTGGAGCTGCCAAATTGTAGAATAAAAATGGAAAAGAATTGGCCCTGCTTCAGCTTGAAGCTTGAGGCTTCAAACTGCGCATTCTTCCCCAGTGGAGTCACCAAAAGCTGTTGGGTGAATATTTTGTCACCAGCTAACTGATGGAAAAATAGGTTATTTCAACCACAACATAGGGAGATTGGTCAGCCAAATGTGTAGGTTTACCACATCATAAGGGGACAAATCTCTCCTCTCATCAATGGGAGGTTCCCTATAAATATGAGGCACTATATACTATGCAAAGACTATAAATATAAGTAGAAAATAACACTCAGGGGTAGGACAACACCATCCATCTCTCTTTTTTTAGAGATGATGTTCACAGACATAGGAGAATTTTCGTGAAAACACTGAAGGCACTTCTCTTCTTTTAGAAGTGGTTTGCAATAAACAACAAGAATTCTTTCTAGTAGTGATAAGTAACTATAGCAGGGTGCTGTAACTAGCAGAATGAGGTGCAACACAAAGTCTCTCCCTCAATTGCCAAAGAGTGTAATACGAAGGATAATGGTGGCACAGAGTCATCCCAAGATCCTTTACATAGAAATAGAAAAACAAACATACTAAAGACAATTATAGTAGCACAAAGTCTCTCACAGTTGGCTTCAAGACACCTTCCTAGTTACTTCCACTAGTTCTACTTATTAAATTAAATGGACAAGAATGCATCTAGGAGACATACATAAGAACAATCCCCTAAATAACACAAGTTATTACAGCATAAAGTCTGAAAGTAACCTGCTTTCTCATTCATATAATAAAATATGATTAACAATTTTAGATCAAAGTCTTAGAAAATGCCTTTCAATTTTGGCAGAGTTTCACTTCTATATCAGAGAGATCTCCTTTAAAATAATAAGAGAGATTACAATATATAATAGCCAAGAAAGACTTGGTGCTTTGTTTCATAGAATGGCCCATGCTGTGCATTCAATGCCTTGAATGCATTTTCAATTTTGTCAGGGGGGCCATGCTGGAATAGGGCATCAGCATTGACTTTGGCATGTCAATTCATCTCAAATGTCTTCTCCTCAGCATGGATTGTCTGGTCTTTCTCCAAATATGTACGCAGATGTCCCCTCACTTTTATTTAAAGGGAGAAAAATAGGCCCTGCCTTTTAATATTTGCGAGCTCAGATATCTACTTGGTGGATTGTTCCACCTATTGGAAATAACTCCTATGTAGATATTTTAGTATCTCCTATAGGTTTCCCCTCTTTCTTTGTGATCTAAGCTCTCTCCTTTTTTTTTGCATGCTCTTTCAGCTTCCTCTTTAGCTGGTCACTTAGTTTGTTCTTTAGGTTCCTGTACCACATTTAAAAACCAACGGATATTTCATTACCTTGAATTTGACATCTGCAGGGACATCATTGGTCACTGGTCGCTTGAACCATTTTAAACCATGAACCTTTGAAAGTTCATTGGTTTAATGGTTCAATGATTCGGGTGGTCTTATCGGCTCCTTGGTTCCATGCTTTCCTGGTTCATTGACTTTGCTAGTTCAATCACTTTCTTGGTTCAATCACTTTTTTGGTTCAATCGATTTCTTGGTTCAATCCCTTCTTTGCTCATCAGTTGAACCATCTCTTTGAACTGGTCTCTGGAGTCTTCTATTTCTTTCCTTTGCTCAGAGCTTCTTTGAACTTGTTGAACCTTTGAACCCATTTGATTCAAGGTTCAATGGTTCATTCTCTTTCTTAGAAGTCTTTGTTTTGTCTAAGTCTCTTGAGCTTTGAAATTCCTTCGACTTTATGTCTTTGGAACACCTTGAAGGGAAGGCATCCCTTCAAGCTTTGAGAAAGGTCCATTTCCTGGTCACCAAGAGCCCCTCACAAGGGTACCTACCCTTCGAGGTCCTTTGGGTGGCCTTATTCTTCAAATCCTTCAGACAAAATGTCTAAAGGAAATCTTTCCTTTGCCTTAGTCATTTTATATCAGGCCTTTGAACATTCCTTTGAACCTTTTGATTGAACCGATCGATTGAACCAACAATGGTTCAATAGTTTAATGGTGCAATGCTGTGTTCTACTCATTCAATTGACCACTTGAACCAACCGCTTTGAACCAATCTCATTGAACCTTTGAACTTTGAACTCTTTTGGGTCAAGGTTCAATGGTTCAATCTTTTTTCTTTTCGTTAAGTCTTTTGAAGCCGTTGAACTTGTCGAAGTGGTTGAACTTTGAACTTTTGCCAAAGTGCTTAACTCTTTAAGTCTGCCGATGTCATTGAACCTTTGAACCCATTGAACCTTTGAACCTTTGGAAGTGGGGTTTAATGGTTCAATGGTTCAATCCTTTGTTTGAAGCTTATCGATGGACCTTTTGGTTGAACCTTGGCATTGAACCAACCTTGAAATTGCCTAAGTGTTGGGAACTTGTTTCTTTGTGAGAGCTCACCTATTGAAGTGGTTGAATCTATTGAACTTGTGAGTCCCTTAGTTGAAAAATCTTGAACAATGAAGAATTTTAATATTCAAAAAAAATTTTGAGAAGGGAAGAGAGAATTTTGGCCTACAGGACCAAAATAGTTGATATGTTGTCCCCAAAAATGAGTGACACATTTTGGGAATATGGGGTACCTAGGGTTTATTCAGGAAGGCTTCAAGTGACTGGGAAGTAGTGAAAACATGCCTAGTGGGTTATGCAAGCAAGCAGGAAAGACCTATGGTTTTGATGTCACAAGTCATGCTTAAGTTGTACAAATTGCATTTTTATGTGATTACATAATATCAATAAAATATAGTTGATTTTTCATAATTTCAAGGTAGATTAGAGATAGAAGATATTGGAGAAAGTTTACTTTTTGGTGAAGGATTTAGGGGCTATGAAAGAGGAAAAATACCACCCCCAAACTTTTGCTTTTATATTTCAAAGCCAAAAAATAAAATGGAGGAGGAACCACACTAATGAAAAGTAACATTTTAATTACTATTATGTTCATAAAATTAAGCTCATATAGCTTTCTATGAATTGATGCTATTTTTATTGCTGAGTATGAGAGGAAAACTCAAGAATTCCATGAGGAATAGCATAATTCTCAATAGAAAATGGCAGAATAATTTTTGGTTATTTATCTCTTTGGCTAATGTAGATTTGAAACTAAGTGTAGATGCCAAAATATTTAGGAACAAAAGGACAAGACATAAGGTGACAAAGTGGAAATAAATAAGAACAATACCTATTTATGGGATCTTGACCATCATTGAAAAGAAAACAAGGTATGCCTAAATAACCATTGTTATCTAATTTATATTTTTATGTTTATGCTTTTCCTAAAACAACCCCAATTTTTTTTTTGAAGTTATCTATTAAAGTACACAACAAAACAACAAAAAGTCCCACTACATATAATAAATGTAGTGTAATGCATCTTATTGGCAACTCGATAGGAAGTGCTAGTAACCCATAATCATCATCCCACTGATCCCAAATGGATAAGACTATGATCAAGAGCACATCTAAGAATGCCTGATTATCTAATTGCTAAATAATTAAATAAGATAAGAAATAAGTATGATACTAAAGCATGAACTAATGACCAAACATAATGTTCTAACTTACTAACTTGATTAGATAAGTCTCATCCAATCATGAGATCAGTGAGTTGAGATCTCAAATCCATTGCTAAAACCAATCATGATGTAAACTAAAGGATACAATACCTACTAGGGAAACACCCACCCGAGGACTAATCTTTATCCTACCCCCATTGATCACCATACTGTGATCAGGAGCACTTTAGGAAACATTACACCTTCATCCCCTAAATTGACGAAGGCTACATACATAGATAAACTTCATGAAGAAGAATTATTCTCATTAGTTTTGTGAATTACAATATAATTGACCCAAGGTGGATGACATCACACATGTGAGCCTCCTATAGAACATGTGTATGATTGGCATTAGAAAAATAATTAATTATCATGCCATAGGATTACCATCGTATGAGCCAACCATAAAGATCTCACACCTAAATTTTGTTTACTTATCTTTTAGTTATCATATCATGTTACTATATAATCATAGGCATTCATGCCATACTAACATGCATATGACCATGCCAAAGTTCATTACTTAATTAGTCTTAAACATTAATTTATGTGTTTATTAAAGAAGATTATGATTTAACAACTCCTTGTCAGGGTGGACTAATAGATAATGTAACAAAATGTAATCATTAATGTTACCATCACTTATTAAATCCTTATCCCAACTTTGGGATCATTTATCACTTTAATGCACATACAAGGTATACTAAGAATTCCAAGACAAGGATAAGCTTTCATTTTAATTCCTCACACATTTAATATAACCAATAATTATCCATGCTCATATAAACATTAATGAAACTATAGTCAACTTCCATTAACCAATAGTTGCATTATAACATTTGGATTTTTAGACTTTTAAAAACATGTCATACATCTAAATCATTATAACACTATGAGTAGTATAATACATAATCTAATAAGGGAGCCTTCATAAGAGGATCATTAAACTTGCTTAATTCATTGCTTAAGCAATAAAAGTATGATCACTAAACAAAATATTATGACCAATAACATTCATTGCCATAAAGTAATAATAAAACATATTGCTTGGACCACCAATGGACTATTTGCATAATCTATATGCAACAACTTATTTTCAGCCAAGATTATAACATGTTAAGACTATATGTTTAATAACTACACTATAATTTAGAGATATCATATATCATCATTCAAATGTCATAAAAAGATATTAGTCTAAATACTAAGTATGCATTCCATGTTATGAGAATGTCACTAATAAAACTCATCATGAAATCCATGAAGAATATACATAATTCTACCAAGGAGATTTACAACCTCTAACTAATTCTAGCACATCATAAACCAACATTGTTTTACCTTCTTGTAAATTTAAGGTTAAAGACATTACGATTACAATTGTTCCAATAATGACCTTTTTACCATTTTGTGCCTACTCAAATTGACAAGTATGTCTCTTACTCATGTACATACACTAGTATAACATAATGCATTATAATTACACTATCACTCCTATGGTAAATAGATCCCATAATAGAGGCACACCAAATAACTAAATACATTTGTTTAGATATATAATAATCAAGCAATTGTCCTCAAGATGCCTTCAAGTGTACATCAAAATCAAGAATGTCCTTTGTACAACATAATTAATATTACAAAATTTCATAAGGTAATAAGAAGGGATCATAGCATAAAATAGATATCCAACCACAATCCATCACATCAACATCATATGCTAATAGGCATGAACAAGAGTAAGCTATCATAGACCATCCATGTGTAACAACAAAGAGAAATGAACACTACAAGGAGGACACCCCTCAAAACTAGCCATGTGAGTCCAACGATCGATGTTCCTTACCACCCAGACCATCAACTTGGTGGAGGGTTTCAAAACCAGGTACTTGGGTGAGGTAAGAGATGCACACATAATACTGAGCCACTAGTAAAGACAAAGAAAATGGTCAACATAGGATGTGAAAAATAATGTAATCAACATATAACCACAACACTCAACTGAGCTAGTTGGCCCAAGTAATGTCCAAGGCATATATTAGTTATTTATAGAGGATGATTTACAACGTAAATCAAGGTCTATAATATCCAATTCATAAGACCACAAAAACTAGCCAAGGTCTAATGCTCGACCCAAGAGGCTTATCCGATCATAAAATAATTAGCACACGGGGGTTTTAATCAACAATAGCCAAAATTAACTCCATCAAGTAAAAATGTGGAAGACATAGAATTCATAACATAAAATGAACTCAGATTGGCCTAGAAATGACCGTGTATGGCCAACATTAATTCTTTGTAAGTAAATTTAATAAATTTGGAACCAAATAATAAATGACCTTAATCAATCAAATGGGCTAACATAAATAGTAGTCCAGGACTGATAATTTTAACCCAATCTGGTTTGATGAAGACCACTCAAATGATAGGAGTAAATAAAGATTTATAATCAAGAGGGTACTTTGGTTTTATTATAATTGTAACTTAAAATATGACAACATTATCAATGTGAATAAGTTCATAATAAATAACCCCAAGGAGCATAATGATTAAGATATTAATTAAACCAATTTGGGGTAACGCAAGTATGTTAGTTAATGTTTGATCTTAGAGAAGAACCTAATTTTAAACATCCCTCAATTTAATAATGATAAAATAAAAAAGACCCAACACAATCTTTAAGCACACATCAAGGAGAAATATGAATTTAAATTGAATCTAGCCATTATAGATTCATAAGGGAAGTCTCACGACTTCCCCATGAATCTAGAATGATCCATATAAACTCTAATGAAAATTAAAATAAAGAAAAAATACATTCCTAGGATAAATTCAAAACCAGTGCATACCTGGCATGTGTAGGGCTCTATGGAGAAATAAGGGGTTTTCAGGATAAGAGTCTGGGCATCCCTTTTTTTTCTCAACAGCTTGTAGCTATGCTAAATGCCTATCAAATCTGGCACTGGATTCCTTGGAGTTTTGATCCAACTTGCCATTTATTAAAAGATTAGGCCTCTCAATAATAATTTCTTTAGCATCCAATGATGATGTCATAATAGGTACAAAGTCAAAGTAGGCCCTTTGCATGACATCATCTCCATGATAGATTAAGCCACAACATTTAGACATAAATGATGAGGTAATATGACCTTTCACTTGAATTTTGCTTTCAATTAAGCATCAAGACTATCTGATGGCTCTTAATGAGCAAAGAAGTCATAAAAATGTGCTAGAGAAATGCTACCTTTAATGTCTGAAAATGAATTACCAAAGCATGTTATCGATAATGCTATAAAAGATGAGAAGTTTGATTCGATTGCATAGAATGACGTAGTAGGTAAAATGTTCTCAATGACCAGCAAAACCATTTGAAACCTCCTCCTAGATTCTCCTCCCTGCCATCATACTCCTCTCTACCTTCACTTTTCATCTCCATGCCTACCCCTTCGTGTCCTTCCTTTTCTCACCATACGCCCCTATCATCTATCTCTTTTACCTTCCTTCCTTTATCTATTCTTTCCTTTTTCATTGTGTTAATCTTTTTCTTTTTCTTTTCTTTACTATCCATACTTTACTTCCATACACCACACCCCGTATTTTTCTAAAGCTGACCCCATTCTAATGGGCTATGCCCAGCTAAGAAAAACACAACCCCCTTGTCATACACCATATTCTGGCCTAATACCTCTCACCATCCACACTCCTATCTTGTTCTTCCCCTTACCTTGGCATTAGACCTCCTTTTTCCACCATGCCTAGTCCTTGTATTTTTCATTCTGGTCCATGCTTCTCCTTGAGTATCCTCCAAGACAAAGGAAGTCAAAATAATATATATAATATATGTATACATATACATATATATATATTATAGGATAGTGTGTGTGTATATATATATATATATATCCACCTAGCTTCATTTCAATCACTAGGAAATAAGTAAATATATATAAAATAATGCAATCCAATAAATCAAGGAAATAATAATATAATAAAACATCCCACAGATTGGGATAAACACGCCACCCAAGGAAATAAAATAATGGAAATACAAATAAAATAATATATAATAATAATAAAAATTATAGAGTCAATTCTTAATTCAATGAAGTCATAAAAATAATTAAGAATAATAAAATCATTAAGTCATCTAAAAATCCCCAAATCATCAACTCAATCCCAAAATAATAAACAATGAAATCTTCCATAATTAAAATAATAATAAATCATTAATAAATGCAACTATTAATATTATCAAGCTATCAAAAAGGTAATAATATGTAAATCACCAATTATTAAACAATATGAATTAGTGGAATACATATAGATATTGAATAGTTAAAAAATAAAGTCATTAAATAAAATGATTAACCAAGGTAAAAAATTATCAAAATGCTAATAATCATTATCAATTCACTTAATGTAATAATAAAAATAATAAAAATCATTAAAATGATAATAATTTTTGGAAATCGTAACATTGACCAAATGCCCAAGGTGGTCAAATTATAGGAATGGTTACCAAAGACAATTTCCAAGGTCAAGAGACCCCCATGAGTCTAGATGAACCCAACCAACTAGGTTAAGAAGTCAAAACACTCTTACAACTTAAACATCTAGAAGGATTATTGAATGCAAAAAAGACCTTGAGCATACAAGGGTAGACAAAAGGAAAAATAGAGCCAAAACTCGATAATCCCAATTAGGGAGCAAGAACAACACACACATGCTTAAAATAGGGTAAGACCAAAATGACAAAAATAATAACACACAAATATATAATGATGGTGGCTCAATATCAAATAGTATATGCTATACGTATCAGAGTGACATTTTGATTGCTCAATAACACATGATATACTTGAGGTGCCCAAACCTAATGTCGAGCCTAGCTCATGGCCTAGTGCCTGCATCCACCAAATAAGACATCAATAGTACATGAACAATGTCGATATAATAATAATTCAAAATAAATAAAAATACATGAAATGATACATCTTGTATGATCATCTGTAATTATGAAGGGACTAGAGTCAATACTGATGACCATGACCCCAAACATGCCCTGTGGCATAACCAATAATTGCAAGAGGAAACAACATCAACCCATATCTAGTAAAACATGCTATATCAATGACATATAGTAATGTAACTAACTGAAGTAATATATACATAAAATAGGATAAAATGAATCCAACATAAGTAGTATGCATATCAAGATATAATGAATCCAATACGAGCATCAATTATGCCATATCATATCACAACGGCTATCCAAGATACCAACATCACAACCATCTGAACAAAAAACCAACATCAATAGTCATTAGTCTAAGTGTTATTGAAACACACCTAAGCAGGATATAGTTTAGTATCTGAAGGGTCCATAAAGTTGGTTCATGAAATCCTCCCTTTCTTAAAGAGGAGTCTTCTCGATGACTAATAACAAGCAAATACAAAGTTCTATGAAAAAGTCCAACAAAACCAATCAATACTACTACACAATCTTTCCACCTATTATGGGGTGTTAATGTCTCAGATATATCTTACTGGCATTTATAACTATTATTATTAGGACAATTGCATTATCTAATGAATTAGGCCAATTAATTGCCTCCTTCCCATCTTCACATGTCCTTCATGACATTGAAAGGGGAAAATAGTACTTAAACAACACTATCACAACAAAAAATTCCACCAAATATCTCAGCTTGGTTGGAACTTTTATACTCTCATGCCTTAAAAAGACAATCGAACACATCAATAATTCACTAAAAATAGATACAATAGGTTCATCGAACCCAAAATGCCTACATCAGTCAACAAAAATCCAAGGTAATAGCTATTAATTCTAATACAACATCACTGATATTAACTATTTTAGCCATTTAGGAAGGTGGTCATAAAGCATCACGAGCACACAATAACCTAAAACACAACTCACACTTTCCTTAATACACTTCCTAGTAAGGGTACTAACAACACTCCCAAGCATGAACATACAACTAAGGAACCACAAGATTAAAAGTGATGTGTAAAACAGATTAATAATCTAAGTATGCAATTTTACTAGGTCCAAGTCAATTGTGTCAACACACACATAACTATAATATGAGGCCAACAATCACAAAAATATCCAATCCCACTAGATTTTAACCAAATTATAAATCAAGAGTGAAAATATTCCATTGAAACATTATGTCATATGCATAATCCTAAGATCATTCATCATATAATGTCATATCACAATGGTAATAATCCATACTATTATGGTTACTCCACTACATCATCAATCATTTAGGGGTTAGTGTAACATCCCACACTAACCATTGAACATCGGAGAAGCCATACCAGGCATCACATACAACCCCAAGGCTTACAACATGTTCTCCAACACACACATGAGCTCGCATGATGGTCAAGGGATACCAATCTCACCATCCAAAAATAACTATCTGAGGGCATCACCCAACTTTCATCACTCTATCCAAGAGTCAAGTGGGTACTTAGGATTTTAAACACCACTTGATCAAGGCTTAGTGCTACTCTATTCGAGCACAAAGTCAACAAACATTCAAGTAATGCTTTCGAAATAAAATAGAAATATCTCCATGAATATTTCCAATAAGTATAACAAAATAATACCTAAACAAGAGCATGATTACACCTACAGGTCAACACATGCATGCATTTCAGCAATTATCCCCTTGTTGAATTGCATAAATGTCCAAGTCTAAAGGACCAGTTAGTGCTTCATAAGGGCAAAATAATAAAACCTCAAAATGGTTGATTTTATCACAACCATCAGGGGGTAACTAAAGGAACACTAAATCCATAAAGTGACCATTATGCACTAAGATTTCACAGCCAACCCATGGCACACCTGGTGCACACTTTGAATGAATCAGATGGCTACTTGTGTAAGGGGTAAAAGTGTATTTTCATCTTATGAAAGACTTCAATTCCTAGCCCATACCCAGTCAAAACTATTATAGATGGAGTGCTTCTCTACCCTGTACCTCATACTTACACCAACACTCAATGCTAGAGTAGTGAATGCGGGGTTACACAACATAATACAACATTATACCTTGGAAATTCAATCAAATAGAGATTGGTTATATGAGGGAAAATACATCACATGAGTAAGGTATGTCCACATTATCACATACTAAATATGTTAACAATACGAATCATATTTATTCCAAGACATGCACATAAAATACTCATGCCACAATTTTAAAACATAAGTTAAAATAGGGTTCACATGATTGATTTCAAAAGTGGGAGAACACTTAACACAAGTAATTTTCACATTATTCACACATAAAACCATTAACAACATACCATTATGTCTATAAAATTATCACACCACAATGCTAATATCAATAAGATAAAGTGAAAACTCACAAGGTTATTACATACACATAGGTGTAAAAGATACCAATTTACATGATTTGACATAATCAATGAAATGTAAAGGTTCAAAAAACAAGGTCATTATAAAAACAAGTATGTGAAATTCCAAAAGGTCAACCATATGCACAAGTATAATAAAGGCACAATTTTACATGATTTATCAAGATTAATGAAAAGTAATAATTATACAACACATAATAATTTTACACACAAGGAAGAATCACATGAAAGAGATCATGCATAAATGACTCAGGCATTCAAACAACTATGCCAAGGCACTTTCACATCAAAACAATCAATACACATGACAGTGAAGAACAAGGGTCCATGACTCACATTGGGTCACTTGATGTCTAGATGTCATCTAAACAACACCAATAACCATCATAAAATACACATAATCAGTCCCAGGGATCTCAAATCATGATCACCTTCCTTCTAGGAAGGTTGCATTTTAACAAAGCGTAAAATCTATCTGCATGATTTCCAAAAAATTTACCAACAATGTTCATATGTCATGGATAGATGGCTCAGGCTAATCGATAGCAATAAGAGATCCCTAAAACTCTCTAACTTGCCCAATTAATTCAACCACACTCACCCACTAGATCCTCTAAGCTCAAGCTGCACCCTTGGACTTCTCAAGATATTATACCTCTGCATTATTGGATAGCTCACCCATGCAAGCTATCAATGGCCATTACGTCATTATCTCCAAACAACAAGCTTACATCACCTATTCTTCCAATTGACTTAATCTAACAAGTGAAAGGTTAAATAGTAATGCTTACTTTGATGCATACTCACTTTTGGGAAAGGGTAGACTTAGCCAAGGGCTAAGGTGAATGTTATAGCACTACCATGAAAATTATAATTTTACATAATCATCGGGCTCAACTAAACTCACAACAATATCTTCATGGATGCAAGGCATATCTATATCACAATAGACCTCCCAAGAGCATCAAAACATAGCTGAGTTTTCAATTAAGCATCCTCATGAGTGCATAACTTAGTCAAAATTAGATAGACATTCCCATAGATATAGGATATCCATGGTCAACATGACAACCTCATGGAAATTGACCTATCCATGGTCAAATAACCATTAATGATGTAAACACATATATGATCAAAACAACATCATAATGTAACATAAGAAATCATCATCCCCATATGCTTATTTATTTTCAACCCTTTAGAATTACGAAGCCACATGCCTCTCTATCTAACTCAAAAGAGGTTGAATACATAAATAAGATCAAGTTATTAATACAACTCAAGATGCTCCCTCAAAGCAACGATCCCAAGCCTCACTAATTTAACCAAGTAAATCTGACACCCTTACCCTACATAGCTCTCTAGGTTTGAGCTCAATTCTTGGTCTTCCTGAGGTCAGGGTGTTCTAAGCATCTACTGATGAATTGCCTATACAAGTCAACAATAGATATGTAACATCTTTTCTTCTATTCTAAGGTGAAGTGATGATCACCAATCTTCCATTGACTTACCCATACAAGTCAATAGTTGACTAGTGATGTCTAGCCCATTGCAGCTAATGATAGGGAAGGGTTGACCCAACCAAATCCATGGGTAAGCATCTAAAGATTACCTAGAGAAATTTACCTATTTCCACATACACACCCATATATTCCACAATATAGGAATTTCAAGTACTTTAGGCTTGCATACATAAAACACTAATCAACTCACCCAAGAGGTTAAGTGACTTTATAAAGGTCACCTCATGACCTTCTCAAGCATTCAAGACAATGATTAATTAGTCTATACTAGGCATATAACTCCAGCCATGGTGTAGTATGTGCACTAACATACAAGGTTCAACTTAGTCTTAAAAGACAACATAGACATACATGGGGCATTCAACCACCATAAGGCATATGCATGCATGCTGGCAAAATAGGCCTCCATAAGGGTGTGTAGATCCACACTATGTGTAATTATAGTGACCCAAAGTGCATTATGCAAACACAATCCCTTGTAAAGGTTCAAACAACTTTTCAAGCACATGCCAAAAATCAATGTAATATGTCCAAACTCATCCAAAACCTATAAAACATAGGCTTTGATACCAGATTAAACAACCATAATTTTTTTTTGAAGATATCCATCAAAATACACAAGGGAACAATAAAAGGTCCCACTGCATAAAATAAATTCAGTATAATGTATCTCATGGCAACTCGATAGAAAGTGCTAGTAACCCACAATCAACATCCTAATTATCCCAAATGGATAAGGCTATGATCAAGAGCACATCCAAGAATGTCTAGTTATCCAATTTCTAAATTAAAAAATAGGATAATATAGAAGTATATTACTAAAGCATGGACCAATGACCAGACATAAGGGTCTAACTTGATTAGACAATTCTCATTGAATCATGAGATTAGTGAGTGGAGATCTCAAATCCACTACTAAATCCAATCATGGTGTAAACCAAAGGATCCAAGACCTACTAGGAAAAGACCCACCTAAGGACTACTCTTTATCTTACCCTCATTAATCACCATACTATGATCCAGAGTCCTTTAGGAAATATTATGCCTTTGTCCCCTAAATTGATGAAGGCCACATACATAGATATAGCTCCATGAAGAAGAATTATTCTCATTAATTTAATAAACTATAATATAATTGATCTAAGGTAGATGACATCACACATGTGAACCTCCTATAGAATAGGTATACGATTGGCATTAAAAAAACAATTAATTATCATGCTACATTATTACCACTCGTGATCCAACCATAGGGATCTCACACCTAATTGTTATTTACTTATCTTTTAGTTATCATATCATGTTACTGTATAATCATAGTTATTCACTCCATAATAAAATGCGTATGACCATGGTAGAGTTCATTACTTAATTAGTCTTAGGAATTAACTTAGGTGTTTATTAAGGAATAGTATGATTTAACAACTTGTTGACCATTTTTTGGTCCAATAGGCCCAAAAAATTGGCCCCTTTCTTTTCCTGCCTTTTCGAGCCAGTTTCATTTTTTGATCCTACACAAGTATAGAAGTTTCTACGAACTCCACAGAGAGTTTCGATGGACCCTGTAGATAGGAAACAAGCCCCAAGCATTTAGATAGTTCATCACTTTAGTTTAACAGCTTGTTCGAATTCATGCATATGAAATAACTGTTGATCTCTATAGTGTCTCTCAGAGTCAAGCAGAAGCTGCCAAGTGTCATCTCTTGAGACCTTTTCTACTTTGTTTCTAAAATTAGTGAAACGTGCCATGTGTCCCTTTATAGTTAAATGGAGCATGACAAGTGTTAGCATCTGCATTCTGGGTTCTTATGAGTTTCAAAAGGGGGCTTCTTTCAATAAGCTTTTCTCAGTGCACGTGGATGGTGCCAAGTGGCAATTGAAGAATTTTTGATGTTTCTATCTAAATGTAGTAGAAAACCACCATGTGTCCCTGGTGAGACTTAGTGGAGGCTGCCAAATGTCAACATCCATAGTTTTTCATTTTATTTCATTGTTGAGTAAAAGCTGTGGTAGGCCCCAGGGGCTTTGTTTCTAAAGTAAGCAGAATGAGCCAAGTGTCATCATCTGCACAGATCTGAGTGAGTCCCAAAATGCTTCTAATACTATTGCTAGAGCTTAGTGGAAGCTACCATGTGTCATCTTCCACGGGACTCTCGAGGGACATCTAAAACTTCTAAAAAGTAGTGAAATGTGCCATGTGTCCCCTGCAAAACTCGATGGAAGCCCAGAGGTGTCAACATCCACAACCTCTCCCTTTTGTTTAGTAAATATTGTAGTGAGCAACCAAATGAACTATTAAAAAAAGTAGAAGCTGCCAAGTGTCATCATCTGTGACTAATCTGAATCAGTCTCGAATGCTTTTATATTGTTTCTAAAGCTCAACAGAAGTTGCCACGTGTCGTCTTCCACAAGACTCTCAAAAGGTGCCTCAAGTTTCTAAAGTTAAGTGGATGCTGCCATGTGTCCTACCTGTTTCATGATAGAACACACCATGTATCACTTATTGAAATCAACAAAAACCAGCCAAGGCATGCAAAAAAGGCACAAACAAATTGTTAAGAAGGATGATGGGCCCGAGGACATCAAAGTTGTGGTAGTAAAGTAGCCATTGATCTTCGTAGACCTAAGTGCGAACCCAGAGAAATTCAAATGGCTTAAGGCTAGAAGAAAGACAAAGCTAGGAAGGGGCAAAAGAACCAAGTGTAAAAATGGACAAAATAGTCTGAGTGATAGAGGAAAGTGTTGACTCAAGGAGTTACTCTAGCAATTGACACAGTGTCTGCAATTGATCATCAAGAGGCGCAAATAGTGAACAATGTGATCCATTTTTCTTCACTTTGCATTGATGAGCAGACAAGCCATGTAGGTGCTTTCAAAGTAGCAGTCTTGTTTGTAGGGAAATGGCATGGCCCATGCTTTTGAATGTCTGAAGTCAGAATCGAAGCCGACAAAACATTTATATTTCAAGTGGCTTCCTCTGCCCAATGATTAGAATGCACATGGGTCACTTGAAAAAAGGGCACCAAAAGGCCTCTTTTCTTCCTCTATATATGGTAGACTTCTCATTTTGAAAAGGATCTATCTCTCACATTATAAGGCAAAGCCCTGGCAATTTTCACCTAGAATCAATAAAATGCATTTTTTACCTCTATTCTAGTTAGATATCTCTAAGTGTGTTTGAGTGTTAGTCTTGTGTTTAGTCATTGATTCATAAGTGCTTTCATAGGGTTGACACCAATGCACCTGGTATCTATAAGGTGCCATTCCTACAAGTGACAAGAAGAGTTGTACTTGGAGTGTAGAGGTAGAAAGAGGTTACTAGACAGTGTGCTTTTCCTACAGTGCCTATGGTAAGTCCCTTTTTTTGTATGTTCCATTAAAGCCTCCCTGTCAAGTTTCTTATAGTATAGTCCTTTTACCGATTAAAGTGTATGTATGTGTTCTTATGATTCAGAGTGTGAGTGTGAGTAGGTTGAACTTATTTGGTGCATCACCCTTTTAGATTAGGTTTTGTTTTCCTGTAATCCTTCCCCTTTTCATCCCCACATTATATATATATATATATATATATGTATGTATGTATGTATTAACACTTACTAGAATAACTCAGATGCATCAAAGGGAGCTAGCCCTTATCTACAGACTCTCCCCCCAATTTTGCTATCCCCATAGGCAAGAGGGGAGTTTCCATTTTGATGTGTGGAAGGCAGGAGCTCGGCCTCTTGCCAAGGGTGTAATCCATTACATCAATAGTTTCTGACACGCCTAGTGGGACTCAATTTTTTACACTTAAGTAAAAGTTTTAGGATTGATGCTGGTCCTGTTACAGCAAAATCAACAATTTTTAACATCTGGTGACTCCACTGATAAGATCTATAGTTTTTGATCAAAGACCCGTCTAACCTCCTATGCCTAAAATCACCACACGATCTGCTGATAAGGGTGTCCCTTTCAAATTCATTGAATTACCTTTGAACTTAGCAAAGCAACTGAGGGTTGAGAGGAACCATCCTTATTTAGCAAACCACTTTCCCAAACCTGCTATAAAGAACACCTACATAAGAAGGCCATGGTTACATCCTGTCATAGCCATGGCATTGCCCTTTGTGGCCTTTCATGGTCAGAGTCCCTTGAATCTCCCACATTATGACCCAATCCCAAGAGCAGTTCTCAAAAGTGTGCCTTCCTTTGATGGAGAGGGACCCATTACAACTATTGAACACATCAGGAATATTGCTAACGTCTGCAATATTCACAATATCACTGAGGAAAATATTGCAATTAGGTTACTGGCCTTGTCTTTTAAGGGAAAAGTTCTAGACTGGTATGGTACTTTAACCATCAATTCAATCAACTCCTAGAATGAATTGGTCACCTTCCTAACCAACTTATTTGGAGAGAAGAGTAACCACCTCTCACTTGTCGAGTAGTTGACAACTATCAAAAGAGCTCCACATGAATACATGTAGGAATTCAATAATCAACTTCAGAAGACATGGGATAGAATCCCCATTTTGGTAAAGCTAACTCTTAGCTATGCTTTTCTTTATTACTTAAGAGCATTGAATAATGATATCACTATTATGATATAGTCCATGGGAGGACATGTGCTGCCCACCACCTATGAAATAGCTATAGCAGCTAAAAATTGCCTAGTGCAGGTTGGGAAAATAGCTCCTAAACCCCATATGCCACTTTTCCTTGAAATGCTGCCTCTAATTCAGACCGCTGCTCCCACCTTAGCTCTTCTAACCAACATGGGAAAGCCAACTACTACTTCATCTAATGACTTCCATGAGGTCAAAATCTTGTTACAAAGCGTAACAAATGAACTAGTGGCTATTAAAAAGCAGCAAGCTCAAAATGATCAACCGAACCAAGGATATTAGTAGTATGGTCAAGAAAATAAACCCCCTTTTCAAAATTACAATCAAGGGTAGGGTCAATTTACATAGACCAAACCTTTTCAAGGCTACAATCCAGGTGCCCCTTCATCATCCAAGGCTATGGTGACTGCTCAAAACAATCTGATACAAGAACAACCCAGTTACTCAACCATGGGATGTGGTCAAGAGTATGCTATTTATACTAGTGAAACAATGGGTCACCACCCAAGGGTATAAGACTATCAGGCAACCACCCAATTCTAAGGTTTTGAGGTTTCAATGCAACCTAGCTCGAGCAACAATCAAACTCAGCTTGACTCTACTCTCATGAATCACCTAGAAGGTGAGTTTTACTTAGTCAATTACGTGGGTATTGTGGACAATCAGGGTGACTGTATCGTAGCCAACACAAGATTAAAAAGGAGAGCAATGGAAGAAGCTCAGGATACTACCCAAACATCAGCAGTACCTTCTTCATCACATGAAAATCAAAAGGTCCCAAGCTTCAAACCACCGGTTACATCTTTAGCTCCTCAGCGTTGACCTCAGGCTGTAAATAATCCCAAAAAAAAATTTGAAGGAAGGCAACCCTCGTGTCAATGTGGTTGACTAGATGAAGAATCTACACATGAACATCTCCTTATGGGATTCATTGTCAATACCAGGGTAGAAGGACATGCTACAAAAGGAATTGCATGAGTTGGATGAACAAGTTGTCCCAACAAAAGCTGATAATGTTTTAATGATGAATGGACAATGTTCCACCTCAGGCCAAGTAAAGAAAGAAAAAAAGGTTCCCCCTTTTTATTTATCCTTGGTCATAGGATATTTCTTGGTGCAAAATTGCATCATTGACAGTGGAGCAAGCACCTCGATAATGCCCAAATGCATAGCTGACAAGCTGGAGCTGAAATACGAAGAGATGACTAAGGGAGTCATGCAGCTGGATGGAACACCAACAAAGATAGTTGGAGTGGTGAAAGGTTTGATCTTGATGTTACATGCTTACTCGACCTTCTCAATTCCTCATGATGTGTTAGTGGTGGATGTCCCTCCCTACTTTGCTATCTGCTTATCTAGGGATTTTACATCTAAGATAGGCAACTATTTAGCAGTGAACTGGTCTTATCTAGTTTTTATAACCAAGTATGGGACTAAAGTTAAGATTGAATATGAGCCAGTCCATAGAAATCATCTAGAACCATACTCGCTTAGGGAAACAAATGTCAGCTATGCCATTATTGACCAATAAGAGTTCCAAGTAGATCAGTCTCCATCCTCTGCCCTCGAAGGAGTTGCAGACTTGCTCTTAGACGAATGGGGGAGTGACAACTTCAAGCATGATCCTTAAAAATTCATAGAGGAGGAAGGCCTCAGAATTTATTGAATGCATGAAGAGGGTACTTTTGTACTAAATCTAATGAAAATGAGCTAAGAAAGCTCAGGTCTATGGTAGTTATTCTTTGATGGTTCAAGAAGTAAGTTTGGAGCTGGTGGTGGGGCGGTGCTAGTTTCTCCTTCAAAAGAAAAATACTTTTCAGCTTTTCGGTTCCAATTTCATTGCACATGCAATGTTGTGGAGTATGAATCCCTCATCCATGGTTTGGAGTGGGAAAGGAAAAGAGGATTCAAAGAGCTATGAGTTTTTAGTGACAGTGAGCTGATTGCCAATCAGGTAAGAGGCCAAAATTTGACAAAGAATTCTTTATTGAGGTCCTACAAACATAGGGTATGGGACTTAGTGGAAAATTTATTTGCTTTCAATATTACTCCATTCCTATAGGTGACAACAAGAGTTGTACCTAGAGCATAGAGGCAGAAAGAGGTTACTAGACAGTGTGCTTTTCCAACAGTGCCTATGGTAAGTCCCCTTTCTGTATGTTCCATTAAAGCCTCGCTGTCAAGTTTCCTGCAGTCTGGTCCTTTTACCGGTTAAAGTGTATGTATGTGTTCTTATGATTTAGAGTGTGAGTGTGAGTAGGTCAAACTTATTTGGTGCATTACCCTTTTAGATTAGGTTTTGTTTTCCTATAATCCTTCCCCTTTTCCCCATTATATATATATGTATTAGCACTTACTGGAATAACTCAGATGCATTAAAGAGAGCTATCCCTTATCTAGAGACTCTCCCCCGAATTTTGTTGTTGTGTGGAAGGTAGGAGCTCAGCCTCCTACCAAGGGTGCAATCCACTATGTCAACACAACTCCTTATTAGGGTGGACTAATAGATCATGTAACTAAATGTAATCATTAAAGATACAATTATTTATTAAATCCTTATCCCAACTCTATGATCATTTATCTCTTTAATGCACATACAAGGTATACCAGGAATTCCAAGATAAGGATAATCTTTAAATTTAGTCCCTCACACATTTAATATAACCAATAATTATCCATTCTCATATATACATTAATGACACTATAGTCAACTTTTATTAACCAATAGTTACATTATAACATCTTGATTTTTAGACTTTTAGAAACATGGCATACATCTAAATCACTATAACTTTATGAGTGGTATAATCCATAATCCAATAAGGAAGCCTTCATAAGAGGATCATTAAACTAGCTTACTGTTGACGCAGTGGACTGCACCCTTGGCAGGAGGCTGAGCTCCTACCTTCCACATGTCAAAATAGAAATTCCCCTCTTGCCTGTGGGGACAACAAAATTGGGGGGAGAGTCTCTAGATAAGGGCTAGCTCCCTTTGATGCATCTGAGTTATTCCAGTAAGTGCTAATACACACACACACACACATAATGGGGTGGATGAAAAAGGGAAGTTATATATATATATATATATATATATATATATATATATATATATAATGGGGGGATGAAAATGGGAAAGATTACAAGAAAACAAAACCTAATCTAAAAGGGTGATACACAAAATAAGTTTGACCTACTCACACTCACTTTGAATCATAATAACACATACATACACTTTAACTAGTAAAAGGACTAGACTACATGAAACTTGACAGGGAGGCTTTAATGGAACATACAGAAAAGGGACTTACCTTAGGTGATGTAGGAAAAGCACACTGTCTAGTAACCTCTTTCTACCTCTACGCTCCAAGTACAGCTCTTCTTGTCACCTGTAGGAATGGTGCCTTGTAGATACCAGGTGCATTGGTGTCAACCCTGTGAAAGCACTTAGGAGGTAATGACTGAACACAAGACTAACACTCAGAGATATCTAACCAAAATAGAGGTAAAAAATGCATTTTATTGATTTCAAGTGAAAATTGCCAGGGCTTTGCCTTACAATGTGAGAGATAGATCATTTTCAAAATGAGAAGTCTACCATATATAGAGGAAGAAAAGAGGCCTTTTGGTGCCCTTTTTACAAGTGACCCATGTGCATTTTGATCATTGGGAAGAGGAAGCCGCTTGAAATATAAATGCTGTGTCAACTCTGATTCTGATTTCAGATGTTCAAAAGCATGGGCCACACCATTTCCCTACAAACAAGACTGCTGCTTTGAAAGCACCTACGTGGCTTATCTGCTCATCAATTCAAAGTGAAGAAAAATAGGTCATGCTGTTCACTATTCATGCCTCTTGATGATCAATTGTAGACACTGTGTCAACTGCTAGAGTAACTCCTTGAGTCGACACTTTCATCTATCACTCAGACTATTTTTTCTATTTCTACACTTAGTTCTTTTGCCCCTTCCTGGCTTTGTCTTTCTTCTAGCCTTAAGCCATTTTAATTTCTCTAGGTTCATGCTTAGGTCTGTGAAGATCAATGGCTACTTTACTACCGCAACTTTGACATCCTCAGGCCCGTCATCCTTCTTAGCAATTTGTTTGTGCCTTTTCCATGTGCCTTGGCTGCTTTTCATTGATTTCAATTGATACATGGTGTGTTCTATTGTGAAGTAGGTAGGACACATGGCAACATCCACTTAAATTTAGAAACTTGAGGCACCTTCTGAGAGTCTTGCAGAAGATGACACATGGCTGCTTCCACTGAGCTTTAGAAACAATACAAAAGCATTCAAGACTGATTTGGATTAGTCACAGATGATGACACTTGGCAGCTTCTACTTTCTTTAGGAGTTCATCTGAGGGCTCACTATAGTCTTTACTGAATAAAAGGGAGAGGCCATAGATGTTGACACCTATCAGCTTCTGCCAAGTTTTACAGGGGACACGTGGCACATTTCACTACTTTTTAGAAGCTTTAGATGTCCCTCAAGAGTCCCACAAAAGATGACACATGGTAGCTTCCACTGAGCTCTGGCAATAGTATTAGAAGCATTTTGTGACTCACTCAGATCTATGCGGATGATGACACTTGGCTCGTTCTGCTTACTTTAGAAACAAAGCCCTCGAGGCCCACCACAGCTTTTACTCAATAATGAAATAAAATGAAGAACTACGGATGTTGACATTTGGTAGCCTCCATTGAGTCTCACTAGGGACACGTGGTGGTTTTTCAATACATTTAGAGAGACACATTGAAACTTATGCAATTGCCACTTGGCACCCTCCGCACGCACTGAGAAAAGCTTATTGAAAGAAGCCCCCTTTTGAAACTCATAGGGACCTAAAATGTGGATGCTGACACTTGTCATGCTCTATTTAACTATAAAGGGACATGTGGCATATTCTACTAATTTTAGAAACAAAGTAGAAAGGGTCTCAGGAGATGACACTTGGCAGCTTCCACTTGACTCTGAGAGACACTATAGAGATCAACAATTATTTCATCTATGTGAATTCAAACAAGCCGTTGAACTAAAGTGATGAACTATCTAAATGCTTGGGGCATGTTTCCTATCTGCAGGGTCCATTGAAACTCTCTGTGGAGTCTGTAGAAACTTCCAGACTTGTGTAGGATCAAAAAATGAAACTGGCTCGGAAAGGCAGGAAAATAAAGGGGCCAATTTTTTGAGCTTGTTGGACCAAAAAATGGTCAACACTTACTTCATTGCTTAAACAATAGAAGTAAGCTCACTAAATAAAATATTGCAACCAGTAACATTCATTATCATAAAGTAATAATAAAACATATTGCTTGGACTACCAATGGACTATTTGCATAATCTATTTGTAACAACTTATTTTCAGCCAAGATTATAACATGTTAAGCTTATGTGTTTAATAACCATGCTATAATTTAGAGATGTCATATATCATCATTTGAATGTCATAACAAGATATTAGTATAAATGCTAAGCAGGTATTCCATGTTTTGAGAATGTCACTAATAGAACTCATCATGAAATCCATGAAAAATATACATAATTCTACCAAGGAGATTTAGAACCTCTAACTAATTCCAAAAAATCATAAGTCAACACCATTTTACCTTCTTGTAAATTTAAGGTTAAAGACATTATAGTTACAAGTATTCCAATAATGACCTTTTTACCATTTTGTGCTTACTTAAATCGGTAAGTATGTCTCTTACTCATGTACATACAACATTATAACATAATGCATTATAATTACACTATCACTCCTATGGTGAATAGATCCCAAAATAGAAGCACACCAAAGAACTAAATACAGTTGGTTAGATATATAAGAATCAAGTAACTATCCTCAAGATGCCTTCAAGTCCACATCAAAATCAATAATGTCCTTTGCACAACATAATCAATATTACAAAACTACATAAGGTAATAAGAAGGGATCATAACATAAAACATATATCCAACCCTGATCCATCACATCAACATCATATGCTAATAGGCATGAACAAGAGTAAGCTATCATATACCATCCAAGTGTAACAACGAAGAAAAATGAAAACTATGAGGACATCCCTCAAAACTAGCCTATGAGCCCAACCATTAGTGGGCCTTACCACCCCAACCATCAACTTGGTGGAGGGTTTTGACAACCAGGTACTTGGGTGAGGTAAGAGATGACACATAATATTGAGCTACCAATAAAGACTAAAAGAAAATGGTCAACAAAGGATGTGAGAAATAATGTAGTCAACATAGAACCATAACACTCAATCGTGCTAGTTGGCTTGAGTAATGCCCAAGGCATATATTGGATCTTTATAGAGGATGATTTACAACATAAATTAGGGTCTATAACATCTAATTCATAAGACCACAAAAATTAGCCAAGGTCCAATGCTCAACCCAAGAGGCTTATCTGAGTGTAAAATAATTAACATAGGGGGGTTTCTAATCAACAATAGCAAAAATTAACTCCATCAAGTAAAAATATGGAAGACATAGCATTCATAATAGAAAATGAACTTAGATTTGCCTAGAAATGACTACATATAGCCAACATTAATTCCTTCCAAGTAAATTCAATAAATCCAGAACCAAATAATAAATGACCTCAATCAATCAAATGGGCTAACCCAAATAGCAGTCTACGACTAGTAATTTCAACCCAATCTTGTTTGAGGAAGGCCTCTCCCATGATAGGAGTAAATAGAGATTTATAATCAAGAGGGTAATTTGGTTTTATTATATCTATAACTTAAAATCTGACAACATTATCAATGTGAATAAATCCATAATAAAGAACCCTATGGAGTGTAATGATTAAGATATTAATTAAACCAATTTAAAGCAACACAGGTATGTTAGTTAATGTTTGATCTTAGAGTAAGATCCCAATTTTAAAAATTTCTCAATTTAATAATTAAAAAAACAAAGACCCAGTGTAATCTTTAAGCACCCAATAAGGAAAAATTTAAATTTAAATCAAGTCTAGCCATTACAAATTCATAAGGGAAGTCTCACAACTTCCCCATGAATATGGAATGATCCATATAAACTCTAGTGAGAGTTAAAATAGAGAAAAAATACATTCCCAACATAAATTCAAAACCAACACATACCTGACACGTGTAGGGTGCTATGAAGAAATCATGAGTTTTCAGGATAAGAGTCTAGGCATCCCACTTTTTTTAGTAGCCTATAGCTATGTTAAATGGCTACCAAATCTGGTATTGGCTAATTTGGGGTTTTGACCTAGCTCACCATTTATTGAAATAATAAGCCTCTTGATAGGAATTTCTTTAGCATCCAATGATGATGTCATAATAGGTACAAAGTCAAAGTAGGCCCTTTGCATGACACCATCTTTATGATATATTAAGCCATAACATTTAGACATAAATGATGAGGTAATATGACCTTTCATTTGAAGTATGATTTAAATAAATCATTAGGACTATTTGGTGGCTTTTAATGAATAGGGAGGTCATATAAAGGTTCTAGATAATTGCTACCTTCAATGTTTGAAAATGACTTGCCAAAGCATGTTATCGATAAGGCTGTAAAAGATGAAACGTTTGATTCAGTTACATAGAATGATGTGACAAGCAAAAGGTATTAAATGACCAGTAAAACCATTTGAAGTATCCTCCCAGCTTCTCCTCCCTATTTTCATACTCCTCTTTGCCTTCAATTTTCTTCTCCACACCTGCCCCTACGTGTCCTTCCTTTTCTCACCTTATGCCCCTGCCGTCTATCTCTTCTACCTTCCTTCCTCTACCTGTTCTCTCTTTTTTCCTTGCATTCATTTTTTTATTTTTTAATTCATTGTCCATAATCTATTTCCATATGCCATACCCCCTACTTTTCTAAAATTGACCCCATTTCAATGGGCTATACCCAACTAAGCAAAAAATGGCCCCTTTGTCATACGCCATGCTCTAGCCTAACACATCTCGTCATCCATACTCCTTGTGAACTATGAATTTGACTAAGAAAAGGAGATTAGTATGGTATTATTGAATGAAACCAAATCAAAAACACACTAAGCTAACATCTTCATGCCTAGTTACTAGGGTGAGCTTAGTAACAAAAAATAAATGACAAACACAACTAAAAAGTAAGAAAAAAAAAACAAGAATTCATTCACCTTCCTTGGATGCTCCAAATGCCTTTATAGTAGTGGCTTGCTTAGCTTTGTGCTCATGAATTCCTTGGCAATGGAAGCTTGGCTACCTCCATCTCTCCTTGGCACCTTTAGCTTGTGGCTTGGATTGGCTTGGAATCAATTTGGCATGATAGCACTAGTTTGTATGAAGCTTTTAGAACTAATCCTACATTATAATTTTGCACAAATTAAGCTTAGAAATGATGTGGCAAGGCCTCCTATTTATATATTTTTGAGATTGATTAGAATCAACCTAAACCGTCCATCTCAGGATTGAGATATGTGGCTAAGGATTAATCCAATTTTGTAATTACAATTGATAAATAGGCTCATCAATATTTGGGATAGAGGAATAATTAAGATGCATGGAGGGCTTTAATGAGGCATGAGAGGCATGAATCCTGATATTTGTGGCATTTATGGCCTAGGTATGTCTTCCCAAGAAATGAGGTCACCTGATGATGCAGATATTCAATATTCATTTCCAAAAAAAAATTCAACAAGTTTCCATCATCAGGTCACTTGGATTATTCAAAACATTTCCAACATGCTTAAAAATTATTCAACAAAGTTCTTATATAGATTCTTAAGCATTTTGTGCACAAATTACTTAAATTGATCAGAATGCCTTGTTATTGTTCCAAAGTTTGACTAGATTAGAATTGGAAGTCAATGTCAAATGCATTGGATATGTTATCTCATTTAGGATGTTACCAACACTAAATAATAAAGCCACATGTCTCATGTAAGAGATTTGATAGGAAAGAGCAATCCAGACCACCAGGTGCAAAATTAGCATTTTGACTCGAAATGATTTGATCAAAGTTAGTTGGCCCACAAATTGCATTTCCCCATTTAGTGATACCCTAGCCAAAATTGGTACTTGAATATATCAATTTCAACTCATTTAATGCATTTTAGTGTTTTTAGACCAAATTGTGCATTTTGGGTGGAAATTGGCCAAAACCCTGATTAGAGGTCATTGGTGGCCAAATTTAGGTGTCTACACTCCTATCTTATTCTTTCCCTTACCTTGGTGTTAGACCTCCTTTTTCCACCATGCCCATTCCTCATCCTTTTCATTTTATTCCACGCTTCTCCTTGCATATCCTCCAAGCCAAAGGAAGTCAAAATAATATATTACACACACACACACACACACACACACACACACACACACACAAAAGATAATACACACACACACAAGATAGTATGTAATAGAATATGTGTGTATATAATAGAATGTGTGTGTGTGTGTGTGTGCGTGTGCGTGTGCGTGTGCGTGTGCGTGTGCATGTGCGTGTGTGTGTGTGTGTGTGTGTGCGTGCGTGCGTGCGTGTGTGCGTGCGTGCGTGCGTGCGTGTGTGTGTGTGCGTGTGTGTGTGTGTGTGTGTGTGTGTGTGTGTGTGTGTGTGTGTGTGTGTGTGTGTGTGTGTGTGTGTGTGTGTGTGTGTGTGTGTGTGTGTGTGTGTGTGTGTGTGTGTGTGTGTGTGTGTGTTTGTGTGTGTGTTTGTGTTATCACCTAGCTTCATTTCAGTCACTAAGAAATAAGTAAATATAACTCAAAGACATAATAATATAATAAAACATTCCACATATTGGAATAAGTGCACCACCCAATGAAATCAAATAATAGAAATACAAATAAAATAACATATAATAATAGAAATCCTAGAGTCAATTCTTAATTCAATGACGTCATAAAAAATAATTAAGAATAATTAAATCATTAAGTCATCTAAAAATCCCCAAATCATCAACTCAATCCCAAAATAATAAACAATGAATTATTCCATAATTAAAATAATAATAAATCATTAATAAATACAACTATAAATATTATCAAGCTATCAAAAAGGTAATAATACATAAATTGCCAATTATTAGATAATATGAATTAACAGAATACATATTGATAATAAATAGTTAAGAAATAAAGTCATTAAATAAAACAATTAACCAAGGTACAAAATTATCAAAATGCTAATAATCATCATCAATTCACTTAAGGTAATAATAACAATAACGAAAATCATTAAAATGATAATGATTGTCAGAAATCGTAACATAGAACTGACGCCTGAGGTGGTTAAATTCTAGGAAAGGTTACCAAAGATGATTTCCAAGGTTAAGAAACCTCCACGGGTTTAGACAAACCTAAACAACCAGGTTAAAAGGTCATGACACTCTTACGACTTAAACATCCAAGAATGATAACTGAATGAAAAAATGACCTCCAACATAAAATGGTAGATAAAAGGAGCAACAAAGCCAAAACTTGATAATCTGAATCAGGGAGCAAGAACAAAACACACATGGTCAAAATAGGGTGAGACCAAAATGACAAAAATAATAACACATAGGTATATAATGATGGTGGCTCAATATCACATAATACACACTATACCTATTGGAGTGATATTTCAACTGCTCAATCACCCATGATATACACAAGGTGTCCAAACCCAATGCTAAACCTAGTTCATGGCTTTGTTTTTATATCCACCAAATAAGACATCAACAAAACTTGAATGATATCAATATAATAATAATAATTTAGAATGAATTAACAAATATAAAATGATAAATCTTGTATGATCATCTATAATTATGAAGGGACTAGAGTTAATACTAATGATTGTGAACCCAAGCATTCTCTATGACATAACCAACAACTGCAAGAGGAATAACATCAATATGTATCTAGTAAAACATGATATATCAATGACATATAGTAATGTAACTAACTAAAAAAGTATATACATAAAATAGGATAAGATGAATCTAACATAAGTAGTATGCATATAAGGGTATAATTAATCTAATGCGAGCATCAATCATGACATATCATAATGACTATTCAATGTACCTATATCATAACCATCTGAATAAAAAAACAACATCAACAGTCGTTAGTCTAAGTGTTATCATAACACACCTAAGTAGGCTATACTTTAGTATTTGAAGGAGCCATAAAGTCGATTCATGACATTTCTTTCCTATTATGCACTTTGTACTTGGAATTACACCCCACCACCATCTCAACATTTGATAAACCATAAACAAAAACCACATGTCCATGGGTCTTGGTATCAAAGCTAGTTATGGTAGACTCCACCCCAAATCTGATAGCCACACAAAAGGGTTGGGTTCAAGAAATATCCATCACAAGTTTTGTTATCCAAAAAATATAAAAACCCAACCTAGCTATCAAGTTAAAATTTAATGAATAACTTTATTAATTAGTTAATCTATTGGCCCTCAAAATCTACTTCATTGTGTCTTAAGAGTTTATGATTGGTACTAATTTTTTCTCTTACTCAAACTTGAACATAACATTAGTTACAAATTGGATTAACTAGTTTTCAATAAAGGAATGATAACGCACCTCACATACTGAGTAGACTCAATAGAGTCACATAGTCATTCAAGTATTATAAAAACTATTTTCTTGACAATGAAAAATATCATGTCAATGAATCAAGCTATTCACCTTTCATAATGGTCAAGATGGGATCATACTAGTTTAATAGTAGGGAAATTTAAGGTTAAAATATTGGTCCTTATAGTGTGTAATTTTTTTTATAAAATAATTCTAAAAATATATGTGTTTAATCAAATTATAGATCAAACCTTACTATTTAGATAATTAATTAATTTACTTTAAATGTATACCAATTTTGACTTAGATTTCAAGATATTATGTAAAATACCCAACATAAAAGAGCCTATGGAAGAGTAAATATCTTGAAGGAAAGATCTTTGATTCTTAATGAGTTTCAAATCAATAAAAAAATCTTCCACAATCAATTTCTCTCAATGGTACAAGATAATTAAAACAAATCAAAATAAATGTAATGCAAGAAACTAAAGGAAAAATAGAAAAAATGAAAGTGAAAACCAAAAAAATAAATACTAACCAAGATGAACACTAATCTAATGTATATCAACCATGAATAATCAAAATACCACCTAAACATAAATAAAGAAAATACAAAGTTAATCCAAGTTAATATTATTATTAAGAGTTAAGACTATTAGTAACTAGAAAGTTATCAAAAGTAAATGATTAAAACTACAACACAAAAAAAAAAAAATATAACAACTACTAAACTAAAACAAACTAAATAACTAAAGATAATAATCTATGCTTAAAAATAACTATCTAATAAAAAAAAAATATTTAAAGCAATAAACTAAATAAGAAAAATAAAACTAATGGAAAATAATTAATAAAAGACTTAAAGAAAGAGAGTTGATCAATAAATTTAGAAAAAGTTCAATATATTGATAGAATTATGTTTAATAACTGATTAGAATCATATCTTTAAAATAACAATCACTATATAATTAAAATTCCAGTAATTTATCATAAAATGCAAAATATTCATAATTCTTCTAATGAATTACTATGGTTGCTGCACATATGATTTTGTATCTGCAGTCATCAAATGAATTAATACTTGAAAACCTTAAATAATCAATTATAAATCAACCAAAAAATTTTGGATATATTTGCATTATTCAAGCATATAAATTCATCATCAAAGAAGATGATGGTGTTCAATCTGTAAATGATGATTGATCTTAGAGATATTTGCAGAGAAATAAGAAAGACGAGAAAATTTTGAAATCAAAAAGCTCTTTGTACTTGTGTGTTTTCTCCTTGTAATTTCCTTCAAGTCTCTCTTATAAAAATTAAATTTAGAAAGCAATTAAGTTTTAAGTTATAACCACCTTTTTAGTTAACTTTCAAATATAAAGTTAAGAATATAAAATAAGAAGTTAAATAATTTATAGTAAATCATTATATTTTATAAAGTTCATATTTCAAACTTTATCAATTTAAGAGACTCAATAATAAATCAAAATATATACCAATGTAAAAAAGTCTATTATGTTTAACAACACTAATAAATAATTTACATGTGAATATAATTAAATGATCAATAATACTATGCCTAATAATCTAAGCAATTCATAATGCATCATAATACATAAAGTAACATATCATCATCTAAATAATAAAACATATGATCAAAATGTTAATTAAGTGAACTAATCAAACCATCAAAACTACTACTGAATAATTACACTAAACATCCACTATCAAATTGAACATACTATAAAGATTTTAACTGAGTGAAAGTATTGAAAATCCACTATCAAAGTTGTGTAAAAATGAAATATTGATAATCAAAATATAACAAGTATCTCAATAAACTAAACACCCAACCATATAAACCATCTGAACCAAGCAAAAATAGGATTACCAAACTACAAATACTCTTAATAAGAATCATATTTAGAAACAAGATCAATCAATTAAGCTCCCTTATCTATTTGGTATCCACTGTACTCTAGTGGTAATGCAAAAAACTCAACAATGTTTGTATCACCACAATCATCATCCACCTCGGTCTTAACCTTCTTGATCACACGAGTGACTATTTGCTGGGACATAAGACTGCCACTATGTTTCTTGCTAAAAGATGAAATATTATCAAGGGTTGGAATGATAACAAGAGAAAAATTAATATTAGAAAGATTGGGATTAAGATCTATAAATAATTCAACGTGATTAAAAACAAGATTATCATTAGGTAAATTATCAAGGGTTATATAGATATGTTGATAAGACTCACTTTTCATAGTTCAAATGAACAAGATCACCAACCAACTCATCTCTCATTCCTACCAAAAATGTTTCCTCATATAATTAATGAGGAAGATGGGATATTATCTAGCATAATCCATACTTTGGGGTCATTTACATCAAAATGAATGGAGACACGGGTTCCATAATGAAAGGGTCTAGATAAAGTATTGGCATCCCTACAACCTCAAAAAGGTCTATTGTGATGACTACTCCATGAAGGAGGCTTACTACTCTATTGTATGTTGCCTCTACCCTATATATTTATATTAGAATCTCTTGAATCTTGTGTCCAACCTAACATGTTTTAAACTTTATAAATTTATAATTTTTGAGTAAATATAACTTTTAACTCATCACAATATTGAAAAATTGCATGAACTCAATCAAATATTCAATAATCTTTCTAAAAATTGAACCTTTCACAGATACCAAGTTACATTTGCAAAAAATTATCAATATGCAATTGGAAGATAACTATCAAATTGAGCTTAATAAACATAAAGATTATAGATCTTCAAGACATGAAATAATTATGAGAAGTTTCTAACTAAGTTTCTAGAATAAAATTCAACATTACAAAGACAAATTTAATTGTAAACTACATATTTTCTGTGAAACCCTAACAACTAAAATTTCATTGTTACAACAACAATTGAAATTAAAGTATTCATCTTAAAGATTATGTAACATAGATGCCTTTAGATAGAGGAAACTTAGTGAAAATAATCAACTCACCAAAAATAGACCAATAAATAATTTCTAACATTCTTCTTTTAAACCCTAACATCCATAATATTTTACAAGAGTAAAAGGACATATAATCATATCAAGAAAATCCTCCATGTATACCATAACACATAATTTCTTGTCATGTAAAACAAATTCATGTAAATAAAAAAAATTACAAGGGGAAAAATATATTGACCATTTATAAATAAAAAAAACAAACTTGTACAAGTATTTGTTGAAAATTTATTGTATGCAAAAGTTTGTCATGCAAGAAGGACCTAGAACCTTTATTTTCATCATAAAATAACATGCAACCATATATTTATTGCATGTAAAGAACCCATTACTAATGAAAAATATTTTAGACATGACATGCTCAAAATAACCATTGCATCCTCATATTTGAAAATCCATAACTTATTATCTTTTGCATACATCAACATGACCACATATCAAAAGAGATGATCTAATAGCATTCACTTAGTAAACAAAGTGATAATATCATCTTTATAAACTATGAATACTAAATATATATTTGAAACTCACATTATTGATATTAAATGCACACCCTGATCATAAAAAGGCATGCCAAATGCATCTATTAAATAGGAAACCATATATCAACAAATTAGGGATTGCATAAAATATACTGAGCATTTACACCAATAATTTTATACTACTGAATTAATCCAAAAGTAAATAACCAAGAAAAAGATTTGACAAACCCATAATGAACTATTCACAACTACATGTTCATATATAAACCTTGAGTTAACATTTTTCAATAATAAACACATTGCAATCATAAAACTTATATTCCATTAAACCAAACTCTTTCAGCTTATCTATTATCTTTCCCAAATAGCTTCATAAGTTTCTAAAATCAATAGAAACTCAACTAAGATTACCGCTTAAAAATAAATTGTGTATTTTGAATTACCAGAAGCCACAGTATATATAAAACACAACATGCAAAAAAAGAACTATTTTATATCAAATACATGCCTTATGAAATCACTGAACAAAATGTCCTTACCTGTGTCTAACTTGACAAGCTTATCATTGCATCTGGTGTGCTTAGGATGACTATCTTTCTTCCCACACCCATAACACAAAGTTCTAGAGTCCTAGTTCTACCAAAGATTGATTGCAAAATGATAATGAAAAATAACCACTTTCCTTATTATGGCTTCCCTCCCAAAGTGCATCGAATGTGGTTACAACTGATGTGTTCTCCAAGTTGGAAGGTTAAACAAACTTGCTAACTATTATTTAAATTAATACATTTAGTGATGATTTATGAACTAGCGAGGGAATTAATAATTTTGTCAAACATTACCATTATACCTTCGACCAATTTTTCCAACATTACATACCAATTAGATGAAAAAAATTAAATGTTATAAATCTTATCCTATCAATATAAAATATAATTGATGCTTATATTTAATTTTATACAATCTAGAATGGATTGAGAATCATACAACATTAATTATTCCCAAATTAATCAAAAGTCACATTCATTAAATATCAACTTCTAGTCATTTCAAGGCTGAAGTTATATTGATCACCTAACTAGGTTACACACCAATATCATATGCCTCCAACAATGTAAAATGTTATGGTTTTGACCAATATTTGAATAAAAACCTAAAGGACCTTAAATGGTTAAAACACACATTATTTATCAAGTACATGCTTATGTGGAGATAATCTGAGAGTTATACTTGTTGCAAGTAGAAAGACTAGAAATCTAAAACAACAAGAGTTCTAAAGACAAATACTCAATCATTGTAATTAATATATTATCTATGATAGTGATATTTTGCATTGATCCCAATGTTTGTAACTGAATTAGGGTTACACTAAATGACTAGAGAAACTTATATTTTACCAATCTAAAATGAATTCAAAGTATTTCAAGCATCAAAGTGTCAATAGTCATGCAAAACTAGTGATCATATTTTGCATTATTACCACTGTCAAATTGTATAAACATTTTTACCAAATAAAACTACTTTCCAACTTCATAGACTATTCTTAGACATCAAATACAACCTTATTACTTCATATGATAATATTTCATGAAAAAATGATCAAAACTTCTCATGTCATATGTGATTCACTAAAATGATGTTATGAATGCTTAAAATCAATTAAAAAAGTGATCTATCACATCTAATCACATACACAAGAAATATTATTATATGTATGCAAATAAGTTGGCCCCAACCAATTTATTTTTAGATTTTATAGTGTAACTCATCAAATGTGAGAATTTAAGACATTGCAAGTTCAAAAAGAGGGGTATTGAGATTTACTATAACATTAGTGATATTAATAACTAATTTCATATATGAAATTAGGTTGTAATTAGATTACAAATTTTAAAAATTAAGAGTGTGATCTAGGCCAATCATTTCCTAAGTAGCTAAGCATGAACCCCTTTAAAAGATTTTTATCATTTAAGGGATGGATTGTTTGGCTAGTGTGGCATGAAATTAAGAATATTTATACATGGAAGTTTAGGATGGATGAAAATCACTACATTAGTCTAAAATATCAATTCTAAAAATAAATAATGCGTATAACAACAATATTTTAGTACTTTATTCATTAAAAAATAAAAATCCAAAATTAATGAAATATTTAAACTTTTTACAAACAATACTTACAATTATACGCTATAAAATTATTACTTTATTCTTCATAATGATGAATGCCTCACATATTACTAACAAGAAAGTTAGACACAAACCAAAACAAAAACATGAAAAAACCAAAAATAAAACAAAAGAGAGCAAAATAGGAAAGTAAAAGGAACAAAAATATTAAAATAAAATAAATAAAGGAAAAATAATTAAATAAAATATTTAGATGATGATTATTGATTGCATGATAAAACCTATTTCTATCTAGGTTTTGTAAGTAAAAAAGCATTTCAACCAAGAACAATGTCATTATTGGAAGGCCTAAGTCATAATGAATCAAATTTATGATATTTCCCTAGTTTTTCATGGGCTTTGTCCCAATATATCACTAAATCACAAACCTTAAAATTCTTTTTAAAATCCTTTTTATCAAATAATTTTAAATTTTTTCCTTAGCTCTCTCTAGTTTTTTAAAGTTGTTGCTTTAGTTTTATCTAGGACTAAAAGGTATTTTAATATTTGTTCTACAACACTAGTATCTAATGAGACATTGAAGGGTAGATGAAGTGATTTGCATTTCAATTGGTAAAGTAGCTTCGAATCATGAACCTTAAAAGTCTTTATTAATGAGAATAACTCACAATGGCATTTATTATCTCATTAATTATTGAATCTAAACTTATATCCCATAAATAGGTTTGATTTTTATTATAAAAAATTATAAGGATTACATTTGTCAGTGAAATAAAAATAAATTTATACATAAAGTTAAGTTTATCAAAAAATGATCTAAGACCATATTGGTATTTAGGAGGTGGTAAATATTTAATAATTTTTATGCCTTCGAAATAATTGAAATATTATCTTTTGAAATGATACGACCTAACAATTTACCTTTAGTAACTTCAAAAATTGATTTCTTACAATTCATAGAAATACAATATTTTCTACATCTAATAAAGATTTCACTTAAATGATCAATATGTTTTTTTCTCTTTTTTAAATGAACAATAAAATCATCTAGGCAGATTTGAGAATTATGATGCCAATCAAATCATCTAAAGCTACATGCATATCTATTTGAAAAGTGGCACTTGCATTCATTAAACTGAAAGACATTATATTAAAGGAAAATGTTCCTTTATGTGTGGTAAAATTAGTCTTGTGTCCATATTTTTGATTCAAAAAAATTATATTATAATAAAAAAATCCATCAAGAAGTGACATCATTTCAAAAATTGAAACTTGTTACAAGATTTGATCTATATTTGGTAAGAGAAAGTTGTCTTTAACACTATCAAGGTTTAAATATCTTAAATCTACACAAAGATGGACATCACCTTTTTTTTCTCTAATAGGAACTAAATTAGCTACCCAATATGAATATTTTACAATAAATATGAAACCACCATCTAACATCTTATCAAACTCCTTATTGATGGTGTCTTCCAACAAGGGGTTGATTCTTCGTACTTTCTACCTAATAGGTTTTGTACCAGGATTAATAGGTATGCCATGTTTTATAATATTGTATCATAAACCTTTATGTCCTTTTAAGACCAAATGATTATATCTATAAACACTTCAAACAACTTAATAAATTGAATTTTTCCCTCAATAGTGTAATAAATACCCAAATATACAAACTTAAGATTCTCTTCAGTTCCAAGATTAATGGGAATATAATCACGTATAATTATCCTCAATGTCTCTTTAGTTCATGATATCTTAGGCTAATCATGTGATATAAACATCAATTCTAGGCTGAATAAGCCAACAAGTAGATTATTAGTGCTTAATTGTAAATTCTAACAATTTGTCATTAAATATGAATTATTCATCATTAATAAAATGATGTAAAATGGCTTATATACATATGACTACGTATCTGCAATCACTAAATGAATAAATACCTAAAAAGACCAGAGAATCAATTATAATTCAATCATGAAAACTTTCATATACCTATGTTATTCAAGCATATAACTTCATCATCAAAGAATATGTCATTGGTCTATCTATAAGTGATGATAAATCTCATAGATGTTTTCAAAAAAATAAGAAAGATGTGAAGGATTTAAAATCAAAGAGCTCTTTGTACCTGTGTCTTTTCTCCTCCTTGTAATATACTTCAAGTCTCTCTTATAAAACCTATTTCTAGAAAACAATTAAGCTATAAGTTATAAACACATTTTTAGTCAACTTTAAAATATAAATTTAACTTAAGAATATAAAATAGTTACCTTAAGTAAATTAATATTTTATAATTAATCATTATATTTCATAAATTTCATATTTAAAACTTTATAAAGTTTAGAGACTGGAGAAAAAATTTAAATACATATCAACATAAACAAATCTCATGGATGGGGGCCCTCATAACTTGTTTAACGTCACTAATAAATCATTTACATGTGAAAATAATTAAATGATCAATAATACTATGTCTAATCATCTATATAATTCAAAATGCATTATAATCCATAAAGTAATATAACATCATCTAGCTAATAAAACATCATATGATCAAAATTTTAAGTGAACTGATCAGACCATAAAAAATGATATTTGATAATTACTTTTAACATCCATTATCAAACTGAGCATATTATCAAGATTGTAACCAAGTAAAAGTACTAAAAATATATTGTCAAATTTGTGTAGAAATGAAATATTGATAAGCATAATATAAAAATTATCTCAAATAAACTAAACATCTAGCCATATAAACCATTAGAACCAAACTAAAACATGATTAAAAAACTACAACCACTCCCAATTAGAACCATCTTCAGAAACAAGACCAAACAATGAAACTCCCTTGTCTATTTTATATTCAATGTACTCTACCTCTAAAACAAGAAACTCAACAATGTTTATACCATCACAATCATCATCCATCTGAAGTTCAACCTTCTTCATCACATGATTGACTATAAGTTGGGACATAAGATGACTAATATATTTCTTATTGGAAGATGCAATATTGTCAAGAGAAATAATAATAACAAGAACATAATTAAGATTAAAAATATTTAGATTAATCTCTAGAAAGATTTCAACATGATTGAAAATAGGATTGGAATTGGGTAAAGCATCAAGGGTTGTATGGATATGTTGAGAAGACTCACTTACATTACCTCATCAAAATGGATGATATTGCCAACTAGCTCATATTTGGATCCTACAAAAAATGTTGTCTCGCATATTTAATGAGTAATATTGAATATTATCTAACATATTCCATAAATTTGGGTCATTTACATCAAAAGGAATGGAGACATAAGTTCTACGATGAAAGGTTTGAGAGAAATTATTGGTATCTCTATGACCCCAAAAAGGTCTATTATAATGACCAATTTATGAAGGACTCCCACTACTCTATTGTATGTTTATTCTATCCCATACATTTTTATCAACTTTATTGTTAATTATTTCTACTTGGTTTCTATCATTCTATAGACCAAAATTGATGTACCTAACTCTATATCTAGAATATTTAACAAGCTTTACAAGCATATTAGGGCTGTAGGTTCAACAAAATTGTCAAAGGAATTTTTTTTCGAAAGAGATCTAGTTCTAGGCAGAGGATTGGTAGCCAAAATTTATTCCCTTTCTTTCTTGATGAGATGCTTTTATTTATGAATGTGAAATTAAATTTGAATACCAAAAGTGGTGTACCTATCTATCTCAAATGCTTCATATTATTCATAATTAATAACCTCAAGGATACGATGAATTTCTTGGGGTTTATTATACAAAAAAATAAAAATAAAAATTAGAGGTTACATCAACTTGATATTAAGTAATATCAAACCCAGGTTGGATGACAAGAGGATGAATTGTAATGGTCATGGATAAGAAAAACCGATTTGAATAATAAGAAAGATAATTAATTTAATTTAAAACTCCCTAGCAAAGTTCCCAATTTTTTTGATAGTAAAAAATGTCATATCAATGAATCAACTTGTTCACCTATCATGATGTTGAAGATAAAATCAAACTAATTTAATAGTATGGAACTATAGGGATAAAATATTAGTCCTTAAAGCATGTAGAGTTTTTTAATAATTCTAAGAATATATGTATTTAATCAAAATATAAATCAAACCCTCTACTCAAATAATCAATTTATTTGCTTTAAATCTATACCAATATTGAATTAGATTTCAAGATATGATCCAACCTATCCAACAAAGCATAGCCTATATAAGAGGCAATCTCTTGAAGGAAATATCTTAGATTCTTATATAGTTTCAAATCAGTAAAATGATATTTTATAGTAAGTTTATATCAATGCTACAAAATAATTAAAATAGTCTAAAATAAATATAATATAAGAAACCGAAATAAATATAGAAGAAAAAAAAGTTAAAGTAAAACAAAGAAATACTAACCAATATAAAAATTAATGTAATCTATATCAACTATGATTAAGCAAAAGATAACCTAAATTTAAATAAAATAAATAAAAATTTAATCTAAGTTAATATTATGATTAAGAAAAGAGATAGGAAAACTGCATTAAAATGATTAAGAGTTAAGACTACTAGTAATTAAAAAATTATCAAAAGTTAATGATTACAACTACAACACATAAAAACATATTCAATGACTACAAAAGTAAAATATACTAAATAAATAAATATAATAATCTAAGATTAAAACTAACTATCTAAGAAAGAAGAATATTAACTAACACTAATAAAAAAAAGGAAACTAAAGTAGAGAAATAAAGCCAATTGAAATTAATTAATAAAAGACTTAAATAAAGAGACTCAACTTGGGAAATCTGGAATAAGTGAAATATATTAAGAAACTACATGTAATAAATGATTATAATCATATTTTCAAGATACTAATCACTATACAATCGAAATTCTAACAATTTATCATTACATATGAATTATTCATCATTAATAAAATGATTTACAATGGTTTATGCACATATGACTGCGTATCTGCAATCATTACATGAATAAATACCTAAAAAGACTAGAGAATTATTTATAATTCAATCATGAAACTTTCATATAGCTATGTTATTCAAGCAAATAACTTCATCATCAAAGAATATGTTATTGGTCTATCTATAAGTGATGATCAATTTCATAGATGTTTTCACAAAAATAAGAAAGATGTGAAAGATTTGAAATCAGAGAGCTCTTTGTATCTGTGTGTTTTATCCTCCTTGTAATGACCTTCAAGTCTCTCTTATAAAACCTAATTTTAGAAAACAATTAAGCTATAAGTTATAAACATATTTTTAGTCAACTTTAAAATATAAATTTAACTTAAGAATATAAAATAGTTAACTTAAGTAAATTAATATTTTATAATTAATCATTATATTTCATAAATTTCATATTTAAAACTTTATAAAGTATAAAGACTCGAGAATAAATTTAAATATATACCAATATGAACAAATCTAATGAATGGGGCCCTCGTAGCTTGTTTAACGACACTAATAAATCATTTACATGTGAACATAATTAAATGATCAATAATACTATGTCTTATCATCTATACAATTCATAATGCATTATAATCCATAAAGTAATATAACATCATCTAGCTAATAAAACATCATATGATCAAAATTTTAAGTGAATTGATCAGACCATAAAAAATGCTATTTGATAATTACTTTTAACATCCACTATCAAACTGAGCATATTATCAAGACTGTAACCAAGTAAAAGCACTAAAAATATATTGTCAAAGTTGTGTAGAAATGAAATACTAATAAGCGTAATATAAAAATTATCTCAATAAACTAAACATCTAGCCATATAAACCATTAGAACCAAACTAAAACATGATTAAAAAACTACAACCACTCCCAATTAGAATCATCTTCAAAAACAAGACCAAACAATGAAGCTCCCTTGTCTATTTTATATTCAATGTACTCTACCTCTAAAATAAGAAACTCAACAATGTTTGTACGATCAAAATCATCATCCATTTGAATTTTAACCTTCTTCATCACATGATTGACTATAAATTGGGACATAGGATGACTAATACATTTCTTATTGGAAGATGCAATATTGTCAAGAGAAATAATGATAGCAAGAACATGATTATGATTAAAAAGATTTGGATTAAGCTCTAGAATGAATTCAACATGATTGAAAATATGATTGGAATTGGGTAAAGCATCAAGGGTTGTATGCATATGTTGAGAAGACTCACATTACCTCATCAAAATGGATGATATTGCCAACTAGCTCATATTTGAATCCTACAAAAAATGTTGTCTCCCATATTTAATGAGTAAGATTGAATATTATCTAACATATTCCATAAATTTGGGTCATTTACATCAAAAGGAATGGAGACATAGGTTCTATGATGAAAGGTTTGAGAGAAATTACTGGTATCCCTATGACCCCAAAAAGGTCTATTATAATGACCAATTTATGAAGGAGTCCCACTACTCTATTGTATGTTTATTCTATGCCATACATTTCTATCATAACCTCTTGAATCCTAGGTTTAACCTGACATGTTTTATGTTTGAAAAAGTTTTAAATAAAGACTTAAAATATTTTAAACTTTTTAAATTTTCATAATTTCTGAGTTAAAATAACTTTTACTCATCACAATATTGATAAAAATGCATGAACACAATCAAATATTCAATAATCATTCTGCAAATTTGACCTTTTGCAGATACCACGTTCGATTTGTAAAAACTTCTCAATATACAATTGGAATATAAATTTCAAATTGAGTTTAATTAACATAAATATTATGCATCTTTGAGACATGAAATAATTCAATAAGTTTCCAGAGTTTCCAAAAGATTATTCAACGTTACAAAGACAAATTTGAATATAAACTTCATATTTTATATGAAATCCTAACAACTAAAATATTCACTATTTCAATAACAACTAAATATTGAATTATTCATCTTAAATACCATGTAACATAGATGCCTTCAGACAAAGGAAACTCAATGAAAATAACTAGCTCAATAATAATAGACCAATAAATAACTTCTGGCATTTTTCCTTCAAACCCTAATATCCATAATATTTTCCAAGAGTAAATGGCATGTAATCATCTCAATAAAGCCCTCCATGTACACAATAAATCATAATTTCTTGTCACGTAAATGGATTGATGTATATAGAAACAACTGAAAGTGGACAAAGATATTGACCATTTCTTAATCAATAAAACAAACTTGTATAGGCATTTGTTGAAAATTTATTGTCTGTAGAAGTTGATTATGCAAGAAAGTCCTAGAACCTTTATTCTCATCATAAAATAACATGCAACCATATATTTATTATATACAAAGAACCCATTACTAACTAAAAGTTTATTTTAGACATGACATGCTCAAAATTATCATTCCATAATCATATTTAAAGACCCAAAACTTCTTATCTTTTGCATGTAATAACATGAACACATATCAAAAGAGATGATACAACAACATTCAATTAAAAGATAGAGGGGCAACATCATATTTATAAACTTTGAAAACTAAATATTGAGTAGCTAAAACTCACATTCTTGATATGAATTACACACCTAGAACACAAAAGGCACGACAAATACATATATTAAATAGAAAACCATATATCACCACATTATGGCTTGCATAAAATATACTAAGCATTTACACCAAGAATGTTGTACTACTGAATGAATTTAGAATAAAATAACTAAGAGATTCAGCTGATAAACCCATAAAGAACCATTCACAACTACATGTTTGTGTATAAACCCTGAGCTAACATTTGTTAATAATAAACATAGTGCAATCACAAAACTTATATTCCATTAAACTAAACTCTTACAACTTATCTAAAATAGCTTGATCAGTTTTTGATTTTAATATCAACTCAACTAAGCATAATGTTTATCAAGACATTGCATATTTATAATCACCAGAAGTCACAATATGCATATAACAAAACATGCAAATAGAGAATCATTTTATATAAAATACATGGCTTATGACAAAATTGAATATAATATCCATACCCATGTCTAATTTGATAAGTTTATCATTGAATATGACATGCTTAGGATTATTGTATTTCTTCCACACCCCAAACTAAAAGTTATATAGTTCTGGTTCCATCAAAGCTTGAATGCTAAATGATAGGATGAAAGATAATTGCTTGCCTTATGGTGGCTTCCCTCCCATGGTGCATTGAATGTAGTTACAACCAATGTGTCCTCTAAGTTGGTTGGTTAAAAAAACTTGCTAACTATTTTGGCAAACAATATGTTTAGTGATGACCTATGCACTAGGTGAGAGAACTAATAATTTTATCAAACCTTGCCACTATACATACAGTTAATTACATTGACATAACATACCAATGAGAGGACATATTTTAATTGTTATAAACATTATCTTATCAATATAAAATATAACCCATGCTTATATTTAATTTTATGCAATCTAGAATTTATGTCTGCAAGCCCCAAGCATCATACAACATTAATTCTTCCCAATGTTGAATTAATCAAATGCCAAAAATGTTTACTTGTAGTCATTTCAAGGCTCATGGTGATAATATAACATTAAGTTATATTTATCACCTAGCTAACTAACACAATAATATCATAGGCTTTAACAATGTAAAGTTATATGTTCTTACCAATAATTGAATCAAAACCTAAAAGACTATCAAATCGTTAAATTATGCAACAACATGCTTGGAAAATTATTTATCAAGTATGTGCTTATGTGGAAATAATTTGAGAGTTATTCTTATTTCAAGCAAAAATATTGACAATATAAAACAACAAGAGTGTGTCAAAAGACAAATAGTTGATCATTATAATCAGTTTGGTATTTATGATAATTGTGTTTTGCATTAATACCAATGTTTATAATTGACTTAGGGTTACACCAAATGACTAAATAAATTATATTTTCCAAATTCAAAGTGAAGTCAAAGTGTCACAAACATCAAATTTTAAGTTGTCATGCAAAATTGATGATCATAATTTGCACTAGTGATCATATTCAACACTATTACCACTATCAAACTGTATAAACAAATTCCCACCAATTCAAACTACTTGACACCTTTAAATACTTTTATTAGACATCAAATGCAACCTTATTACTGAAAATATTACAATATTTCATGAAAATTTGATAAAAATAACCACATCATATCTGATTCACCAAAATGACGTTAAATGTTTAAAATCAATTAACAAAGTAATATATCATATATAATCACACATATAAGAAATATTTATTAGATGTATAAAAATGAGTTGGCCCCCATAAATGTCATTTAGATTTTATGGTCAAGCCATCATATGTGAGAATTCGAAACATTGCACGTTTAAAAAGAGTGGTACTAAAATTTAATATAACACATTTCACATCAATCATAATAAATATACTACCCCGAGGAAAGATTAAAAAAATAATAAAACATTCCATTTCCAATAATTAACCAATAATTTATCCCCTTTATTCATAAGTAAGGTTTTACTATTGAGAAATCATAACTAGACCTTGTATAAAATTCCATGTTTTATAAATAGATTAAAGAGTGTTTTTATCTATATGATTAAATGAATTCATGTGAATAATTTAAGTAGTATAATCATCTCATTTGGAGACACCTAATATTTTTTTGATCATATAGTTACATGCAACCACTATTTATAATATATTGTAATTACCTTAGATATTGTTCAACCACTATTATAGTCTATACATCCACTATCATAGTCTCTGCATCCGCTATTTTAGTCCTTGCAACCACTATATAAGTTACACACAACCATTGCTTAGAAAGTGTTATAACAATATGTAACCACTATTGTAAGGACCTGTAGCCACTATTAAACCAATATTATAGTCCATGTAGCCACTATCATAGTCTTTGCAACCACTATTTTATTTCATGCATCTACTGGCATAGTCCTTATAGCCATTGTTTTAGTCCCTGCAGCCACTGTGTAGTCACCTAAAACCACTAGTGTAACTCACCTATAACCATTTTTGTAGCTTTTTGTGAGATTTTTTAAAGTATTAATATAGATTAGAATAGATAAATGCCTTGAATATTTATGGGTCACAACTAAAACATATATGATTTGTAGATTGCATAAAATGGTCATGAAAATAACATTTAGATTTATTATTTATCCACCCACCCAACCCTCATTAAGGACACAACAAGACCCTTTTTGGTTAAAAAACACAAGTAATGTCCAATATAATACTCCATATATTCCCCATTGCTCAAATTATGAACACTAAAAATAGACACATCCACCTCTATTTTCCATGTATAAAATACCTCAACAAATCAGTTCATCTATATTTTTTCTCCAACATATTCTTTAGATAGATGAACCCAATTATAGGATCTTCACATCCTATTGGGGATTCTATTGTTTTCCCATCACTTTTTACCACATCCACAATGTCTTAGGCATATTTACACAACAATTCAATCTACCAACCAAGACTGTTCCATGTTTTCTTAGACAATGCTCTTTTGCATTTGTATCCATTTCAAGCCTCAAATGAAAAGAATAAAACATTATCTACAAGACTATAAGAAAATTCATCTGAGGAAAAAATAATCATATTCATCCTTGACCATACTTGTAGTTAATGATAGATCTTACCATATTTACAACACCATTATTTGGTTTTTAATGATGTTTATTTTATATAATTCATGATAAGAAGATTTTTTCAAGTTTTTTAGGACACCCTTATGAATTTGAGGACTATATTGATTTTTTTTTTGTCTCATTGTCTCCTCATTAAGATTTTTCCTTGATGCAATGGATGGACAATTAAACCTTTCCACACATAACATTATCAAACATCTTTGTGGCACTAAGATCAAATTGTAAGGTAATTTTCAAAGCATTACTTGTCATTACATATGATATTAATCAATTTTTTTTCCATTATTATATTTTGTGTTTTGTGTTTTCATGCCCATTTTTTATCCTAAAAGATAGGCATGACACAACATAATACCAAACATAACACCTATGATCATGGATAGATACCAATATCCACTCAATCACGTAAAACATATCGACAACTGCCATGAGACTAGAATAGATGTGAACCAATAATTCAAAAGCACATAATATAGATTCAATTGGACAACACTTAGGATTTTTCATGAGCTCATGCCAAAGGATAACTATGCTTATGACATTGAGATGGCCATCAAATTCAACCTTAGCCATCATAGGCAAACTTAGATCCACATGGTCACTTGGGTGGGATCTAATGCCATCCTAACCTCTCTTTCAACTCTTGAGGATCCTGAAGGCTCCACCTACCAATGAAAATAGATCAACCATATGCCTATCCATAGTTTTTAAGGCTCTCCTAGTCTCTGACATCTCTATCAGACCAAGGGGACTGATAACTATGACAAACAAGATGCATGGGGATTTTTATTTTTTCAAGCTCTCCCAGGATTTGATATCATAATCAGGGTTGAAAGACTGACCACTCTGCATTTAGTTGGCATGGCACTTCCTAGTTAGATCAAGCTCTCCCAGGCTTTGACATACCTATCAGGACTAAGAGACTAGAACATCTAATTTTAGGGTGATTTGATTGGTTAGAATCTAGATGCATGACAAGAAGTGTCTTCTAAAAGGTTCATGGTCTAATAATTCTAACACCATGTCAGCTTGGGAGTTTGAATCCAAGACTAACACAATCCACATATCATGTATTGATTGGTTCCTATCTTCTGACATGCTCTAACAAATCTAATTCCCTGAGACTATGGGTGACTTCTTTCCCACTTGGTAGCATTCCATTAGCCTACTTTCCTAGGGGCCTTGCTATTTACAAGAACACATTTAGGTTCATGGATCGATAGGATGATGCCACCTATAAATATCCTACTCACTTACTAGATTGGCACTGACCATACTCTAGACCATACTAATGTCACTCTCAGGTCTTGGGATGGTGACATGTGGCTTCTTCCAAACCATTCATCAAGGTAAAAAAAATCAACTAAGGAAAAAACAAAGCAAAGGGACTTGAACTCAATGGCATTATCCTTTGAGTCAGAATACATAGGCATTAGGGTATTAACCCTTATAAATTCATCCCTCCAAAAATTTATGCTCCTAGACACTACCGCTTGGTAGTTTTATAGAACCCTGGGTAATTAGAGGCTTTTCCATTTGGCTAATCCTTTGAGCTATCAAGGTGATGCCATGTGGCATCATCCAACCAAATTTTAAAAAGCCTAAAATTCAGCTAAGGCAAAAGTTGAAAGAAACTCAAAGATAAAGCTGCTAAAGCAAGACATCAAATTAGTCTTTAATGTAAATGACTAAGACAAAAAGTCATCAAGAGCTCATAAATCGGCTAAGGCATGATCCAAAGTAAAACACAGATACATACCTATAACTAGAAACTTAGAAAGGTAAAACTTACATTGCTGTAATAAAGTATATAAAGAAGAAAAAGCTTGATTAGGGCAAAGAGTATGATTCTAAACCAACAAAATCATTGGTTTGGTTGATTTGTCAAATGACTGCAAGACAAGTTTGCTCAAGCCAATGTCTCTAAACTAATGGCTCACTAAAAACTACGTCCAATATCTAAGCTTAATAAAACTTCATCAATTTTGTTAAATGGTCTAGTTGTTGGGAAGACATAAAATATGTAGCAACTCAACTATAAAAGAATAGGGGATTATTCCACAAGACATCCATCTAATCCATAATGACATCAAAGGTTCAATGAACAATTTATATTGTTATTCCATATAACAATCCATATCTTAGTAATTGCATTCTACTCATCCTAGAAAAATCTTGTTTCAATAATTAAACCATACAGATTTAAAGGAGAGAGCTATGTAGAATAAAGAGACTGTGCTCAACAAGTTTTAATCAAATAACTCACATTCTTTTATTTGAAAAGCCACAAGGCCTAAGAGATTTCTTATCAAAATGACTCCTTACCAAGGGTCTGAATACAAATGGTCATAACTAGACATGACTCATTTTACCAAAAGGGTTCAACCCAAGACTACTTAAGTCTTTATTCATGATGGGTATAACTATACAACAAAGCACTAATGCTTAGTTCATTTCAACAAGCTTGATTATTAATCCCAATAATAATCCCATAGCTATTTATCTAAGTTCCACTCATTTTAAGATACATTTATATTCCATTAACTCTCCTCATTTAGATACATAAAGATGCATGATGCTTAACAAATTAGTTACTCATGACAAGATATAGGCAAGGAAATCAATATATTTATTCATTTGAAATTTCCTCAAAGGCTAAAGACTTTGATACATACATGACTCTTCCCAAGAACCTATAAATCAAGCATTTATAAGATATTCAACTAAATATTTATATATATTTAATAAGGCCCTTAACTTGGCCAAGCTCAAGCATGAATATACAATGGTCATAAGGATTACATTTAAGATAATGAACCTATCATAAGGAGATCCAAAATCATATATAAACAAGAACACTATTCAACAATTCTTTAAATTAATAACTGAAATGTTCACTTTGTAAACTTCATAATGATAGTGGTTCACAAATTATCCCACAATCATTTATTAACATATAAATACAATAGGTTTAGTCAAGAATAAATAATCCTTGGCTTATATCTAGTTATGAAGAGTATAAAAATAAGAATAATCAATAGCTAAATACAAGCTCCTCTTTGCTTCAGGTGAAACTTTGGCCAACAAAAGGTAGGATCACCTCCCAACCTTTTACCATCATCAAGTGATTACTCTAGGCATTCATGAGTAGGAATCTCATCTCCAAGAATGCTCACATCATAGTGTAAAGTAAATAAAGGCAAACAATAGTCAATATATCTTAGGGTCAAGGAGATATCTACTCACAAGGTGACAATCCAATCATCTCTTAATGAAGAGGTTACCAACCTCAAATCTATTTTTATCAAGCAAAATACACAAAATATAAAACAAAAATATCACAAGGATAGGACCCATCGAACATATAATCACTAAGATATATTCTATAATCAATCATGAGAGGACTTAGGCAACCTACCATCATGTCCAATATGAGAGATATAGTCCTTCTTCCATCATGGAGAATGTGACCTTTCAAGGCATCATAAATCTTACATGATGAAACCATAATATCTAGGTAAGCAAAGATATCACATTTATAAATATCATAGATGAATATTTCAACTCCAAAATCCCACACAAGGGTAATAACACTATGGGTAACCCAATCATAACGATAGAAAAATAAGCAAAGAGGAGAAGTAAGCCAAGTAGCCTTAATCATCTCGAACATGATAACTCAATAAAGAATCACACAAACATCATTTAGTCAATTAGTAGAAAATTCAAGTCATAGGAGATCTACCAAATTATCCAGGCCCTTCCATGGATATTTTCTATAGGTTTCTATCAGTTGAGGCTCTCCCTCAGTTAGTTCTCTTCTTGTTCTTCCTTCCTCTTATATGTTGGTCCCCAAAAGCTCCTAAAATTTGAAGTTAAGAGAAAATAACCCTTTTCCAATAGATACACCTTTCTTAAATAAGTGTTCTCTCCTTCTTGTAACCCAATAGGAACATGACATGTGTCTGTTCTTCCCTTGGATTGACTAAATAATTCTACTAGCCAACCCATGCTTTGATAATGACAATCTTTTTTAGTCCCTAATGGTGCATGGTGGCTCATATAGAGTCTTATTGTTTCTTATAAGACAATCCACCTCCCTACACAAGACTCAAGGTAAAGGCCATTAATGGATAAGTTTGCAATTCTATAATAAGGTAATTTAGACATTGGTCCACTTTGTCTTCATGCATTGAAAATGACTAGCCCAAGGTGGTCCACCAACCCAACAATGATTACAATCCACTAAGACATGATAAGACTAAAGAAAGGGTCAAATGACATATAAGGCATTCAATTAGGATCATGCAAGGTTTAAGACAAAATTTGGGTTAGAGGTGGGATCACACATGATGTAATAATGCCTGGCGTAGTCCTTTTTACTTCATTGGCAATGAAATGTTCTTGCACACTTATTTCACTTGTGAAATCCGCTATCCGAATATCCAAAGCTTGAAATTATAATATGATAGATCATTTATTTAAACCATTGTAATTAGCTTACCAAATAATTCACAAGGTCATGAAGTGATATTCCTATAACACCTTAATGCACATGTAATTTAATTTTCAGCCTAAGGTAATAATTTAAGCATTTTTAAACCAATATTTACCATGTGCATAATCCTCTTAACTTCACATTAAACAACACCAAAGGAGTATAGCCATCAGTTTAACATAGTCACATTTCTTTCTAATGAGGGTCCTTACATTCTCCCTCCCTTAAAGAGGGCATCATCCTCGATGTTGGATTACTTTGTTCATCCAATAAGGTTTCTAAATCTGCTAGACTAATGGAACATCATACTAAGTTACCTAGGTGCCACCCTAGGTAGGCACCCAAGGTGATAATTTCATTACATCACTAAAGTACATTCTCAAATGTGGAGGCCAATTGCTACCTAAAACTAATCACACTATTACTCTGTATTTCCAATAGCTCTTGAGTTTCTTCATTTATCATTTGTAAGGCTCTTTAAGCACATGTGAGGGTTTGATCCCCACAAATACAATCTTCTGAGTCATATTTTGATTTTCAATGTTTATACAACTCTAGATTATCAAAATTTTGACACAAATTCTCTTACTAGCTTCTAGTACGATGTGACATAATCACTTTAGTCTTGTTGCATAAGTCATGAATTCCATTTTTAGGATGAAAGATTTATTCCACTTTCTCAAGGCTTCTTCTTCACATAATTTTCCTAGTAATGATCATGGGAGAGTTGAACAATCTACCATCATGACCAACATGAGAAAATTTCAACCACTACCAATATGACATTCATCAAAGGATCAAACAACCTTCCATCATGTCTAGCCTAGGAGGACTTTGATACGCTACCAACATGACATTCATGGGAGGATAAAAAAACCTTCCATTGTGTCTAGCACATGAGGATTTTGATATGCTCCTAACCTAAAGATGATTCTCATATACCACCAACACTCAATTCCACAACAACATATAATAATACACACATAAGAATAAACGCACTTCATGTAATTAAGGGGGAACAACTTCTCTATTTCCCACAATCTTCCTACAATATTATTACTAGCATTTAAACATAATGAGAATTTCATTCTACCAATTCATAGGGATGCTTCAATTATTGATTGTAATAATTCAAATTTCTTTTTAGCAAAATTTCTCTAATTTAGATATGGAAATGGTCCAATTTCTGACTCCAACCTTGCTTTATTCAAATCTATGTTGCCACACTATATCTCAATGATTGCATTAGATGATGGATGAATTAAAATTAAATCTTGAATGGGTGATTCATTTTGATGCTCATCATTCTACATCACAAATTTGTCTCAATCCATTGAGACTCATAATCCCTTTGTTATATGCATGGGAGTTCAAAAAGTCCTTGAATATTAACTTCTTCTTAGAGAAGGATGATGGTTTCCAATCACAACAAAATCATATTAATATCCTTCATATTATGAGCTCATATAGAACTAGGTAACACATATGGGGAAATGTTGATTTGACATATCTAGTGCCATTTGATACACAAAGGATCTTCTGAATAAGCAGTGTATGGGTAATTACCTCCCATTAAGTCCATTTTTGCTATAAAAGAATACAAATATGGGATTATCTCCCATTTTCAATATACCATGCCCTTCATTTAAGGTTTTAAGCAACATGTTACCATACCATTCAATATAATTGTGCATTAGATCTCAACCCACAAGCAAAGGTATCATATGCAACTCTATATGCAGGAAGGATCTTGATCCCAGATACAAGAAAATAAGCATTCAAATGATTAATTGAGTAAATCAAAGTACTCATGAATAAAATATCAATAGGCAAGTTATTATATCATAACTATTGATATGGGTCTTATGCACCAACCAAAGTTTAAAGGAGTTAGCCTCTAATGTTTTAGGATCTCAGTGGAGGTGAACTCCATCTAGGGCACGATTTGTAGGTATGGGTTAAACAACCTTGTGGTGGAATAACAATTAGAGAATGCATGTTATTAACCAGGTTCACTTGTAGTGAAATGAATCTTACTGGAGAAATCAATCCTAAACGGGTGAGATGGATGGGTGACACCTAATCTAGAGTGGGTAGATCTTAGTCAAATAAAATTCAAAATAAGGGAAGGTTAGAACAAAAAATAAGGTTCTGTGATATCAAAGTGTTACTTTCTAGGTTGGTTTCTTAGTGGACAAATTCTCTCAAAACTAATGCTTACTACTTGTAGATGTCACATGCTTATAGGTAAACATAGTTATGAAGTTTGGGGAGGGAGGATATAAGAAAATTGATGGTCTCAACTGAAGGTTACTTCCTTAGAGTTGATTTTTCACACTCTTAATTAGAAGGTTACAACTCAGACCAAGAAGGTGTCTAAGGTATCTATGTCACACACTTAGAAAACTATACCAAAAGAAAGCATTCATACACATTAAAAATAATACCACAGTTTAAACTAATTACTTAATAATATCTACTAACTCTCAATATTTTTTACACATATACAACTATCATATATTAATTAAAATAATTAGAATCTATCTATAGCTTTTGCACACTTCAAATTACTATATTATAACAACTAGAAAAAGCAAAACCTTATTATCACATGAGTAAAAGGAGAAAATGTTAATGTAATTGAATGAAAATTAAAACTGACTTCTTATATTGATCAAAATCTTCCAACCCTTTGTAATACAAAATTAAATTGATATAAAAACTTGGGGAGGGGATGCCTCATCCTCTAAGTTTAAGTAAACTCATAATTACATGTTGCAGTTAGAACCTTAGTTCTAATTTTAGTCTAAAAATTGCATATCCTACATGCTTATGTTTAATTACATTTATGTCAAAATTAGTTGGCCTATGCAATTCAATGCAATGTGTGCATGCTTACAAATAACCTAAGAAACTTTACATGTATATTATAATTATAAGTAAACTATGCATATATACATACAAAATTAGACTTTGATTCAAGATTGACTAGGTGTTTGCATGCTTGATAAGGTTGTTAGAGGCACTGAAGTGGATGCTTGCATTAAACTAGGAGTTACTATATCAACATTATTCTTCTCTTCCAAACCCTAATAGTGCTTGTGCCCAATGTCATTTGATATCTAATTATATCCATGTTAAGGAGCAGAGGCCTATGCACCCTGTTTACTTGCTCCAAGAACCTTAGATGTTAAAATTTTGTAATCTTCAAGTTAGATCTAAAGATCTCAACTTTAGTGACTTTATTTGTATCAAAATTAATCTATTCCTCTATGTCTTCTATGGTCTTCCCTTGTATCCCTCATTTTAAATTATATAAAGCTTATCGAAAGAGCTGATCAAAATTGGCCCTACCAATGAGTCTTCCAATTGAATCCTTGAATTGAGAAAGCTTTAGCTCATCCAAATTTTCCATGACTGAGTCTCATGTTCTAAATATTTCAACATTACTACCTTAGCCACATCAATCCATTCCCTTTCCTCTTGTGTTCTGATGGCCACCAAGTTAAGGGTATTGGTAGCCTCCAATGGTGCTATTAGGTTTAAATGTGCATATGAATTACCAATTGTAAAAATAATAAGTAATTTGAGTTTATTTTAATCTATATTCAAATAATTCAACAATTTGGTCATCTCTACTATGTGGGGTGATATTTCATCCCTCATTACACTAATGGCCTCAATGGTATTGTAAAATGTAGATGCTACACTTTGGACATCCATTTTAATTTGTGATGAAACATGAACAATTTGCTACTGTTCTCTCAATTGCTCGAGTTCTTATTCTAGATATCTCCTTGTCATTTCTATCCCTTCATGTATTAATACTAGGACATCTTTGTGTGTTTTCATATAAGATTTAAAATCCTCTATATATGGGGACTACCCTAATTTTCTATCTTTCCTCTTTGTCAAAGTGAACATTTCTTCTCTTTCTTCTAGAATGACCACTCTACCAGTGTCATCTTCTAGTTTCTTCTTCCTCATCATCTGCACACTCCCTAGGATTTTTTAAACAATTTACCCATAGTGGGTAATTTGGTGATGACATGATTAGGCCTTTTTTAGGCCCCTAACTGCATGTTTATTGCCTATTATGGGAGGACTAGATAGGTTGGGTCTATAGGTTGAGTGTCTGAGGTTGTAGTCTCACAATTTATCTCACCTGATGTTTGCTTCAAATATTCCTCTAGAGGGGATCAAAGAGTTAAGGCCACATGATCTTGGACCAGTCCACTCCACCATATCCAAGTAGTGGATGAATTTTGTATATTTGCCTCCTCTTATTTTAAGATTTTTTAGTAGTTATCATAGTGGTCTCTCGAGAAGGACAATGAGGGAGAACTGGAAGACTTAATTATGTAGATGTAAGATGTAATTTGGGAGTGGATATTTCTCCCCTTGTCTTCTTTATGGATTTTCTCTTAGTTTTTTGGGGGGTGGAGAAGTATTGGAAGGGACAATAGTAGGAATAGTAGGAGTGGATGTGGGAGGAGCAATTTGAGGAATAACAATTGAGGAAGTAAGGGTTGCAAGGGTGGAGGATATATCCTCTACCTTTGATACTAATAGAATTAGCTGAACAATAGGATGAATAAGGTCAACCACCACCTTGGGAACCAAAAAAAGAGGGGAACTAGGAGGGGTGAATATAGTAAGACCAAATGAAATAGCTACAAAAATAGAAACATGGGAAACAACATGGGTGATTGAAACTGGAGAGGATGTTGGATCACCTAATGTCTATTGATGAAATGGTGCCTTGACTTTTGATTCTTGGGGGATCAAGACTTTTTATCTTTGTAATTCTACCTCCTCATTTAAAATATCTTTCCAACTACCTCCTATGTAGTTAGCTCCACTGATGGTCCCTCCATGGCTAGGATCTATGGAAGGGATTGAGGCCTTGAATTCCTTGTATAATAGAGGGTGGCCTTTGGGGATGTAGAAGGAGTTGATTATATAGTTGAGGTAACCTTAATAGGAATGTTTGAAGGTGATGAAACATCACCTTGGGAAGGGCCCTCAAAATCTAAGGAGTCCAAGCAAATGGGCTCCTCATGCTTCCTCCCAATGAGGTATCTGGCACCTTTAGTTCCTTCTTTACTTTTTAAAATGCTGCAAGGGTTGTTTGAGAAGATTTCCCTTATTCTCCTTCTAGATAATTAGGTTTTATAGTCCAAAAATTAGATGTGTCTCATCCTTTATACAGTGGGATTCTGATTTATGCCTCCTTTATGGAAAGGGAAGGCTCCCCTTGAATGAGATTTAGAAGGTCTTGCTTTATCTGAAATAATCTTGCCCTCTATAATATTTTATCTTCATTCTAAGAATTGAAGAATAGGAAGTCATGATCGTAGGGCTCTTGTTGATTGTCAATACCCAACCCTTTGATTTGATTTTTCACTTATCCATGGGGATCCCAGTCCTTATGTGACAGTGAAGCCAAGGATTAGTATTCTCTATATTTCCAAACCTCATAGAAGTGATTCCTATTAGTTTAAAACATTATTCTAATCATTAGGTGTGAGTCATAAAGGTAGGATTTCTTCTTATTATGCATATCCTAATCTATGCCTATCCTAATCTATGCCCCACCATAATTGGTAGGCTATTTACTGCTCCATTAACTTGTTTGGGACATAATTGGGGAGTTACAAAGGTGTAATCTTATGGTTAATTATAATGATGACTGTATAGTCAAGGTATAGACAATAGTCTCCATTGATTAGTAGTGTATCCATGATATTCTTTGATATCCTAAGTAAAGGGGATTCATGGATGGTCCTCCATAATTGTGGGTAAACATCCTTAGTAATGTGTAGAATATTATGAGTGTACACATATTTTTTAAATGAAAGGATAAGATTCACATATCCTATTCTTTATAAAGTATGGAGGGGGGATATAGAGTGAGCCATTATGGATGTAGACCATCCCTAGGACTACATCCAGCAAGTAAGACATCATGTAAAAGTGGTCTCTTGGAGGCCTCTTGTCTTTAGGTAAAATTTTCTCTTATAAGCTTTCTCCAATCACTTATCCCAAAGCAAAGGTCAATTTTGAGATCCTCAGCAAATCCAACATTAAAACCCATTCCAGTTGGATAAAGTCAATGGTAAGGTATCTAAATAGCCTATTCAATAGGGCCATCCCAATTTAAATTCCCATTATGAATTTAATTACTGGGGTGGATTGATTATTTGTCAAGTTAATTTTGTCATTGGGGAGCATCTAATTACTAAGTTCCTTATTGAAAAACTTCTCTTTCTTCCACACCAATACTCTATGTAGATCATAGGTGGCATTTGGAATGGTAAAAGAGAGGTACCTTCAAAATGCATCACTAGAGATGCATGCTATAATTATTTTATACTCAAGGTGATGTAGGTACACTCCTTTTGATATCTTTCATGCAAAGAACAAGTCTTGTAGAAGGTCGATACAGGGCATAATTTAAGGCTTCACAACTATAAAATGTAGCCCTTGTATTTTAAGTGGGAGGATGTCTATGACCAATTGGAGCTAGGCTAGATTCAAGTTCTCTTCATGCGTGTGCATGTCAACCTAGTATATAGCATCCCACAATGCTGAGTAGTTATTATATTCATTACTGAATATATTAGGTTCAAAGAGTGTGCCTATGTACTCAGTAGAATATTTAATAGAGAACCTTGAAGGAGGGAAAGTTCCCCAGAATGCCATGGATGAGGATTTCATCATTCTGTAGTTAAGTTGGTACTGGTTTGCAATTCATTCACTTATCTCTTGTGAGTATGCTATCAAGATGAAGATAGTAGTGGATAGGTGTCAATCACAAGAGAGTAAGTGATTTAAAAAATTACCTCAAGATTGAATGGGCACATCATTGTATAAACTACTTGTATATAGCTTGGGCATTGATTTCTAGTTTATGCACCATTAATGTCTAATGCCAATAAATTTTATTTACATATTTAATTCAAACTTTTCCACCTCATTTGGTGGGTATGCCATGTAGGCATTGTTGACATCTAGTAGAAATGCCATATCATTGCCTTTTTCCAAGTGTCATTTTGTTGTTTCTTAGGATTTAGTTTATTGAGTAACTAATATTTTGGTAGTTAGAAGTTGGGAGTTAGGGTATAACACTATTTATGATCATCCTAAACAAAAGTTCCAAACACTTTTGATGAAGACCTAACTGTCAAAACTCTTTTACTGAAAAAAACTGTTGAAGACCTAAATATGTTGGAGGAACCTGCTGAGTAAAACTACTAAAGACTTAAATGTGTCAGGAAACTTTGCCAAACAAAATCATCAAAGACTAAAACATGTTGGAGGAACCTATCAAACAAAACTACTAAAGACCTAAACATGTTAGGAAACTTTACCAAACAAAATTATTGAAGACCAAAACATTTTAGAGGAAACTGCCAAGTAAAACTACCGAAGACCTAAATACGTCAAGTAACTTTGCCAAGCAAAATCACCAAACAATTTCATCCAACACCAAAACATGTATAACTCTTCCATCAAACAAAATTGCTGAAGACCTAAATATGTTAGAGGAACCTATCGATGAAAACTAAAAACATAATCTTTCCAAAGACCAAGATAAACCAAAGTGTAAAAATGGAGACCTAGTTTAACAAATAAAAGTTTTGACCGAAATTGCCAAAGACCTAGGTTCTAAACAAAATTGCCAAAGACCCTTTTATATTAAATAGCTCTGCCCAAGAATTTCATCAAAAAAGATGAGCCAAAATTTATATATATATAACTTCTAAAAATCATTAGTAGGTTAGTTCCAAAAGATAAAAATGTACGTTCATATGTCTACCAAATAATAAAATTAGCATAATACACAAGGACTTTCCTTTTAAAGGATTTTCAAAATAAGGATAGAGGTTAGTTTTGAAAGATATTGGGTCCTTATTTTGATAAAATAAGGAATGAGGGTATGTTGAGTACAACAAATGGAAACTCACATGGTAAATACTCTCAGGTATTTGAGAATCCAAAACTTCATGTTAATAAGTCTTAGATCAAACATGAACTATCACACATAGGATAATCAAATTAGATATATAAAAGAGACTCCCATCAACCACATACAACATACTTGCCTTCTCATTTACCCTACATTTTTGTGTGTGGGGGATTGATTTCACATTATCCTTGTTATGAGAACTTTAGCATAGAAGTGGAATAATTATAGGTTTCACTTTTTTTTTTTGAAAATAAGATTTAAAATTTGGGGAAGCTCTAGTATTGCTCTTTTACCAAATAGGTGACCATAGCCTCAATAGAGGTATCATGGGTTCCTTCTCTTTCCTTCTCTTGTATTCTTTCATGATGCATGGTACATTGACCTTATTTCATCATTTTAATCTCTTTGATCACCTTTGGATATTTCCTTTTAGGTCTGTTGGATCATTATTTTGAGGATGTTTTGATCCTTGCTTGCTATATTTTATTTTGAAGAACATTACTTAGGAGAGGGAGAGTAGAAACCATAATGAGCTAGTATCTATCAAAGCATAAGATTACCAAACTATCCCTATCAACTGTACCCATATCAATGGTTATTTACTCAAACAAGTATTAATATGATAAGTGCATTTGATCCCAGGAAAGTGAAAAAATTTTCTAAAATTCATATGTAGTAATGAGATCAGCCTTTACATGCCTAATTAAAGTTTTTAGTGTTAGCTTGTTTATGATCCATCTTCCTGTTGTACACCTAAATTTTGAAAATCTAAAATACATGGGCACAAGATCCTATAAATAAACAAATTGATGTTTCTATTCTTGGAACATTTCCCCACAAGTTGATCATTTGGATTTTGAACATGTTAAAGGAAGTCTCATGGAAGGTTAGATACTTAATTTTGAAAATATTAGGAAAAGTCAATCAAATTGCCATAAGACAAAGGGAAATGTCTAATATAGAAATTAAGAAATTATTCTATAAAATAGATTGCTAAACACTGGAAATGCTAATCTAGGAAGTGGGGAAACTATTCTATGAAAGCCATAAAATCTATTCTAATAAAATAGTAAATCTACCCTAATCCTACTCTTAACATCACCTTTGTTGTTATTCAGGAACATTTATAGACGGTACAACTATGAATTAATGCTTCAAAAATTATCCATTAACTGGATATGTCATCTCATTGCCTTGGAGGTCTCTCAGATAGAAAACATTGTTACCCAAGATTTCTAAAATCTGTTAAGGTCCAATCCATAGTGGGGTAAACTTGTCATGTTGTCATTTATTTTTATTGGATTTGTCCCATTGAAGCACCAAGTCAAATATTCTAAATGCTTTGAATTTTGATCTCTTGCCAAACCATCTTTTTAATATATTTTGATATTTATTGAAATTATGTAAGGCCTCAGTCCTTGAGTCTTTAATTTCTATTATGTCCAACAATCGATACTCCACCTTCTCACTTGGTTCCATGTATTCCTACATAAACTGATATGTTAGAAACTTAAGCATAATTGAGAGAATAGGTTATCTTCCATAGATTAGTAAGTAAAGTGAGGATTTAAGTGCCTATTTATATCTCATTTAGTCAACCCATAGTGCATACTTTAGTAAATTGTGCCAATCTCTAGGTTTGTCTACTACAAACTTTTTAATTTCATCAATTATCTTGTTTGTCGATTCATCCAACCCATTTCCTTGTGGGTAATGGTTAGATGATGACATGATCATGATTTGATTGTCATGGGCCCATTTATTAAATTAAATTGATTATAATGCTAGGCCATTATCATAGACTAGAGAGACATGAGTACCAAATCTAGTTATGATATTTTCCTATATAAATTTGATCATGCCTAATGACCTTAAATACTTTGTAGTTGTAGTTTCTATCCATTATGTGCAATAATCTATAGCAGTGAGTAAAAACTTATGGCCAACTAAATAATTGGTATTAATGACCCTAATGAAGTCTAAGCCCCATTGGATGAATGGTCTTCCTTAAATCACAGGTTGTAGAGGCATGGTTGCTGTACTTCCCTCTTTACCAGGACTTAGCACTCATGACACATTTAAATGTGAACATGTGCATCCTTGAATACTATTGGCTAGTAATAACCCATTCTAAGGGTCCTATGGGCAATGGTTTTTCTGGAGGGATGACCACTACCTAACTTTTGGTGTAAATTTTCCAAAATTTCTTGAGCTTCCTCTCGTGATACACATTTCAGGTAGATGCCTTTTTAATTATTTTTGTAGAATATTCATTTTATGATCATGTAATGAGCTGATTTGAGTCTCAAAGCTCTCCTTTATTCTCTTTTGAGATTTGTGGAGTAACTATGAACAAATATTGAATAATGTCAGTATACTAGTCTCCTTTAGATACTTGGTTCTCACAAACCTCTTCAACAGTGATGCGTGGGTTAGGCTCTATGATGATATGAATGATGCCTTAACCTCTAATTATCTTGGTAGGTTTAATTTCCATGTCAAACTCCTATTATTTTTCCATCCACTTTTCTTTATGTTATCCCAATTTATGTTGTGATAAAGTAAGCTTAACAATAGGATTCAATATAATGGCAATTATCTTGTTCTTCAGGATGTAATGTCAAAATTTATTCACCACTTTAACAATGGTAAAGATTTGTTTATCTATCATGGAATACTTGAGTTCTGATTCTTTCAAGTTTGTACTCATGAACATGATAGGATGCTTGCTTTCCTTTTTCTTCTGGGTGAGCATGGCAACAATAATGTGTTCTAAGGTGAATGTATACAATAAGAATTCTTTGGTGAAGTATGGAATTATCAGTATAGGGGATTGGGATATTACATCTTTAATGTCTTGTAAATTCTTTCTAGCTTCTACTATCCATTCCACTTTAGCATCTTGCTTGAGCATTGCATTCAGAGGTCTAATGATTTTTACAAAGCCTGATATAAACTTTCTCATGAAGTTTATCTTCCCAAAGAAAGATCTGAGTTCCTTTTTACTATTTAGAAAAGCAATACTTGATATTCCTTGAATTCTATCTGGGTCAATCATAATCCCATATTTGGTGATGATATGATCCAGGAGCTTACCTTCTGTAACACCAAATATATTCTTCTTGGGGTTCAGTAAAATGCCAAACTTTTTGTACCTTCAAAGATTGAATATAGGTGTTTTATGTGATCAATCCTTGATTTTGAGAATATTTTGAGGTCATCCATGTAAATAATTATACATTTACCTATTAGTCCCTAGAATGCATGATCCATAGCTCACTGAAACATGACACTTGTGTTAATTAAGAAAAATAACATCCTTTTATATGTATAAGTATCCCACTTCATGGTGAATATTATATTCATTCTATCTTCTAATTCTACCAACACTTGGTTGTACCCTAAAAATCTATCCAAGAAAGACATCATTCTTAATCCACTCACTATTTTGATGACTTAATCTAAGGAAGGTAATGGATATTTATCTTTCTCAAAGGCTTTGTTTAAGTTTATGAAATCAACACATAGCCTAATCTCTCCACTTTTATTCTTGACTGGAACTAAATTAGCCAGCCAATTAGAATGTCTAATAGGAAAAATTATTTTTGCACTCAATAACTTCTCTACTGCCTCTTAGATGAGGGGTTCCAAGATAGCATTTAATAGCCTTTTCCTCTATCTAAATGGTTTGTGGTCCAAATTCAATAGAATTATATGGGTGATGACCCTTGGGTTGAAAACCTTCAAGTATCCATATGTCCATGCAATTACATCTTTTATTGAGTGAGAAAACTCTTCATTCTTTATATTTCCTCTAGAGTACAACTGAACCCAATGTTGACATAACATGAGTTACACTCATCTCCCAAATTTTCCTTTTTATATTCATTTACTTTTGGCTGATTTTAGTGTTAATCTTAAGGATCTAAATCAAATGTCCTTTCCAAGGAAACCATTCCCAAAGGGAGGTAATTTTAATTTAGATGAATAACTCCTTCTCCTAAGTCCTCTTAGCATAAGTAACTTATTTCCTTGACTTCAATGATTTGGGACTCAAATTATCTCAAGTTAGTCAAGAACTAGACAATCTACTGATCATCATAAAAAAACTTGGAAAATTTTCACATTGTTTAAAATCAATGGACAAGGTACCAATTCAATGAAGAATATTTATACCTTGGACTCTTATATGGGTGCTAAGTTAGCAACTGATGTAAATAATGAATCATCATCTTGATTTTATTTTCTAGGTATAGCCATTAAGTTAAAAGAATCAAAAGATTAAATAAAATCCCATGCTTTATATTTGTGCATTTTAAGATATGACAACTTGCACTAGTATTTATTTCTAACATAATAAACTACCAGCTCTAAATATCCATAAATCAATAGTTATTTGATGTCATTTTTTGATAGAAAAATGCAATTTTAGTATTAGTGCCTCATATTTTTATTTGTTATTGGTGCAAAGGAATTGGAGTCTATATGTTGCCAAGTATTTATTGCCTTGTGGGTCCACCAATTCAATGTTGATGCCTGATCCTTACTTGGATCTTAAAATTTCAAAGTGGAGGGTCCATAATTGGTAGGGTCCCTGGACTTCTATATCTTACACTTCACAATTTATATTGAAGGTATAAATCCCAAAGTTGGGAGATTTATAACTTACTTCTTCATTCTTTGCATTATATTCTATAATTTAGTGCTTCATTCTTGGCTCTCGATCAATTCAAATATAGTGTGGAATACCTCTCCATGGAAACCAAATGTGAGAGAAGTCTATTGCTATATACCCATTCAATGTCTTGGACTAGTCTCTGCTAAGGAGGAGTTTGTATCCTTCTAGAATATCTATTACCATTATTTCAATCATCACTTACACTTATAGTTTAGATGTTACTTAGATCTGCATATCATTCAACTCTCTTATTATAGGGACCATGGCATTATCCAATTATGAAATCGTTCTCATGGATGGATTTTGGGTCAAACCTAGCTTCTAATAGATTGAAGTAGGCATCACTATCACTAAATCCCTAGGATTGACTAAACAATATGGATGTTATTTCTAAATGCTTAAATAGTCAATAAGAAAGGTGGAACTTTAGGTATAATCTTGTATATGACATTAGTGTGAGCAACCTTTATCTTCTCAACAGTCACTTTCCCTATGATATAATTCCATAGGAGCTCCTTTTGTTATGTAAGCTAGGCTAATTCATGAAGATTAATGTTGGATTTAATCTTCTTCATGTTTTCAAAAATTTTGTGCCCCCCTTTTCCTTTATCTTCTTTATTTAGAAATTGTTCATTCCCTTTAGGGGGAGGTGGATTGTTGTTGACTCTTAGATTTGGTGGAGTAACAATGTTCTTCATAGGATTAGATGTTTTGAAGGGTTTCTCATTCCTTAGGTTATAATTTCCATTTTGGCATTGATAAAAATCCTACACTTCATCAGATTTATCTTCTAATTTATTATCATGTTCTTTTGGGAAGAAAAAATCATACATTTCAAATATCATTATTTTGTTTGAAGAGACAACTTATGAATGGAATTGTAGTGTATTATTCATCAAGTCTTGACTTACCATTTCTCTCTGGAATATTTTAAATGCTACACATAACTCCACACATTCTAGTTCACCATACTATGATGTATTATGGATTCTACACCAATTAGGCAGTGTTGTTTTTACTATGTTGATCTCTAGTAATTTATTGGGATGATAATTTGAATTATTAGTAGGACTATTGAAGGGCATATTTTATCTTTAAAACCCAAGATTTTGGTTATTATTATATCCAATGGTGTTACCCATCTTCCTCTACCTATTCAAGAAGTCATTGCTCAGTTTTTAGACTAGTCTTTGGATGGTATTCAATTTTGCTCTGGTAGAATCAGTTTCTTATACAATTGCAACATTAGAGGGCATTAAATGTTGATTATTTTGATGACTATTCATATGTACCAAGTTATTCATATAACCATAGTTTTTCTTAGGTACTTGCTACATTAGAGGAGGTAGTGCATATAGTTGATTCTAATTGAAATCAGGGACATTTTGATTACCATGAGGGACTAGATTTAAGATGGAAAACCAACATTGATAATAGAGTGATAGGTATTTGAGGGTTGAGATGTCTATCAATTTTGATAACCTCTTCACATGCTAAAGCTAAACTGGTGGAAGCAACATCTCTCTATAGGAACACTGCAATGATTGGGTCCAGAGCATTTCTATATATCTCTAATGCCAACGCTTCATCTGGTGTGTATCTTAGGTTAAGCCAAGTGTACATCTTCTATAATATAGCATTAAAATCCTAAATTGGCTCATAAAGTTCCCTTTTCATGTTGGTAAAATTTTGATACACAAGTTTGGGGCTAGTAACTTGTCCAAATTAGGCATGAAATGTGTTATAGCATGCATTCCAAGAAGTGATCAAGTTCTCTTTAAGGTTTAGGTACCAATCATAACAACATCTTACAAGGTAAATGGAAAATGACTACAAGAAACATCTTCACTGGTAACATTCATAATCATAATGTAACCTTAAAATACTTAATGTGTTCTTCTATAGTTTTTACTCTTGAGGGGGAGAAAGAAGGTAGTTATTTTTTTAGGTTTTTAGGAAAATTATGCATGACTCCTGGGATGGAAATGGTATATTTGACTAATCAAGGGTGTTATTGGGCCATATGGTGCTTAATTAGATGGATATTCTTGACTAGAGATGGTGTTCTATCCCTTGGTATGTTAGGAACAACCAATGTAAATATAGGCCTTTAATGTATTGATAAGGGTGAAACCAATAGACTGGTTTGGGCCCTAGACCTGGTAAATCTCTTGGGTGTCTCTTATGCAATTCAATGTAATGTGTAACTTATTACTAGGGGAAGCACACAAGTGGTCCTCTTTCTAGTGCCAACTTTTTCTTGTTGATATAGGTATTATGCACTAACTAAAGTTTAGATGGGGTCACCTCTAACATTTTAGGATCTCAGTAGAGATGAACTCCACTCTACATCACAAGTTGCAGGTATGGGTTAAACAACCTTATGGTGGAATAAAAATCAAAGCATGTAGGTTATTAAATAGGTTCAATTTTAGTGAAATTAATCCTAATGGATATATCAAACCTAAATGGGTGAGATGGATGAGTGACACTTAATCTAGAGTGGGTAGATCTCAGTTAAATAAAATTCAAGAGAAGGGAAGCATAGAGAAAAAATGAAGGTTCTATGATCTCAAAGTGTTACTTTCTAGATTGGTTTATTAGTGGGAAAATTCTCTCAAAACTAATGTTTATTGCTTGAAACTTTTGCATTCTTACATATAAACATAGTTATGAAGTTTGGGGAGGGATGATATAGGAAACCTGATGGTCTCAACTGAAGGTTGCTTCCTTTAGAGTTTATTTTTCACACTCTTAATTATAAGGTTATAGTTTGGACCAAGAAGGTGTCTAAGTTAGCTATGGCACACACTTAAAAAACTATATCAAAAGAAAGCATTCATACACACTACAAATAATAACACAATTTAAACCAATTGCTTAGCAAGATCTACTAACTCTCAATAGCATTTGCACATCTACAACTACTATGTATTGATTAAAAAAATCATAATATTTACGTAGATTTTACACACTTAAAATTAATGTATTATAACAACAAAAAAATAATATATTAATATTACATAAGTGGAAGGACAAAATACTAACACAATTTCATGAAAATTAAAATTAACTTCTTGTATTGATTAAAATATTCAAACCCTTTAGAATTCAAAATTACATTGATATATAGACTTGGGGAGGGGACACCTCATCCTATAAATATAAGTAAAATCATGGTTACATGTTGTAGTTAAACTCTCATTTCTAATTTTAGTCTCAAAATTATATATTTTACATGCTCATGTTTAATTACATTTATTTCAAAATAAGTTGGCCTGTGAAATGCAATGCAATGTGTGTATTCTTAAAAATAGCCTAGGCAACTAAATACATGTATGTTATAACTATAAGTAAATTTTGCATGTATACATATAAAATTATAGTTTAACTCAAGGTTGATTGGGTGCTTGCATGATTGAAGAGGTTTTTGGAAGTACTGAAGTGGATAATTGCATTCAACTGTGATTTTTTGTGCTGGAATTCTTCTTCATTTACAAATCTTGATAGTGATTTTGTCCAATGTCATATTGATATCTAATTATATCTATGTTAAGGAGTGAATAACTATGCACCTTGTTCACTTGCTCCAAGAGCCTTACATATTCAACTTTGGTAGTCTTCAAGTTAGATCTAAAGATCTCAACTTCAGTGACTTTATTTAAAAAAAAATGAGCTCTGCCTCTATGTCTTATATGGTCTTCCCTTGTATGTCTTATTTGAATTTATCTAAATCTTGTTGCAAGTGTTGATCAAATTTGGCCCTAACAATGAGTCTTCCTATTGAATCCTTGGCCTGAGAAAGCTTCACCTCATCTAAAATTTTCCATGAGTGAGTCTCATGTTTTGAATATTTTAGAATTACTACCTCAGTCATATCAACCCATTCCCTATCCTCTTATGTTCTAATGGCCACCAAGTTGAGGGTATTAGTAGCCTCCAAAGGTGCCATCAGGTTAAAATGTGCATATGACTTACTAGTTGTAAAAAAAATAAGAAATTTGGGTTTATTCTGATCTATCTTCAAATAATTCCAAAATTTGGTGATCTCTATTATGTGGGGTGATAATTCAACCCTGATTGCACTTATAGCCTCAATGGTATTGTACAATCCATATGTTTTACTTTGGACATCCATTTTAATTTGTGTTATAACATGAATAGTTTGTTTTTATTTTCTTAGTTGCTCCAATTCTTGTTCCATCTCTCTCCATACCATTTCTATCCATTCATACTATAAATATTTGTGTGTTTCCATATAGGATTTAAAATCCTTTATATATGGGGTTTGCCCCAGTTTTCTATCTTTCCTCTTTATCAAAGTGAAAATTTCTTCTCTTTCTTCTAGAATGACTGCTCTATCTATGGCATCTTCCAATTTACTTTTCCTCACCCTCTGTACACTCCCTATGGATTTATCAAAAACTATACCCACAATGGGCCATTCGATAATATCAAGATTAGGCCTTTTATAGGCCCTTGACTGCATGTTTGTTATCCATTATTGGAGGACTGGTTAGGTTGGGCCATAGGTTGAGTGTCTGAGGTTGTAGTCTCACCCATTATCTCACATGATGTTTGCTTCAAAGTTTCCTCTAAGAGGGGATCAGGGAGTGAAGGCCATATGATCTTAGACCAGTCCACTCCACCATATTATGATAGTGGATGAATTGTGTATACTAGCCTCCTCTTCTTCTTAGCTTTTTATTAGTTATCAAAGTGGTCTCTTTAGAAGAACTAAGATGGGGAACCATAAGACTTAATTGTGTAGATGCACCATGTAATTGGTGAGTGGTTACTACTCCCCTTTCACTCTTTATGACTTTTATCTTGGTTTTTGTGTGGGGTGGAGTAGTGTATAAGGGGCATTAGTAGGAATAATAGGAGTGGATATGGGAGGAGCAATTGGAGGAATATAAATTGAGGAAGTAGGGGCTATAAGGGTGGAATAAGGATCCTATACCTTTGGTACTAATAGAGTTGGTTGAATAATAGGCTAAATAGAATCAACCTCCATCTTGGGAACTAAGAAAGGATGGGGGATAGGAGGGGTGAATGTAGTAGGACCAAATGAATTAATTGCAAAAATAGAAACATAGGAAACAATAGGGGTGATAGAAACTAGAGAGGGTGTTGGCTAACCTAATGTTTACTAATATAATGGTTCCTTACCCTTTGAGTCTTGGAGGCTCAAGAATTTTTCTCTTTGTAATCATGCCTCTTATTTAGAAATATCCTCTCCAACTACCTCCCATGGAACTAGATGCAATGATGGTCCCTCCATGGATGGGCTCTATGGAAGGGATTGGGACATTGGCTTATTTGTATAATAAAGGGTGGTCTTTGGGGATTTAGAAGGAACCTATTATGTATTTGAGGTAACCATAATAAGAACCTTTGGATGTGATGAAACATCACCTTGGGAAGGGCCTTCATAATTTAAGGAATCCAAATATATGGGCTCCTCTTGCTTTCCCCTAGTGAGGTATCTAGCATCCCTAGTTCCTTATTTACTTCCTTGAGTGCTACAAGGGGTGTCTACAAATATTTCCATTGTTCCCTTATTTGATGATTAGGTTTTATAGTCCAAAAATTATATGTGCCCCATCCTTCATTTAATGGGAGTCTAGTTCATGCCTCATTTATGGAAAGGGAAGGCTCCCCTTGAATGAGATTTAGAAAGTATTCCTTTATCTAAACTGATTGTGCCCTCTCCAAGACTTGATCATCATTATGAGTATTAAGGAACAAGAATTCATGATCATAGGGATTGTGTTGATATTAAATGCCCAACCTTTTGATGTGCATTTTCACTTATCCATGGGGAACCTAGTCCCTATACGATAATGAATCTAAGGATTAGTATTATCTATATTTCCCAACCTCATAGAAGTGATTCCTAATGGTGTAGCACATTCTTATAATAATTACATGTGAACCATGAAGGTAAGCTTTCTTCTTCTTGTGTATATCCTCATCTATTCCCCACCATAGCTGGTAGGCTATTTCCTGCTCTACCAACTTATTTGGGACATACTTGGGGAGCTGTAGAAGTGTAACCTTATGGATAATTATCATGATGACTATATATTCATGGTATATCTAGTATTTTACCTTGATCAATAGTGTATCTATAATAATATTTTATATCTTAGGCAAAGGGAATTCATGGATGACCCTCCATACTTGTGGGTAAACGTCCTCGACAATGAACATAACATTGTGAGTGTATGCATACACACACACACACACACACATGAAAGAATAAGATTCATATATCTTATTATTTATATAGTCTGTAAGGAGATCTACAGTGAGACATTATGGATGTAAACCATCCATAGGACTATGTCAAATGAGTTAGAACATGTAAAAGTGGCCTCCTAGAGGCATCTTGTCTTTATGTATAATTTGCTCTCGTAACCTTACTCCAATCACTTACAAAGGTCAATTCTGAAATTCTCAAAAAATTCAGTAGTGAAACCCATTCTAGTTGGATAAATTCAATGGTAGGGTATCTAAATAGCCTATTTAATAGGGCCATATAAATTCAAATTCCCATTTTTAATTTTTTTATTAAAGTGGGCTGCTTGTCTTTCAAGTCAATTGTTTCATTGAGGAGCATATAAATACAATGTGCCTTCTCAACGGACTTCTCTTTCTTCCATGCCACTAATCTATGTAGATCATAGGTGGCCTCTAGAATAAGAAGAGAGAGATACCTTTGAAATGCATCACTAGGGATGTATGCTGTAACCATCTTGTGCTCGAGGTGATCTAGGTATGATTCTCTTGATTTATTCCTTGTGAAGAACAAGTCTAATAGAAGGTCAATATAAGGCATTCCTTTTGGATTCATAGCTACAAAATGTAGCCCTTATATCTTAGTAGAAGGAGGTCTATGGCTAGTTGGCACTGTAATGGATTTTGGTTCTCTTTATGCATGTGTGTGTCAACATGGTGTATGGCTTCCCATAGTAATAAGTAGTTGTTATAGTCATTGTTGAATATAGTAGGTTCAAAGAATGTATTTGTGTACTTAGTATAATATTTGATAGAGAACTTTAAAGGAGGGAGAGTTCCCAAAAATGCCCTGGATGAGGATGCTATCATTCTATAGTTAAGTTGGTACTAATTTGTAATTTAATCACTCTACTCCCATGAGTAAGTTAAGTTGAAGATAGTAGTTTTCTAGGGCTCAATCATAGGAGAGTAAGTGAGTTCACAAATTAGATTAGATCGAATGGGTATGTCATCACTGGAACTGCTTTGATATAACTTGGGCATTGATTTCCATTTCATGCACCATTAATGTATAACATCTATCACTTCAATTTATTTGTTTAATTCAAACTTTTCCACCTCATTTGGTAGGTATGCCACATAGGTATTGTTGATTTCTAGTAAGAATGCCACATCATTTCCCTTTACCAAGTGTCATTTTGTGAGTTTTTAGATTTAGTTGAAGATAGTAGTTGTTTAGGGCTCAATCATAGGAGAGTAAGTGAGTTCACAAATTAGATTAGATCGAATGGGTATGCCATCACTCGAACTACTTTGATATAACTTGGGCATTGGTTTCCATTTCATGCACCATTAATGTATAACATATATCACTTCAATTTATTTATTTAATTTAAACTTTTCCACCTCATTTGGTAGGTATGCCACATAGGTATTGTTGATGTCTAGTAAGAATGCCACATCATTTCCCTTTACCAAGTGTCATTTTGTGAGTTTTTAGATTTAGTTTACTGAGTAATGAATGTTTCAATAGTCAAGAGTTAGGGTATAACACTATTTATGAGCGTTCTAAACACTTTTGCTTAAGACCTAACTATCAGAACTCTTCCATAAAAAAAACTGCTAAAGACCTAAATATGTCAAAGGAACCTACCAAGAAAAATTTCCAAAGACCTAAATGTGTTAGGCAAATTTGTAAACAAATTTTTTGAAGACAAAAACATGTCAGAGGAACCTACTGAGCAAAATTGATGAAGACCTAAATGTGTTGGGTAACTTTTCCAAATAAAATCATTGAAGATCAAAATGTGTCAAAGGAACCTACTAAGCAAAACTAACAAATACCTAAATATGTTAGGGAACTTTGCCAAACAAAATCATCAAAGACCAAAACATGCAGAGCTCTTCCACTGAATAAAACTGCTAACAACCTAAATATGTTAGAAGAACCTATAGAGAAAAAATGTTGAAGAAATCTTTCTGAAGACCTAGATAAATCAAAGTGTAAAATTGGAAACTTAGTTTAGTGAATGAATGTTTTGACTAGTGCTGAAGATCTAAGTTCTAAAAAAAATCACTAAAGACCTTTTTTTGTTAAGTAGCTCTACCAAAGAATTTCACCAAAAAATGTGACCTTAAACTTGCATATACATAACTTCTAAAAATCATTAGTAGGTTAGTCCCAAAAGACAAAAAGCTACTTTCATATTATTATTGAATAAAAAATTTATCATAAATGCAAGGCCTTTCCTTTTAAAGGATTTTTGAAATAAGGCTAGAGGTCAATTTTGAAAGATAGTGGTCCCTATTCTGATAAAAGAAGGAATGGGGGTATGTTGAGTACAATAATAATAGTCCTATCAAAGGATTGGGATAGCAAGAGGATGTCTCTCTCAATTGCTTCCTATTAATGGTCATGGGAGAATTGAACATCCTACCATTATGCCCTGCATAAGAGGACTTCATCCGCTACCATCATGACATTCATGGGAGGATCAAATAACCTTTCACTATGCCTCATATAAAAGGACTTTGATATGCTTCCAACATGATAAAAATTATGTGTTGATCATTTTGTATGTGGCCCTTAGGATACCTATCCACTAACCAAGATAGTCAATATGTAAGGGGCTCTCAAGACATGGGTCACCCCACCAATGCAATGCACATAGTAAAGAGAATAGTCAATATGTGAGGGAATTTTAGGACATGGGTCCCCCAACCATCTCATGTGTAGAGTGAAGAGTAGTCGATATGCAAGGGGTCTCTAGACATGGGTCCCCTAGCCATATCAAGCATAGAGTAAAGAGACACCTTAGTACTCTCGAGACACCTTAGTATCTAAGACCACCATGTTTACTGGGTGAGGAAGGATGGGATATTGAACTTGTGTGATAGGTTCCTATCACAACCCACTTAAATATAATTTTTAATCTACTTATTCTCCTGTATACTCACCCAAAGTGACATTTATGCATATACTAACACATGAAACCAACACAAGAAAACATCACAATCTTTTGAATAAATATCAGGTGATCATGTAGGTGAAAAATCAATAAAAAGGAGACCAAGTAGTCTTAATAATGAAATCAAATACAACTAAAATTCATCAACAAATTTCATGATCAGCCTTTAGATCAAAACATTAAAGTTAAGAAGAAAATGATGTTGGTTTCCAAATAATAAAACAAAAGCTCAAGAAAATCAAAACATGTTCAACAAACACATTTAGCAAAAAATCATATCATAACACAATCACTATGTGACTTAGGGAGTCACTAAAGGGGAGAAGGAATAAGGTAAGAGGGCATTGGTCCCACTAGCCATTACCTATTAAAATCCTCATGGAGTCAATTACTAATTTGTCATACTGAATTCATTACTATATAATTATAAGTGATAACATGTACAAGGGTACTACACCACTACCACTACAAAAAATGATACTCTAGAGTAGTTGGTACCCTATGCCTCATTAGAGGTCATACTTACAGATCATTTGTATTCATTATCTACCAAAGTGTGATTTGGCATTAAAGTCATGCCTCATCTATTTTAACATAAGAATTTAGATATAATGCTGCATGCGATTAGGTCCCACCTATATGTGAAAACATAATGTTTATGGAAAGAGATATGTAGGGCTATTATGTTAAGAAAAAGGCACCTCCATGGTCACTGCTTCTAATTCTTGTTGACATATAGTGATAATTTTTTTCCCAAAGTGATTAATAGTTCAAACTATCAAAATTAACAATTTCTCATTATGATAAAGAATGTAGCAATACCAAAGTATTAATTCCATTTTACTGTCACATAGTTTTCATTAATTTAACATGATTATTAACTATTCTATACTTTCATTCAACCCATCATCATTATTATATATGTAGACTCATCTATTGTTTGATTTTCCCATCATAAAATCAAGGATGTGTAAGGTTACCTTAATAAATTCCCTCTGCTCCATAGCCAGGAAGATATCCTCATAACCATTTGACATGCACCCATAAACAACATCATATGTTAGGTTATGCTCATACATACACTACAAAGCAATTATCAGCCTAAAGTTATTAAAATATAACATGCTCTTTACATAAAAGAATAATTATGTAGAGACATACCTGCTTTGTTTAGTTCCAAGGAGATTCATCTTACTTCACAATCAGAATGTAAGATTACCACTCATCTAGGTTATCCTAATGACATATTAAATTTATTCATATCATAAGTCATAACCTCAACAACAGAGTTTTACCATCACATGGTTCCATGAGTGGTTCTAATGCTCTAAACAATAAGAATGCATTCTCTATAACATGCCCATAATCTAAACATACACAATCAACATATCCAAGGAATTTCACAAATTCAAAAGAGAGACCAATAAATCCTTTTCATAGCTATTAGTTCAATTTAGCAACATATGAGCATTAGTTTAAGCATTACAAGCCAATTTCATTCAGATTCATTAGCCATGTATAATAGAGGAACACCATAATCAAGTGCATCTATCCAAATAAACACATAAAATAGGCAGGAAACACACATATGAATACACACATATACATATATATCAATTACCTAGGGATTATTAATAAGAAGGCCCATTGTCCTTTCAAATGTAATAGTTTATCACATAAATATGCTTTGTCATGATAGAATATCAAAATAAGTGTAATATGGATTATAACAAAATTTGGTTCTCATAAATAGTCCATATAAATATTTGAGTATCCCTTGATCAAGTGTGATTAGGGAATTTTCATGCATAATGGTCAATAACTCCACAATTGATGAAAACACCCTTGATAATGTCTCTTATAGACTGTATTTTTTGAACCTTTGTTGGTCCTAAGTCCACATTTATCATAGGTGGAGCTTATGTCTAAGTACGTTGCCTCTTTTGATCCTTTAGAAGATGGATCATGGTCCTCCTATGATAGGACTCTGAAGGTTGTCCAATGTGCCTGTTCTTTATTTGGGGTGATGAGGATCCTTTTTTCAACATAGAAACTTGGGGAAACATTTCCTCTAACACATTCATCACTCGCTATAGGGTCTCAAGAATTTGAACATGGATTTTAGATGGTTGTATTATTTTGGAATCTTTGTGAAGCTCACCTATAACATTTTCTATGCCTTCCTCTTATGGCATCTCATCTATATAAATAAGATTAAATAAAGTTTGAAAGCAACATGCACAATATCTAATTTAATAAAATCATAATGAGCTATAGTTGAAAAGGTAATTAAATCATATAGAACATCCCCAAAGCTCCTAGAGTGTAACCCAAAACTTTGATATTAAAATCTCATGCTCATTTTTTCTCCTAAAAGATAGGCATGACACAACATAATACCAAACATAACACCTGTGATCATGGATAGATACCAATATCCACTCAATAATGCAAAACATATTGACAACTACCATGAGACCTAAATGGACACAATCCAATAATTTGGAAGCCCATAGTCCAAATTCATTTGGCTAGCACTCATGATTATTCATGAGCTTGTGCCAAATGATAACTATGCTTATGACATTGAGATGACCATCAAATTCAACCTTGACCACCATAGGCCCACTTAGCTCCACATGGTTACTTGGGTAGTCTCTAATGCCATGCTAGCCTCTATTCTAACTCCTAGGGATCCTAAAGACTCTACTTATCGATGTGAATGGTTCAACCACATGGCTCTCCATAGTTCATTGGGATTTCCTAGTCTTTGACATCTTTGTTAGATAGGGGGACTGAAAACTATGACAAATGGGATGCATACCACTTTATAATCACTCAAGCTCTCCCTAGATCTGACATCATAGTTAGGGTTGGGAGACTGGCCACTCTACCTTCAATTTATGTGGCACTTCCTATTTAAACTAGGCTATCCTAAGCTTTGATATCTCTATCAAGATCAAGAGATTAGCATGTCTAATTTTAGTTGGAGTCTTGACATGTGACAAGAGATGACTTTTAATAGGTTCCTGGTATGATAATTTTGACACTATGTTAGCTCAAGAATTTAAATTCAAGACTAACATAGTCCATGTATCTTTCATTGATTAGTTCCCAACCTCTAACATGCTCTTACAACTCTGATGCCTCAAGACTGTGGGTGTCTTCTTTTCCACTTTGCATCATTCCACTAGCCTACTTGCCTAGGGGCCTCACCATTTACATGAAAATATTTAGGTTCATTGGTCGATAGAATGATGCCACATGGTAACATTACACTCACCCACTAGCTTGGAGGATTCCCACTTTGTATGGTCCTCTTCAAGATTGCAAGTCATGAGGATGATGCCACATGGTAACATCTTGCTCACCTACTAGCTTGGTATTGACCATAATTTAGACCATGTTGATGTCACTCTCGAGTCCCAAGATGGTCAGATGTGGCTTACTCTAAAACATTCATCAAGGTCTCAAAAATTTGACTAAGGAAAAAATAAAGCAAAAAACCCTGAACTCAAATGCATCATCCTTTGAGTCATTGACCTACTTAGATATAGAGAATATGGAGGCATTGGGGTATTAACCCTAATAACATAGTCCCTCTAAATTTTTGTGTTATTGGACACTGCCACTTGGTAGTTCTATATAAATATAGGTCATTAGAGGCTTTGCCATCCAATTAATCCTTCGTTCTACTAGGATGATGCCACATGGCATCATCTGACCAACTTTCAAAAAACCCAAAATTCAGCTAAGGTAAAAGCCAAAATAAACTCAAAGCTAAAGCTGCTAAGGAAAGACATCAAATTAGTCAATAAGGAAAATGATTAAGGTAAAAAGGCATCAAAAACTTAAAAACTGGCTAAGGCATGATTAAAAGTAAAACACATAGATGGCTCTATAACTAAAACTTAGCAAGGTAAAACATACATGCATACGTTGCTACTATCAAGTCTAGAAAGAAGCAAAATCTTACTTAGGGAAAAGAGTATGATTCTAAATCAATAAACTCATTGGTTTATTCGAATTTTCAAATGAACGCAAGACAAGTTTATTTAATCCAATGTCTTTAAAGGTATGGATTACTAAAAATAATGTTGAAGATCTAAGCTTAATAAAACTTCATCAATTTTATTAAATGACCTAGTTGTTGGGAAGGCATAAATCAGGGAACAACTCAATTGTAAAAGCCTAGTAAATTATTCCATAAGACATCCATTTGATTCACAACAACATCAAACGTTCAAAGAACTATTTCTATCATTAAACAATACAAATTTAAAGGAGAGACCTACATAGAATAAAGAGATTGTGATCAACAAGTTTTAATCAAATAAATCATAATATTTTATTAGATAAGCCATAAGGCCTAAGAGATTTCTTAAAAAAATGACTCTTTCTCAAGGGTCTAGATACACATGGTCATAACTAGACATGACTCATTTTACCAAATGAGTTCAACACAAGACTACATAATTCTTTATTCATGATGGGCATAACTATGCTAGAAAGCACTATTATTTAACTCATTTCAACAAGCTTGATTATTATTCCCAATAACAATCCCATACTATTTGTCTAAGTTCCACTCATTTTTAGATACATTTAAATTCCATTAACTCTTGTCATTTAGATAATTGGAGATGCATAATGCTTAACATACTAGTTAATCATGACAAGATATAAGCAAAGAAATCAATCTATTTATTCATTTGAAAGTGACTCAAAGGCTAAAGACTTTGATACATATAGGACTCTTCCAAAGATCCTATAAATCAAGTGTTCATAGACTATTCAAGTTAATATATATATATATATATATATATATATATATATATATATATATATATATATATATATATATATATATATATATATAAAGTCCCTTAACTTGGCCAAGCTCAAGCATGAATATACAATGTTCATAAGGAGATCCAGAATCATATATAAACAAGAAGACTATTCAACAATTCTCTAAAGTAATAAACAAAAACTTCACTTGGTAAACTTCATAATGATATTGTCTCACAAATTAGCCCATAATTAGTTATTAACATATAAATATAATAAGTTCAACTCTTGGCTTATAACTAGTTATAAAAAGTAACAAAACAATAATAATCAATAGATAAAGACTAGTTCCTCTTTGCTCTAAGTGAAACTTTGGCCAACAAAAAGTGGCCTCACCTCTTAATATTTTTCCATCATCAAGTGACTGCTCTAGGCACCTTCGAGCATGAATCCTAGCTTCAAGAATGTTCACACCATGGTGAAAGGTGAATAAAGGCAAACAAAAGTGAATATGTCTTGTGGTCAAGAAGATAGCTACTCACAAGGTGACAATCCAAGCATCTCTTAGTCAAGAGGTTACCAACTTCAGATCTATTTTTAGAAAGCAAAATACACAAAAGAGAAAACACAAGGATCATAAGGATAGGACCCATCAGACATACATATACTAAAATATATTATATAATAAATCATGAGAGGACTTAGGCAACCTACCATCATGTCCAACATGAGATATCTACCCCTTCTGCCATCATGAAGAATGTGACCTTTAAAGGAATCATAAGTCTTATATGATGAAACCATAATATCTAGGTAAATAAAGATACTATACTTAGAACTATCATGGAGGAATATCTCAACTCCAAACTCCCACACAAGTTTAATAACATTATGGGCGACCTAACTATAACAAAAAAAAGCAAAGAGAAGTAAGCCAAGTAGCCTTACTCCTCTCAAATGTGATAAATCAATAAAGAATCACACAAAATTTATTTAGTCAATCAACAGAATAGTCAAGTCATAAGACACCTACAAAATTATCTAGGCCCTTTTATGGATCTTTTCTGTAGGTTTATACTAGCTGAGGATCTCCCTCTCCTGACTCTCTTCTTATTCTTCCTTCCTATTTTAGGTTGGTTCCTAAAAGATCCTAAAATTTGAAGTTTAGATAATAGAATGCTTTTCCAAGAGATCCACATTCCTCAAATAGACATTCTCTCCTTCTTAAAACCCAATTAGAACATGACATGTGTTTATTTTTTTCTTGAATCAACCAACCACTTCTGCTAGCCATCCAATGCTTTCATAATGCCAATCTTTTTTAGACTAGAATGGTGCATGATGTCTCATGTAGATTCATATGGTTACTTATAAGATAATCCACCTCCATACGTAGGGCTCAAGATAAAGGCCATTAATATATAACTCTACAATTATGTAATAAGATAATTTAGACATTGATCTACTTTATCCTCATACATTAAAAATGACCAGCCCAAGGTGGTTCACCAACCCAACAGTGATTACAATCCATTAAGACATGACAAGACTAAAGAAAAGGTTTAATGGCATATAAGTCATTCAATTATAATCAGACAATGTTCAATAAAATATTTGGGTTAGAGGTGGGATCACACATGATATAACAATGCCTAGCGTAGTCATTTTTCCTTTGTTGGCAATTAGTTGTTCCTACACATTTATTGCACCCATGAAATCTACTATCCTAATATCTGAAGCTTGTAATTATGGCATGCTAGATAATTTAATTAAAATAAAATAATTAGCTTACCAAGGAATTGACAAGGTCATGAAGTGATATTACTATATCACCTTAATGGATATGTAATTTCATTCGCATCCTAAAGTAATAATTTAAGCATTACTAAACCAACATTTATCATGTGCATAATCTTCTTAGCTTCACAGTTAGAACCACCAAGGGAGTATAAACATTAGTTTAACATAGTCACATTGATTTCTCATTTGGGTCTTTACATGTTTATTTTAATTTTGTATCTAATGCACATCTTAGTGGTTTCACTATTTTATAACTTTAATTTCCTTATGAATATAATGTAGCCATCCTAGATAAAACTTGAAATGAATAATTATATTATTTATTTTTCTAACTAAATCTACTTATGAAGTCTAATGTCTAAAAGTGAATTATGAACATCTCTTTGTGTTTTCTATGAAAGCTCCTAGATTGATAACACCTTGATTATAATAATATCTCTCAAACTTGCTCTTTGTATACCAATATAAAGCATACCCACCAATGTGATATATGTTGGTGTTTTGGGAAACCCATACACTCCAATGAATGATTTTAAGCAAATTCACATCACATGGAGGCCACCCAACAAAGAATCATGTGGCATGATGGGTTCACTCAATACATAACTCTCTACTGAGAGAATAGATATCAATTCATAGTTTTATGCACAAATACAACCAAACTAAAATTCAAAAAAATGGCTCAAATGTTGAAAGATATTTGATAATGGAACACATATGTTATGTGTTGTTGATTTTATTATGATTTCCTTCCTCATCATTAGCCATCACCTCCACTTGCATCACTATGGAGAAATTTATCCATTTACTCAAAATTTTAGATTTATTTAGAGGTTTTACTTGGCCATGGTACAACTTCTTCCTAACCCTTCCATCATGTTATCATTTTCTCAAAATTTTCAAAATTTCAAACACACACACACATAAATATATATGTGTACACACACACATAAATATATATGTTTACACACACACACACACACACACACACACACACACACACACAACACACACACACACACACACACTAAAAATCAAATAAATAAAAAATGAATAAAAATAAATAAATTAAAAATAAAATAAAATAAAAATTCAATGATGAAAACCAATTTATTGGGTAATTAATTACAAAATTCCAAGAATTAAAAATAAAAAATAAAAAATAAAAAATAAAAAAAATCATGAAATAAAAGTGGTCTATTATGTCTTTTCATTTTTTTAGTCATTTATAATTTCTTGCTTACACTTGCAACCTCTATTGTCTTTATAGATTTCTTACAAAATCTCTAGGACTAGGTACTTGCAACAACATCATCTTATCTAAAAATTATCAAGCTTGTTATTTTTAGGAGGTAGTAGAATCCATTTTTTCATTTTCATGTTATAGATTCCTACTTACCTTACTAAAAATTGCTCACATTCATTCTTGACTGAAAATTCATGTTTTCACTTTACTTATCATTTTTTACATATAGCCACTAATACCTAGTCATATTTTACAAGCCACTACTATAGTTTGGTCCTGTATCTTATACCACTAATTTTCTACTAGTTCTTGTTTCCTTGACATGTTCACCTTACTTATGTTTTACTCTTTATCAATTTGTATGATGTTTGACATGCATATTTTTATTTTATAGTCTTCACAAGCTAGTTTCTACATCATTGGAATGTTGTTTCTTTGTATCCATAGTTGAACATCCCTTCACAACAATAAAATATTGTTTGAATTTAAAATTCTTAGTTTGGTTGATTCTTACAAACCTCTCTTTAGCTTTCAGCTATCCTACATGTTCTCATCATTTAGGATGCTTATTTTTTAAAATTTGTCCTTGGTTACATTACCTAAAGAACTTCATGTTGCCACCTAAATACACCTATTCTTAACACCTTCTATAACTTCATATTTTTTTATACACCACTATCAAATAAGGTAATTGTAATTTTTATTTAGAGTCATTTTTTAAATCTTAACATTAAATTATGCAACTATATCCTTTTGTGTGTTCCTCTAGACTAAATTCACCTTCTACAGACTTCCTTCATAAGCCATTTATATCATTTAGCTTACCTTTGCATCACCATCTAACTATCATAGACATTTCCTAAAAAAAATTCCATGTTTTCACCTTATCCATTCCATTCCCCACATTTTTAACTGCTATAATCCCTTGTCATTAATTCTACATATCTTTCATGCCCAACCACACTCCTACAAGCTTTCATTGTCTTCCAACTCACTCCACTTTAGGACTAGTTTCAAGATAAATTTGGTGGAAAAGGTGGCTAATAAATGTTATTTATTTCCTTGGGATGTAACATCCTACATATTTGGCACATAGGAGCCATCTTAAATAAAAGCTAAGTTTTGAAACTTTTCACTTGGGTTGTTATAAAATGTAAACCATGTACCAAGTTAGTTGCTACAAAAAGAGGATATTATGCACCATCATTAGAGGACATAAAATAAAACAATATCCATTTGATCACATGACACTGATAAATAATCCAAATATTTTGAATATATTTAAAAATGATGGTTGGTTGTATTTTATTGAAAAACATTTAGAATTTGATGCAAGCATAGCGTGAGGATTTGCTTATACCCTTCATGGTAAAATTTCCATGGTGAAAGGACTAAAGATTATTTTTATATAATAATTACCTGAAGAAGTTATTATATTTCTAGTCAGGGTAAATTTTAGTGGTGAATAATTGTTAATTCATGAATATTCAACTTTTGGAAAATTATATTTGGCAATTTTTTGGGAGTAGTGAATAGGACCCATTCACCTAAAATTTTGGGATGTAAAATTTTTTAGGGGTAAGATCACAAATAATTTATAATAATTATGGTGTAATCCATATGATTATACTTATATATAGTACATATGTTCACAGAGGTTACCATCCAAGTCTCATTCGTTACCTCATTGCTAAGTTGAATATTGAGGCCACCTGACAGATAGGTTATGGGATAAATGAAAAATAGTATCAATTTTTTTTATAAACCTTAATATTATTGAATATTTTAATTCCTCTCAAATAAAAATATAATTAAAAAAAAATCATCTCAATATGAGTTTGTATGCAAAAGTTACAACCTCAAGAAGTTAGCGTTCAATTATATCACATCATGTCATCAGTGCCACCTGATTGCATCATGGTGTTATTGCTTGAAAACATAATGATGTTATCATTTGAAACCATGTTGTTATTTGGTATCATGATTCCATTTGGTAACATGATAATTGGAAATAACATGCAGTCAGGTGATGACATGCTATCGGGTGATGACATGATGTGATGCAACCAAATGCTAGCTTTTAGAGGCTGTAACTTTTGTCTACAAACTTAGTTTGAGATGATTTATTTTAAATTAAATAGATATTCAAGAGGAATCCAAATGAAAGTATGATTTTAGGAAATATTATTTTTTTAGGTGACATCATGTTATTGGGTGGTAGCATGTTGTCGAACAACAACATGTTGTTGGGTGGAAGCATGATGTCGCCCGATGACATGATGCGATGTAACTAAACAACAAATTTTAGAGGCCATAACTTTTACATACGGACTTGGTTTGAGATGACTTCTTAAAAAATTGTATATCTCTTTGAGAGGAATCTAAATTACAACATGTTACTGTGTGGCATCATGCTACCACCCAATGACATGATGTGATGCAAATGAACACCAACTTCTAAAGGCTGTAACAGTTATTTATAGACTCAGTTTGAGATGATTTTTTAAAACAAATTCATAGATATTAAAGAAGAATCCAAATATGAAATAACATTAAGGTTTAGGAAAATTTGTAATACTCTTTTTAAATTTATCCCACAGCCTATAAATTTTAACTGTGTAGACAGGTGGTTGTACGAAAAACTTTAAAAGGCAATTTTTTTTGAAATATTCATATTCACCAAGGCTATGAATAAAATTTTCCTAAAAAAACCTAAAGGTGTTTTTTATATGGTGTCTTAAAATGAACCTTGATTTTAGTAACATAAGAAAGAGTATCTGATGGCAAACTTGATCTAAAAATAGAGAGAAACATGTTGTACCAAATAGTGGAGGCACTTGCATTCACTACTCAAATAACTAATTGAATGTCATTGCTTTTACCTTGGGATGAAGTATCACTCTTCATTATAATGAATAATACTTTTGATGTTAAGCATTCACTTCTTTTTAGTATTTGTTTCAAATTTTTAAACCATTTAAGACACAACATTCAAATCAACATGCCTCACCTCTTTGTACATCTGTTGAGACAAATGGAAAGAAAAGTTTTGAAAGGAAAAACACATGCATTGAATCATTAATACTTGATAAATATGATAATTGAAAATGTATTGCATAATAATAAACCTGAATTATCATGGGACATATTTGCTTTTATATTTTACATTCCTTCACAAGATAAGTTTGCAAACTATAGCTAGGAAATAGATGAAAATGACTCATTTTCTATTGGGAAAAAGGAATAACCTATTATAATTCTATATTTATATGATTTAAATACACATATATGTACTAGTCATAAAATATAGTTTGAAAAAAGTTCTTAAGGTTCCTGGTGTGGTTGCATTATGACATGCAATAGTTAAGTTTGGGGGTATGATGAGGCTAATAAATGGCATTCATATCACCTATTGTTACATTATACACCCCTTCTAATATAAACATTGTCATAGTCTTACCTATGCCTTTATCCATGTTGAATATGTTTACTATTGTGATATAAGTTAATCATTCCTAGATGAAAAGTATAGTTTAATGGTTTATATGTATATATTACTAATAATTATGTCTAAGGTACCCAAAACCATAAGAGGAAAAGTATTTGTGCATTTTATAATGGCCTAAAACCATTGACTATATATCACCCACAGATACTAGGAAGTATCTATAGCCATTGTGTGTGGCCACCTATAGCCACTGCCCAAAAGGCACCCACAAAAATTGGCTATGTAAACATATTTCTGACCATGAAAATTAGTGCACAACTAGAGCTAGAAATGTCCCATGATTTAATGAGTTGATTTGGATCCATGAATATAGGGATGAACAACTTTAATATTATATTCCTTATCTATTTTGGTTCTTTTATTTTTGCAAGAAAATACTAAACATTGCAAAAATTATTTGTATTATTACATTAACTTTTTATGTTTTTTGATAGTTGTATTTATTCAGTTATAACCTCTAGATCTTATAAATTTTTTAATAAGCAACCATCTCCTCAAAATAAGGAGTAGATATTTGGTTTCAAGCTAATAAATTAGTTAGTGGAGTTAGTAAGGGTATTAAGTTCGAGTTCAAATTATTTTTTATATTGCTATAATTTTGTTGTAGTATAGCTATTATAAAATAAAATCCAATGTAAAGAAGTAACTTTCATGTAGCAAAAGAGGGAGTCAAGCTCTACTACAAGTAAGTAAGGGCCCACTCACACGGGTTTGGTAGACTATTTTATGATCCGTTACTATTAGTTTCATTTCTATATTTATTTCTATATGTATTTATGATTTCATGTTGAGTATGTTGTGTGTATGATAATAATTATTCCATTTTAAACATTCAATTCATCTAGTGTCAGAAGCTTCTAAAATAGTTCTAATTTTCATTTCATGCAAATGTACTTTCAATTCCTATCATTTCCATTTTACAAGTGTGTTTAGACTACACAACGATTAGGACCCCAAACTTTAAGAGAGACTAGTGTTACACATACAATGTTGACATATTATCAAAGTATATAAACCCTAGGTTGAAAATTTAATGAACATCATTATCAATAAACCAATTGGATGCTAATTTAGAATACATCTATTAGGTTGTATGTACAGTGATTGGACTATGTCAATTTAGTTGGGTAGTTGATTTTGATCATCAATTTCTTCAAGATCTTTTTATAGCTCTCACTTATATTTAAATGTTTAAGCATTTTTCATCAAAACCCTAATTTGTCTAAAATAATGGTATTATTAACCTTATTCACTTTGAAAAATAATGACATTCTTTTATTTGATAATTATTGCTCTTTCGAAAATTTTATTTTTTGTGGGTACACCTTCTTTAAATCAAGAAAGCATTCTACTCTTAATTCTTCATCAACATTTACTTATAAATTCTTCACACCAATTTCTTTTCTAGTGATGAAGTATTCATATAGGATTTTCAAAGGGGCAAGGGCAAATGCAAGACCCCAAATTTAAATTATATTAGTAGGACTATAAAGGAAAATACTAGACATGTTAAGGAAAATATTATTTATCATACCCTTATTATCGTATTGCATTAGGAGGTTTTTTCTAAGTATCAATTTATAACCATGTTGATTATTATTACAATCAATAGGAAATAAATCATTAATATTTTATGAAAGTGAAAAATTATATTTTTCTAAGTTTAACTATCTTGAATTAACTTCTATCCATGTTCATTTCCAAAGAGTAAAATTATTCCAACACAAAAAAAGAATGTTTATGGCCATGTTAATGATGGGAAGCTAGAAGTGCATTGTAGAATACATGTTGACTTGTGGATGCATAGTGTTTGAGTTTATCCATATTAAATATAACATTTAACTTGTTCTCTACACTTTTAGGTTTATTTTTTCATTAATATTAAAAAAAGGAAATGTTGACCAAAAACACAATCAAATATTTCCTAAGTTGACTTGTCATCCATAATCATAAACCATAAATGTTTTGCTCTGACTCACATGATTGATTATATAGTTTCATTAAATAAAACTCATGAGAAAAATCAAACTATCAATTAAACCTAAGGTATCAACGCTCACCTATAATCCAACAAAATCACCCGAGGGGAAGCCATTTGATTTATTGATATTATTACTTTCACTATTTGTCAACCTAAAACATGTACTTGGTAAGGTGTCATCATTATATGTATGACATTAGCCTCTTTCAAGTGTTGAGGTGATTAAAGGTTACATATAGGGAAACACACTTGTAGAAAGTATATGACATTGAAATAAATTGCATGAAATGAAAGTACATGAAAGTAAATTGTAATAATTGAAATGCTAATCTATGTTTGGAATCTTTTGACACAAAATTCAAATACACAAACAAAATTGAAATAAATAAACATAATTGAAATCTACACACACTTATAATAATGAAATGTAATTTAAATGCACATGCACAATATAAATAATCTATCTAATGGATGGGAGATCAATTCATTGAATCCTTGTGAATGGCCTTGCCTCAGTTGGATTGGAGATGACTCCCATCCTTAGTTAATATATGATTAAATTGAAATAGAAATGTTATTTATTCAAATGTAACATTAAATTAAATTGCTACAATTTCATTAAAATATGATTACAAATATTTAATCAATAATATTTTGATCTAGTTGAACTCATATTCACTTACTTCCTAACTAACTACAACCTACAACTTCTATCAAATTATTTTCCACCTTTGGCTAAATTAGTTAGAAGTGGTTAGATGATGACAAGTGGTCATAACTAAAAAGTAATCACCTATAACAATTGTTTTGCGTTGAACAATAGTTTATATGGGTTTCATCCATTTGTACGATTTATTCCTAGTTACTATGAGTTATGTCTAGAAACTGCTATGGGTTACACAACACTTGCTTTGGGTTATGTAAAGTTGTTATGAGTCATTTTTAACATCTACTACAGGTTGTCAACAATTCAAATGGATATTTTTTCCTTCATATAGTTGGCTATAAAATAGATTAAAAAATAAAAAATTATGTATTGTTCACTTTCCATTAATAATACCATAAATACTTACGCCATTAAATCATACTACGTTTATATAAAGATAACTATTTTTAACCAAAACAATGTCAATATACACTATTCATTTAGTATATACATATATCAATATAGTGTAGGAAAAAAAAATGTGAATAAAAATATAAGAAGGTATTCTAGGAAAAATTATGTAGCAAGATGAGGGAAAATTTCAGGTCTCATCACAATGCCCCCACTTAAGTATTTGCATGTCCTCATGTACAATTTATTAATTCACTTCTGATCAATATAAGAAATGACATATGTATAATTTTTTTTCAAACCATTATCTATACCAAGGCATCCTTTGTCTTTCTCAAAATTTCTTTTCATGTTTTTATCTCATCTTATTCTTAAATATGCTCTAATGTTTATATCCATGAATTTGTAAATAATACATCTCTCTCCATAAGAACTGTATGTTGCTCTGCAGGTTGTATTGAAATGAGAAATGAATTGATTTATAACCTAATTTATTACTTCCTAAGATATTTAAACAAAGTTTGAAAACATGGCTAATTATTTCCATTGGTCATTCATTCTTTTTGGTTGTGGGTACTCTATTATGAGATATAGTTTTTAAAAATTGCTCTGCCTCTATATAAGCCATAAACTTCATTTTTATTTTTTAATTCATAAAAAACTCTCAATGAAATATCTTCAACAATCTGAATTTCAAATATGACTACATACCCATACAAGAAATTTAATCTCAACAAAATTGAAAACATAAACTTTGGCAAAAATAACCTATAATAATTATACCTATGTAATTCCTTTTATATTTTAAGAACTTGATGTATATTTTCCTTTTTCCTATCATACAAAAGTATCACATGAGAAATATAAATGATTGAAATAATGATACCTAGAGTAGTCGTATGAGAGTAATTTGCATTGAGATATATTAATTTTTACCTTTAGCAACAAGTGTGAAACTATTCTTATTTACTTCAAAATTTTCTTGTTCAAACATAATGAAGAGGAGTTTTGACAATCATAACTTATTAAAGTAAACAAAGTAAGAAATTTTAGAAGCATATTTTAGTTGATAATTAATGTTTCTTCTATTTCAACACAACAAAAAATCATATGTATTTTATCATGACATGTGTTAGCTTCAGTAACCATCTAAAATAAATAACAAGCTACAACCATTGCTATAGGTAAGCTACAATAGTGGTTACATGTTGTAGACACCCAAATTTGTTACAAGCCCATATTTTATGTCATATATATATAAACACACACACACAATTTGACAATGAATAAGGTATATATTAGCACATTTCACTTTGGTATTTTCTATTTTGGTTCATCCATTTGTCCATTTGATAGTAATATTCCCTTTTTGTCATAGGGATCCCCAATCCTAGTCTCTTGTCCTTTTTGGACAAGGCCACTATTGACAAAAGGGAATGGTACCGTGGTCATGTTTTATAGGAGCAAAATTGACTAGGCATAATTTATGTAACTTATTTTGAGTCATATTTCATTTAATTATTATCTTTATTTGTTGGGTCATATCTTGGGTCAATTTTTGTGTGTCAATAGATCCCAAAATTTAAAATCAAACATATATAAATACAAGGCTAATCTAAGGCATTAAGGATGGTTATCCTCACTTAGAGAGAATATTAAATATTTTCATGTTCTATCTATAGGTTTTCTATAGTTAGATTTAAATATTTTAAAGGTTAAATTCAAATTTGCATACTTGTGTCAGGGATAAAATAAGTGAAAGCATATCAACTTGCGTCTAAAATTTCACACATACACATATGTTGGAGAACTACATTAGAGCTTGAACACTCTTTGGAGCATTTTAAATGTAGTGCAATGATTGGTCACTCAACGGGGATTGACCAAGGCTAGTCCAACTCAATCCCTTTTGCCAAACACTCTACACCCATTTGATGTGAATTTGATTTGTGTTAAGAAACTAGGGTTTTGTCATTACATGTATTAAACATAGTATTATAGATGTGAAAGTGTGTCAACAACTATAATTATGATAGGCACATGTAGTAAAGCAATCATATTTTTATCATAGTCCATTGGGATAAGTCCATGATCAATAGACTCGAGCAACCTGTGTTGTTGCCCACTTACTAGTCCTATCTAGGAATATTATGAAATTCTATTAATAACATTCCATTTTCAAAATTTTGATTCTTTATATATTTTCCTATTATTTACTGATCACAATAATTTAGGATAAGATTGTGGTCAATAGAGATGAATGGCATGCACAGTACCATCAACTTACAATAGATATGTCTAGAAGAAATTTTAGATTATGTTCCTATTCTTAAGCTTGCACAATCACATATGTTATTGATTTCAAATTTTAGACATTCATAATAATCAATATAAATATTATTTTAATCAAAGTTATTTCTTCTTAGCATTATCCAAAAATATTATTTTTTCATATTTATCATTTACGAGAATCAAGATCGTTAATTATTTTACTTATTTAACATTCTGATATATTTCAATTTTAAATAAATTAGAATGCAACATTTTATTATTTTATCAAAAATAGGGGTAAAACATATTGAAGAACCCATACATTTTTTTCTAGCATCACTTTTCATTATTCATTTTTATTCTAGAGTTATAGTTATATTTTTTCTTTCCAGACATAAGAGAATTTATCTTTGATATTGAAGCTTCATAATTCATGTTTTCCTTGCACAAAAATATTTTCTTATCATTGGTTTTCAATTTACTTTTCTTTGTTTCTTTCCTATAAATTGTGTTTCAATAGTTTACAAACTCAAAGGAGCTATCATTTTAGGCAAAGTTTTATTTAGTTTTACCTAAGTCATGGTGTGGGGGCCGTTAACCCAATACTCAAGCCATTAGATGAAAATATATACAGATTTTAATTTCCATGTACCTCATAGTATATCAAAAATTCCTAATATTTTGTTTTTTAGTCATATGAAGAATTCAACCCTGTATTGAAATGATAAACAATTAGATCCATGAAGTTATTCTCAATGTAACCTCGAGATGGGATACTGCAATTAAGGGATGGTGGAATCCCCTGTAGTTAGTGCCTTTGTATTCCATGTTCATTATTTATAGTTGGGATTAACATATCTAAGAACCTAAAAATTTAACACAAATTTCTTAGTTTCATCTTTCATCATCCTTTATTTCATCATATGATTGTTTTTTTCTACTAGTAAGCTTGGTGTTTATCATGTTTTTGGTATTTTTGGTTAAAAAATTTAAAATTACTTCTAAATGTGCAATGCATAATGGTGTTCATCCTTTATATTTAGTCCTATCTAATAATTATAAACTTTATAGTTATGATAATGAATGTTTAGTTTGAATGGAACCACCAGTGTTTGGTAGGGTGATAAAGCATACCACTAAGAGGCTAGAAGGCTCAAGGGTTCTATGGGCTATAGGAGGTCTATAATGGCTATCTAGTTTTCCATCTTGCACCAAGATATAGTTATAATGGTAAACCAGGTTGGGGCTAGCACAAGTGTAAAAATTATGCAAGTACCTCTATTGGATCCAACCATAGTAAAGCAAGTAGTGAAGACTAGACTATTGATTGCATATAAATTATGGAAACAACAATACCGAATAATGAGAGCTAAAAAATGAAATATAAATATAGATACCAAGGCACTTTCAAGCCAAATGAAATATGTCTTAAGCAACAAATACATTTTCAAGAATAGGTTCAAGATCATGCCTAGTCTAGGTTTGATCTATCTTTCGAATTCAACACTATTATTTTCTAACAATGCAATGTTCTAGTTTAGCAAGAGAGGGAGATTGTTTAACCAAGTTGTCTAGTTAGTTTAAGCATGTAGAGTCATAATATGTAATATAAATGTTTTTGATGTAATCATAACAAGTAATGGTATATATTTCAAGTAATAAAAATATCTTGTAACCACATATGAATTCATAAACTTTAGAAACTATTCTAAACAATGCACAAAATAACTAAATCACCAAAACAAATCAAAACCTAGCATATATAATACACAAAAAAATGGAGTTTCACTTTGCATATCAATATACCCTTAGATCAGGCTCAAATAATATGTGTAGATATTCTACCAACTAGGAATCCAAGATAGGAAGCAATGTAGGAGGAAGACCAAGCTATGTGCAAGCTGAAGTCCAAAACAAAAGACAAAAACAAAGGAGGAGGTGAAGTGAGAACTTACAATGGTGTAAGATCTCCAAAAAAGTACACAAATCAGGTACAATGCCAAATGTAAAATATAGAAGCAAGACACAAGGAAGCAGGAATAACTGAGATCAATAATGGAGTCTCCAAGCAAATGTGTAGTAACATATGGGATCCTCTGTCACCAATCAAGCACAAGAGTGCCAATAATAAATCAAGAGAGATTCAAGAAGGTATGAGAGTCAAGAGAGGAAATAAGAATCAAGAGAGAGTGTGGAGAGAGAAGAGAGATGCTTGAATGAATGATAATGAGGCATATATCCCAACCCCAATCTACCAAAAGACCTAAAACTATCCATTTTTTACCATTTGAGTCCAAATAGGCACTTTTCGCATGCGTTATGTTTAGGCCATAGCCCAGGCTACATATTTTTAAAGGAAACATGTGGCCTAGGCCATGGGTTTCCTTCACACAAGCTGTGGCTTGGTTTAAACATGGGCTTAGGTTGTTTAACAAACTCCCAAAAGGCCCCGAGGGATCCCTAAAAGGCCTATCTTACATGCAAAAAGGCCAAGATGGATTAAGGATATATGGAGGGTAAGAATATGATGCAAGAGAGGTTCAAACAAGTGGTGGATGTCTCAAATTGGGATAACTAGGGTTACTAGTTTGCATGTGAGCTAATGTGTAATCATAGGGAGGAGTATGGTCATAGGAAGTATGATTGCATATGCCCCCAAGGTACAAGAAGTTGGTGTTCAAATGAATAAAGAGTGTTGTGTAGTACCTAAAAGCCATTACAAAGAGAAAGAAAGCAACAACTAAAAAAAAGAAACATTACCTGCACTTACCAGATAAAGATACTGATAGAAAAAGTTGATGATGAAATTCATAGGTGAGAATGCAAATGCTGCATAATCCACAATCCAAATCTATCTCTAGCTCTAACTCTAGCTCTAGCTCTTGCAAAGAAGAGACACAAGTGATATAAAATAAAATCATATTATCTATAATGACATTCACTAGGGCATAAACCCTAGTGTTCTCCCTATAAGGGATATGGGTGAATTGGACATCCTCAAAGAAAGAGAGTAAATCACATGCCACCTTAAAGAAGGGGAGAAAATTAGATCTAAGGATGGCCCAAACACCAGTAAGTTGAGACATGGCTAAGAATGAGTTAGAGAACAACTACACATAGCACATACTTAACTCATGGTTGTCAATTAAGGTACCAATGATTGCATGATACTCAATAGTATTATTCATCTCACTGATAAGGAAGAAACTAGATATAACAAGCTCATGGCCCTATAGATCATCAATAACCAAAACCATAGCTGCCATTCTTGGGTTGCCTTGACTATCACCATTGGTGTGAATCATTATTGAGAGGTGCACCATGATGAGGGTCAAGAATGCAAGACTAACAACTGTCAAAAGGTGTTCTCAAAGCAAAGTGGTATAAGTAAGTTGTATGAGGGAAAAAAATAATGAAACCAATCCACAATCATAATGGTTGACCAACACTAAATGTGGTAAGAGGTAACAAGGGAAAGCGGGGAAAGTTCATAGAAGATGAAGACCAGTCATCAACACTAGAATAAGTCCCAAACCATCGTAGCCAGCTGACAACCCTACCTATAATCATGATGAAAAAAATATAGAGGGAGTTATAATGGATCTATTGTGGAAAATTAGAGAAATAATTGACTAAAAGAAGCATATCCAGTAACTTCTATACTTGGGTGCCCACAAAATGGGGCATAGGCTCAGGTGGTCAACAGGGTCCGAAATGGATCTTGAGAATAAAAATAGGGCTAGAGTGGGCCCAAGAAAACCTTTGATTAAAAATTGGAGGCTACTAATGCATTCAAAATGTGTTAAAACCTCTAAAATAGACGTTTCATGGTCTCAAACATAAAAATGGTTAAAACACCCAAAAAAAGAAAAAGGGACTAAAAAGAGGGAAAAGAGAGAAAAGAGGCCATTTTCACACTCATTTTCACTTTGAGAGACCCAAAAGAGAGACCATGAATAAAAAAATCATAAGTAGAACAAACAAGGACATGAGAGATTGTTAGAGATGTATAGGATGGTCTAGGTAAGCTCTATGAATGATTTTTTGTAAATTTATTCATTTTTTAGGGTTTGGAAGGTCCTAGATGAATTTTAACTCATTCTAGATAATTCAGTAAATGAATTGAATTAAATAAGGATTCAAAATAATGGGCTAAGCAAGTTAGAGAGAATGGGACCAATGGGGGCTCACTTTGTGGCCCGTGGCGCAAGAGATAGGGAGCCCTAGGGTTCCCTAGGGCATCCCAATGTAGGTTGTAACCTAGTTGAGCTAGACTATAGCTTGGGTATTTTCAAGCCATGCCCTAGACTTCTTAGGCCACAACTTTGCTGAGAAAGCCATAGATTGGGGTAGAGAAGCCACATGATAGGCCTCGAGCAGCTTGGAAGAGCCTATGAGGTCCTAAAAGGGGCCAAAATAGGAAGGAAGAAAGAAAGAAAAGCTAGATAGATAAAAACAATAATTTTTTACTTGTTCTTTCTCATTTTTTAGTCAATAGACTAATCTATTTGCCTCTTCACTTACTTGTGTAGATACATAGAGGAGTTAGCATATCAAAGGAGGGAGGATCTTCACAAGTGAAAGAGTGGCCACCACAACAAGATGGGTCATGTAAAGTGACCAACCAAGAGAGAGTCCCAACTGGTTGGCTGAGGAGGTAGATGCTCTACTTGTGGCAGACCAAGATTGCCTATGAAGTGTAGGACTTTGGAGACTAGTATGTGTACCTTAATTGCATTACTCTAGGGACCTAGTGAATGCATTGGTGACTACATGGGTACTAGAGAGGCATGTGTTCCAACTAGGTCTTGAGTTAGAGGTCATCCTTGAAATTGAGCTTCACTTGAGCTGGTGAGGGAATAATACTAGATACCACAACTAAAAGTAGATTCAACATGGCATAAGGCATCCATGAAAAACTAGAAGGTGGTTGTAGCAAAGGTTAAGGCATGACTGGATAGAGTAGAGGTTAAGATCGATCAACTATAGGCTGAGCTAGCTCGAGATCAAGCCAAATGCACTGAGGCACCTAGAGTGAGGGAAGACTAACTGACTACACTAGAAGAGATTATAGATCAACCAGTCAAAAGGTATAGATCAAGATCTCTACCTAGAACATGACTATCATAGATACCACCTAGTCATAGGCTGACTGGGATATGCATATGTAGCCATACACATGGTAATTTTTGGGGACTATGAGCCCAGGCTGACAGCAATCCATGTGATATAATTAGAGAAAAACATGTATTTTTTATGATATATATAGTGGTTTTATCATATTAGAACATGTGTGTATTTGATTTTATGTGTGATGTGTATGCCTCATCTAATATAGACTACTAGATACATGTGATTAAATAGTAAGAACTATTAATAAATAACTCATGTGCACACACATATACTAACAACATAAAGGTTAGTGGTGCAAGAAGAGATGAAAGGCTCACCGTACCACCATAAGTGACATTTTTGGACAGCCATTTAGGCCTTAGACATGAAATGTCTTGAGGTGGAACCCATTGATTAGGTGACACAAGGGCTTGCCTTTGAGGGTCAAGAAATGATATGCCTCATTCTCTAGAGAGGCAATGATAACAAAAGGGCCAAACCACTTGTAAGTTTGTCCTTATTACAATGCTCCTTATAAAAAATGAGGACCATATCACCTACTTTGAATTGATGAGGGCACACCAAATTATTAAATTGGTGGTATTTACAGTGCTGGTAAGCAAAATTATGCTCAAGAGTAACCAGGCATCGCTCATCTAATTGCTCAAGCTCAGCGAGCTGAGCCACACATTCTTCCTCATCAAAAATATAACCAAATGTCTTGACCCAAAGTAAATGGATTAAAACCTCTAAGGGAAGAATAACCCTAGACCCATACATAAGAGAGTATGGGGTTACCCTCATGGCTTTTCAAACTCTAGTCTGATAGGCCCAAAGGACATGATAGAGCATGAGATGCTAGTCCCTCTTAAATAGGGCAATGGTATAGAGAAGCATCTTCTTCAAATTTTTATTTGAATATTCTATTTATCCATTTCCTTGGTGGTAATGGGTAGAGGAAAAGCAAAGTTTAAACTTGAAGTCGTCAGTTAACTCATGCATATCGAGGCTCTAGAAACCTAGGCCATTATTGCCCATAATCATAGTGGGAACCCTAAACCTAAAAATAAGTTGGTTCAGGACAAACTTGGTGATGGTCTTCCCACATGTGCTGCTACGAGGCATGGCCTCAACCCACTCATAAAATATTTAGTGGCCATGATGAAACATTGATGGCCATCAGAAGAGGTAGGTTTGAACTCACTAATGAAGTCAAAATCCTAGATTGACAAAGTCCAAGGGGAAAAAACAAAGTGTAAGAGGTCATTCAGGGTGTTGATATCATCTCTTGTGACTTGATACATCTTATACTTCTTGGCATATTGGACTACATCCTTCACAAGGGTGGGCCAGTAGTATCCCATCCTAATAATACATTGGGTAGTGGTTTGCCCTCCCAAGTGGCCATTATAAATGCTCCCATGATACTCCTCTAATGTGAGAGGAATATCCTCAGGGGTGAGGTACTACATCAACACACCATCAAGACCCCTCTTTAACAAGGCACCACCAATGATGACATAGTGGAAAATAATTTTACAAATCTAATAGTGTTTTTGATAAGGAGTGTCGATGGGATAAGATTGGTCTTCAAGGTAACAGATAATGTCCTGATACTAATCACATTGGGAGACATCAACATGATCGACTAAGTAGACCATCTCATTAAAAAAGGCATCATCAACCAACCCTACACTAGGGTTGGGTAGTGGACACTCATCAAGTTGGTCAACGAAAGCCAAACCCTTGAGGGAATTTTGGTTGATAATATAGAGGTCAAACACCTAAAGAAGCATGATCCACCTCACAATCCTATGAGAAAGATGTGTCTTGTTGAGTAAGTAGTGAAGTGGATTGGACTAGATAATCATATTGGTAGTCTAGCCCAACATGTAATGTCATAGCTTCTTTATAAAAAATATGAGGGAGAGGTATTGACATTCAATAACATAATAGTTGAGTTCAGGGCCAACCAGTGTTGTCCTTTTGGCACAACATGCCCCTGATGGACAAATTAGTGATAGAGGTATATAATCTAAACTCACACCCCTTAATGGGTGCCATCAGGATGGGAGGATTATGAAGTATATGTTTCAATTACTTGAAATCCATTTATTCTTTATTAGACCACAATAATAGAGTATCCTTGCATAAAATATGTGTGAGGGGTATGGATTTGTGAGCATATTACTCAAAGAAACATCTAATAAAGTTGAGTCTTCCTAGGAAGGACTGTAAATAGATGAGGTTACGTGGGGAAGGCATCTCAAGGATCACCTTTATCTTGTCAAGATCCACTTCAATGCCCCTCTGTGAAATGAGGAAGCTAAGAAGCTTTCCAGTGGAAATGCTAAAAATGCATTTCTCAAGGTTAAGACTAATGTGATACTCTCTGAGATGATCAAAGATGATCCTGAGGTCTCACACATTCTCATCTTTCTTAGGGGATTTACTAAGTAGATCATCAACATATCACTCAATGATCTTATGGATAAGGTAATGGAAAACATGGGTCGTGGCATGCTGATATGTGGCCTTAGTGTTCTTCAAAACAAAAAACATGATGACATAGTAGAAAGTACCCCATAGGGTAGTGAACATTGTCTTATGCTTATCTTTGGGTGTAATCTAGATTTGGTTGTACCTAGAGAAACCTTCCATAAGGGACATGATCTCAAAACCATCGATGGAATCAACAATTTGGTCTATCAAAGGAGTAGGAAAGTTATCCTTTGGGTAGGTCATATTAAGATCTTGAAAGTCAATGCAAATCCAAATATCTCCATTCTTCTTAAGAATGAGAATAATGTTGGAAATCCATCAAGGGTAGTCCATAGTTTGGATAAATCCAACTCAGATGAGTTGTTCAATTTCTACTTTGACCAACTAGGAGACTTTAAGAGTCATTGGCCATTGCTTTTGGTGAATGGGATAGGTCCCATTATTCATGATGATATTATGGAAAATTATGTCAGGATCCATGCCCTTCATATCAGTGTATTCTTAAGTGAATACATCTAAAAATTTGTGTAAAAAGGTGACCAAAACATCCCATTTCTTAGGAGTAAGGCTAACACTAATCTTGATGATCTTTTGCCTTGCTTAAGTGCTAAGGTTGACATCTATAGATCCTTCAACATATATAACATTGCTTTCATCAAAACACTTAGGCATATAAGGGAATGAATCATCTAACACTTTAGATTCAACTACTAGGACATTCATCATAAAAAGGATTGGGGTTAGTCCATCTATGAGAGAATCTCTAAACCAAGATGATCAAGGGGATAATGATACTTATGGAAAGCTTGCATGATCTTGGTGTAAGCCTTTCTCTCCTTGAATAGGTTGCATATCATAACATGAATGAAATAACACTCGAGATCAGAATCAACCACTCTAGTGGTTTCAATAAGAGATGTGTGGAGAGAGCCTTTAATCCAATGGGAAAATCATAATGCATGAGGGAGCTCAACATCTGGGAAGAGATCTCTAAAAAGAGATGAGTTGGCCTGGCATTATAGAGTGGGATAGGGAGTCAATCGATGCATGTTAGAATCTAAATGAATGAACACTTATCGGTACTCAGCTAGATCAAAATGTTCATCCTTAAAGATATGAGACTCAAAAATAAGGGGTGTATGAGAATCTATAGACCCCTATGAGGAGACAACCAAAGGCTCACCTGAGGGATTTATCTTTGTGTAGAATAATGCCCAAAGATCTAGGTGAGCCTCCATGGTGTGAACCTCACCTTCATGCACAAACTATACCATGTGAAACATGGCCAATATGATGTCATGCATGACAGTGGTCCAAGGATGGCCAAGAATCATGTTGTATGAAAGATAAAGTTATAACACACAAAACTCGATTTTGACTATCTTGGGGCCAAATTTGACCTAGAGCTTCATGTTCCCCACTGACATAACTATGTTATTAAAACCAACTTAGTTATGGTAAGAATTAAAGAGCTTATTTTGACTAAACCTAATCTCATTAAACACACATAGGGGCATGATATTTAATTTAGCTCCTTCATTAATGATGCACTACTTAACATAGAAGTCATCAACAAAAGTATCAATATAGAGAGGGAACCAATCCCTCTTTACTAGAATCAAAGCATCTAGAAAAGAGGCTGGGTTAAAATTTAATACAAGAGGATGAGGGTGCTCATGTGAATCAAAATTGAACAGCACTTTGACATCATCATGTAGTAGACCTTCACAGGAGAGACCAATATTGTCAAAAATGAGACCCCTTTACTCAGGGCAAAGGTGAAGAAGCTCCCAAATGGAGATTCCAACTGAGAGGCCCTATAACTCCTTTATGATGGATTAAAGATGTTATCTATCTTGGGGAGGGATGTTACATCTAAATCCAAATATAAATTTAGGGTTCCCTACCCTCATGGGATGGATAGGGCCCCCAACACCACTAATTTATCTAATAAGATCAGTTGCCCAACTGGAACATGTGTTGGCAAGCACTCATACCCAATAGAGGCTATGTTGATAGCAACAACAACCTTAATACTCTCATACTTGGCTTTCCCTCTCAGGTCATCCTGGGAGGAGGATTCATAAGAGGTAGAAGAGCAACAAAGAGATTATGGGGTCTTAACCTTTGATTTCTTTTTTTTTTTCTTCTCTTTGTCATGGTCAGGTAGAGGCTCCTTAAACACATTCAACTTATAGTTGGGTTTTTCAAGAGGAGAAATATGAAATGGAGGTGAGGTTTGTGTACCAAACTTTTGGGTGACATAATTGGCATCATCATACCCCCTCATCTAATCAAAATTACAAAACTTGGTGAGGTCATAAGGACACACTATTCATTATTTTGTTGTGCTTGATTCATAAGCCTTATTTTTAGTTGGCTTCTTGCTCAAAGAATTCAACTCATGGTTGTCCTTGTCCTTCTTCTCGAGTGGAAAATTAGTGACACCATCATCAAGTACATTATGATTGTGATCATATAAAGAGGATGAATTTTAGGAAGGTATAGCCCACAATCCCATGTACACCTTATGCACTTTGATCTTTAGACACTCATTAAAAAATTCATCATAAGAGGTGGGTTCATGATTGAGGATCGCAAGCTAAACCTCCTGCCTCAATACTCATGTGAACATATCATAAATTTGGTCATCTAAGAACCTAGTCCTGCACATACAAATAGTTGAATACCATCTATGCACAAAATCAAAGTTCAACTCACCCTTATCCTGCACCATGGAGGTGAGAGACTGGATGCTGAGGTTAAAGGGTTTAGAAATATTGAAATATTGGAGGAAGTCATCAAGAAGGAGCTATAAACTAGACAAATAATCTGGAGTTAGATTCTAAAACTAGACAAGAGCTTTGGCTCATAGAGAATGGGTGAAAAGCTTTAACATCATGCATCCATCCTATTCCCGATCCATACATGCCATCATGAATGTCATAATATAATATGTAGGATAAGAGTCCCACATTCCATTGAACTTAGGTAGTTTATGGATAGGAGTGTGAAGGGGAATAACATGCACCCATAGGGTTAGAGGATTTTGATGGAGATCCTCATAAGCACAGTTGATAGTAGCCTGAAAACAAACTTTGAGAGGGGGATTGTGATGGTGATAATGTTACTTATGCCCATATGCATCACCATGACCATGACCATAGGGAGGATGATGTCAAGTGGGTTCCTAATAGGGAGGATGCTCATGATGGAAATCATCTCTACCATGGGGTAGGGAATGACCATGAGAAGTGTGATGGTCCCCATGGGGATGATGGGAAGATGTGGCATGTTTGTGGAAAATGTCATGATGACCAAAATATCCATGTTTTTGATCACATGCCATTATATGAGGGTCAATTGGTGGTCACTGATGATCTCAATACACATCCCATAGGTCTCTAGTCTATAGGTGGTGATCGAAATCAACATGCTCATCAAAAACTATAAAAGGACTAAGAGGATGGGATGACCCCCCTTGATGAGGATACCTCACCGAGTTAGAATACCTATGACCCATAGTATGGATATGAGGATGTTATTGCTTTAGAGTTTTTAATTGGGAAAGAGGTGGGGAAGTCATGTGAGAATTGGTTGAGGCACTCAAAACTAAGCGTGTGCAATCTCTATTTCTAAAGGGAGCATGCTACCAACTCCTATAGGGAGAAGGATGTACTTTGTTTACCTAAAGGCATCTATGATAATCATCAATGATTACATTTAGCTCATTAGGTCTTAGTCATGTTAGGGGATTGTCATCACCTCAAATGAGTGAATGAGATGTGGCATGAGGTTGAGATGAAATATCCTTAGATGAATGAAGCTCAGGCTAGTGAAAAGGAGATCATGTTTGTTGGTTATAGTCCTATCAATATTATTACCTTTCAAATGTGAGAGGGTGTGGAATACCATATTGGGTTGAGGGAAGTTCCTAGATCCTATGGTGTCTATGGAGTTCCATTGCAAGTGTAGCTTATTCATGAGTGAGCTTAGGGATGAGACCCTAAATCCACTAGGATTGACGTGCCAAGGGTGGGAGATCAGCCATGGATACAATGAAAAAAGAGAAGCATGGAAGATAATAGAAAAGGCAAATCAATGGAGAACCAATAGGGAGAATGACATAAAACCAAAGAAGGAGAAAATAACCAAGGTGAGAGTTGAAACATAACTAAAAGCAAAGCCTAACAGATAATAGAGGGGAGTTGGCTAAGAGAGTTATAAATGAGATATAACTAATGTGAAACCATATGTGAGGTCTCACTAAGAATTATAGAATGTATATTTAAGAATCTGAATGGAACCATCAGTGTTTGGCAGGGTGCTAAAGCAAACCACTAAGAGGCTAGAAGGCTCAAGGGTTATATGGGCTATAAGAGGTCTATAATGGCTATTTGATTTGCCAAATTGTACCAAGCTATAGATAAACTTGTAAAAAAATTTGGGGTTAGCATGAAAAATCACATAAAGTATGTAATTACCTCAGCAAACCCAACCATAGTAAATCAAGTAGTTAAGACTAGACTATTGACTGCATATAAATTGCAGAAATAACAATACCGAATAAAGAGAACTAACAAATGAAATATAAATCTAGATGCTAAGACACTTTCAAGCCAAATTAAATATTTTTTAAGCAATAAAGAAATTTTTAAGAAGAGGGTCGAGATCATTCCTAGTCTAGGTTTGAGCTATCTTTCGAATTCAATATTACTGTTTTCTAACAATGCAATGTTCTAGATTAGCAAGAGGGAGATTGTTTAAGCAAGTTGTCTAATTATTTTTAAGCATGTAGAGTCCTACTATGTAATATAAATGTTTCCAATGCAATCATAACATGTAATGGTAAATATTTCAAGTAATGAAAATATCATGTAACCACATATGAATGCATAAACTTCAGAAACTATTCTAAACAATGCACAAAACAACTAAATCACTAAAACAAATCAAACCCTAACATATCTACTACATAAAATAATAGAGTTTCAATTTTCATAGAAAATTTCCCTCAGATCAATCTCAAATAAGATGTGCATATGTTCTACCAACCAATAATCTAAGCTAGGAAGTAATGTAGGAAGAAGACTAAGTTATATGCAAGCTGAAGTCCAAACCAAAAGCCAAGAGCAAAGGAGGAGGTGAAGTGAGAACTTGTAATGGTGTAAGATATCCAACCAAGTGCACAAATCAAGTACAATTATAAGTGTAGAAGCTGAAAGCAAGCCATAAAGAAGTAAGAATAACTAAGAACAACAATGGAGTCTCTAAGCAACTGTGTAACAACATATGGGATCTTCTGTCACCAATCAAGCTCAAGAGTACTAGGAATGAATCTAGAGAGATTCATGAAGGCATGAGAGTCAAGAGAGGGAATAATAATAAAGATAAAGTGTGGATAGATAATAGATAGGCTCAAATGAATGAGGAGGCATATATCCCAACCCCAATCTGCCAAAAGACCTAAAACTAACTATTTTTTACCATTTGGGTCCAAATAAGCACTTTTGCATGTATTCTACCTAGGATGTGGCTTTTGTGAAGGAAACGTGTGGCTTAGGCTATAGTTTTCCTTCACATAAGCCATAACCTAGGTCAAATAGGGGCCTAGGCTAGTTAATAGGCTCTCGAAAGGCCTTGGGGGGCTCCTTAGAAGACTTGTCTTGCATGCGAAAGAGCCAAGATGGACTAAGGATGTATGGAGGGTATGAATATTATGTGAGATAGGTCTAAGTAGGTGGATAATGTCTTAAAATGGGATGACCAATGTCAGTAGTCTACTCATGAGTCGATGTGTAATCATAGGGAGGAGTAGGGTCATAATAAATGTGATTACAAAATGGATTACTGATCACACTTGTACTATTTTTGATGCTTCTTACATTAAATATGAATGTATATGATATGACTATGATAGATATTTTAGAAAATAATAATATGACTATGAAAGTGAATATACTAATTCAGAAGTTGTAAAGCCAATTTACTCATTCCTCCCTTGTATTCCTCTTTTCATAAAACATATTAAAAAACAAAACCTATTGATAATGAATATCTTTTTTCCATTAATATTTCACAAGGATTAAAATGTGAAGAACCAGTAGTTAGTGCACCTTGTCTACCCTTTATATTTGTTATTGTATTACATCTCATTAATTAATATAAGCTATAAAATCATTAGTCCTTGCATAGAAATGTAAGATTATACAAATGAGCGTATTAATCTTAATAAAATCAATAGAATATAAAATATATATGCAATATAGATTGGATCTAGATGAATAAATGATGGTAAAGAGTACACAAAAATGACACGATACACATGAATTTAAAGTGGAAAAACCTTCAACATGTAAAAAGCTCACGAAGATGATATTCAATAATTGAGAAACTCTGCACCCTATTACAAATCCTTCCCTTCTCACTTATTCACATAAACCTTGATAAAACCTTTTTAAATATTTACCACACATAAATATTAAATTCTTTGAGTGTATTTACATTAATAATACAATATGGGTAAGACCCTATTTATAATAAAATGTGAGGGGAGGTGATCGTTGTAACCAATGAGTCTGTCGTTCTCAAGAATCATTTAAATTAATTGATTAATAATAAATCATAATATTTTATTATTTATTTACACGATATTTTCACCCTGTATTTAATAAATAATAAATTATTATTATTTAATAATAAACTAAAGAATGTTAAGGGTCTAAATTAGTCCACTTAATCATTAAATGTTCTAACGCTCCCCCTTAATGCTAAGTGAGGATAACTGTCATAATCACCTTAATACATGAATTATATTATGTACACAATTGAAAGATTTAAAAACCTTCATCATGCCAAACATCACCTATTGAAAGAAAAAGAATTATAATTCATAAATTACTATAAGTTAAGTCTAAGCTAGCATGATCATGAGACTAAATCTCATAGTTTCTCATTAATAATCATCTAAGCATATTTGGAGCCCTTTATAACCTAAGGACCTCGATTAAAAAGTATGATTTTATGTATTAAGGTAAAAAAATAAAACTTCCACATGAATTTTAAAATGTTTTACAATGAGAATAAGTATAGAGACGAAGAAGAAACACATGGTCATTAGGAAGTGGCATTATCATGCACACTTCCCTTCAATAGCAACTATGAGAGGCTTAACATTACACAAAAATAACAAAATATGGTAGCACCAAGCAGTTTTATGAAGATATCTATGACTTGTTCATCTATAGAGAAGAACTATAGATCAATATCACTATTGAGGACTTTCTCTTAGATAAAATGCATATGAACTTCAATATATTTAGTTCTTTGGTGCTACACTAAATTTTTTACTAGAGCTATACAAATTTGATTATCACAATGAAAGATAGTACTATGAAAAACATCCAAATAATTTTTTTTAATAAGTTTTATAGACATATGATTTCTTTTGTAGCTTCCATAACACTTTTTTACTCTGCTTCAATAGAAGAGATAAAGACAGTAGGTTACTTTTTGTTGCTCCAAGTGATAATATCTACACCAAACTTAAATATATATCTAGAAATAGATTTGTGATTAATAGTATCACCAGTATGATTAGCATCACAATAACCATATAGTTTAGCATTATCAATAGAAGAATAAAATAAATCAAAATTAATTTTTTCTTTGATATAACAAAATTTTTGTTTAGCTAATTTTCAATGATCCAAATATGGATCTTGCATAAATATAGAAGCAACACCAACAACATATGAAATATTTGGCCTAGTTATGGTTAGGTAAATTAAACTAACAATAAGATATCTATATAAAGTAGGTTTATATTTTTTACATATAGATTTAGGATCAAGTTTAATACCAACTTCAATAGAAGTATAAGTAATTTTACAATCAAGCATGTTAAAATTAACAAGAAGATTATGTGCATACTAAGATTATGATACAATAATTGAATTTTTATCCTGAAATATAGTCATTCTTAAAAAATGATGTAAAATTCTTAAATCAGTTATTTCAAACATTTGATTTAGTTTATCCTTATATTTATGAATTAAACTAGATAGATTGTTAGTAATCAATAAATCATTAACATATAATACAATTATAATTAAATAACTATTTTTAACTTTAATAAAGAGATCATTATCTAAATACTAGTTAGTAATGTTGGGTGAATATTTTGTCGACCAGCTAACTGGCATTCAAAATAGTTCCTATCACCACAACATAGGGAGATTGGTCGTCTGGATGTGCAGGTTTACTGCATCACAAGGGGACAAATCTCTCCTCTCATCAAGGGGAGGTTCCCTATTAAATATGTGGAGGTTATATACAATATATATATGTAGAAAGTAAGACACAGGGGTGGGATGAACCATCCATCTCTCTTTTTTCAGAGATGATGCTGATAAACAAGGAAAAAAAATCTTGGGTGATGGGGAAGGTATTTCTTTTCTTTTAGAAGCAACTTTTAGCCAAGAGCTAGATTCCTTCCTAAATAGTAGAAATCCTAGTGCAATGACAAAAGGCACTTCTCTTCTTTCAAAAATGTTTTTTAGCAGGCAGCAGGATTCTTTGAGGTAGCAAGTAACTGGTAACGGGGGTACTAAATGACCAGCAACTCAAGAGAGAAAAATGAAGAAAAATGGGGGCACCACACTGTCCCAAGGTTATTTACACAGGAAAGGAAAATGCAAACACATTGAAGGCACTTATGGGGGCACAACATCGTCTCATAGTTGGCCTTCGGGACACCTTCCTTATCACCTCCAATAGTTCTACTTGTTAAATCAAATGGACAAGAAATCTCCTAGGAAATAGACATACGAATAATCTCCTAAGACAGCACAAGCTATAATAGCACAAAGTCTGCAAGTAACTTGTTTTCTCATTCAGATAAAATAATATGAATTACAATATGAACTCAAAGTCTCAGTAATGCCTTTCAATTTGGGTAGAGTTTTGCTTCTGATAATCAAAAATTCCTCCCCTCAAATGATACAAGAGATTACATTATATAGAGGCATGAGGGAGATTTGGCACTTAGTTCCAAAGAATGGCCCATGCTATGCATTCAATGCCTTGAATGCATTTCCAAGTTTGTTAAAGGACTGTATTGAAAATAGGGTAGCTATCTTAACTATGGCATGTCAATTCATCTCTAGTGCCTCCTCCCGAGCTGGAATCTCTCATTCCATCACCTACTTAGCCGCACAACTATCTATTTTGCCTTTATCTCAAAGGGGACAAATAGATGGTGCTTTCAATGTTTACAGGCCCCAAATATCTACTCAATGAACTGCTTCACCTACTAGAAATAACTTCTGATGAGTTTCCTTCTTTGTCTCTTCCTTCACTCAGTGCTGGCCTTAGGCTCTTTTAAATGCATTTAGGTTCGCACTGTAAGTCTGCTAAAATCAACAGACACTTCATCACGACAAATTTGACATTTGCAGACCATCATTCTTCCTAGCAACTCTCATGTGCCTTTCTCACTTATTATGGCCACTTTTTGCTATGACACGGATGAGGACATGTGGCGAGTTCCACACTTTGGCGCTTTATTTGAAACTATGTCTCAGCTTGTGACACTTGGCAGCTTCCATTGCCCTCTGAGACTCAAATCTTTTTTGAAGGGAACATGCCCTTCGGTGTCTTCCAAGTAGCCTTTAGGCTTTGATTCTTTAGTAGGCTGTCATCCCTTTTATTTTCTTTAAACAATTTTTCTGAAGGAAACCTTTCCTTAGCTCTATGCATGTCTTTGCATTGCGAGTGCCCCTTTCCTTTGACACATGGCACCTTCTGCAAGAATAGGTGAGGACACGTGGCATCTTCCACCATTTCTTTAGGGACACATGACATCTTCTACCATTGACACTTGGTAGTATCCGCCTTTGACACTTGGTAGCATCCACCTTCTCAAGCCTTTGAGACATCATAGAAATGTTTGGGGCTTAGTTAGGCTCTCTTGGATATTGACACTTGTCAGCCTCCACCGATCTCTGCAAGGGACACATGGCATGGTTTGAATACATTTATTAGTCATGTGAATGTAGACACTTGGTGCATTCCACTTCATTTGGTCACTCATCCCTGGGCCCACCATGGTCTTTGCTCAAAACAATGAAGCTAAGGGAAGAGACTATGAATATTGACACTTGGAGGCTTCCAATGAGCTTTGGAGGGGACATAGGGCACGGTCTACTACTCTTAGTAAAAACATAGTGAAGCCTTCTGCGGTTGCCACTTATCACCCTTTGTGGAACTCAAGAAAAAGCTTTATTGAAAGGGACCCTACAGCTTATAAGGAACTCTGAGAAGTGAACACTGACACATGTTGCATTCCACTGAGTTACAACGCTGACATGTGGTGTGATCTGAATATTTTTAGCACTTGTGTGGATGCAGACATGTGGTAGCTTCTGATGAGTTTTCAAAAAGGGACACGTGGCATGTTTCACCACTTCTCTGAAACAAAGCATAAAGGGGCTTGGCTGACGACACTTGGCATCATCCGCCTGACTCTTTCTTTTACACACATCCTTCCTTAATTGAGGCAACCTTTGAATTGCTTGAACCTGTGCATTGAATCATTTGAATGATGAACCCATTGAATCGATGAACTCATTGAACCGATGAACCAAAATGGTTCAACGGTTTAATGATTCAAGCTTTTGAGACTTGTTAAGTGCTCGAGGTCGCGGATCCTTTAAATGGTTAAACTTTGAACCTTTGACATATGTGCATAGCCCTCTGAACCTTTGAACATGCTATTCCCTTTATTGAAAAAGCTTTGAAAAATGAGGAATTTGAAATCCCTTGAATAAATTTTGAGAAGGGAAGAGAGGAAATTTGGCCCTGCAGGCCCAAAATAGATCATATGTTGTCCCAAAAATAAGAAGTCATTTTTTGAGGGACAACAATTGGCTCCTATTGGGGAACTTCCTTTAGATGACAACTCGAAATAGTTGAGGGGAGTAGAAACTAGAATCTCTAATGCCTTGAAGTGTGCCATTAGGCTACATAGTCATGTTACCCAAAAAGAAAGGCTCCAAAAAATAAAAACAAAATGAACAAGATAGAACAATAGTCTATACAAATATACATATATATAAATGAACTTATCTGATGCCTCAAGATTTGAAGCACTTTAGATGCCACCCATTGTGAGACAATGATAATGGTCTCCCGTCTTGATAAACTAGTAAGAAACCATTTTGTTCCCAGAATCGGTGATAGAAGAATGGAACTCTCCATCAAGAATCACATTTTCTGTGCCTTCCCCTTGGTTTTCTTCTCTTGCCCCACATCAAGACTTGACTTTTGGTTTGAAAACCATGAATCTTCACTCTCCCAGCAAAGAGTTCGTTTTCTTGATTTTGATGGGCAACATCATGGTATAGTACCATAATTTGCTATTTTGATAGCTGAGCCCAACACATGTCTTGATTATCCCCTTAGATATCTCAGATTCTTCTTCATTTGGAAGGAAGGGTTCTTTTGCACTTATGATGCATTCCACTAATTCTTCTGCTATTTCATCCATACCTGAAGACTCAAACAAAATTTGGGCTATAGGGGCCACTGTTTGGGTCTCGACACATTTGACATGATCAATTATGTCAAATTGCTAGATTGGACTAGGCATAAGGGATGGGAGTTCTTCCTTTTGGTTTATGGGAGGGGTGGGAGGACTGATCTACAAAGTTGAAGTAGAAGGTGCAGAGATGTATGGGATACTTACTTTCTTAGCAATCACTGGGTCCTTTAGCTAGATAGGTAGAGTGGCCCCATGCTTAGCAATCAAAATTGTAGGTTGAGGTCACTACTCTATTTCTCCTTTATCAGCTTGTTGAGCTGACCGATTCTGGTACTAAGTGACCACAACATATGATCCCTCAGATGCTTCACCTTTACTTCTGGGTTCATTTTGGTAATCTAAGAAACTGATGTGGGAGTTGCCAACTGACTCTTCTTGATCTTCTGTGAAGAGACAAACATCATTTTCTTGATTAAACTCAGGTTGGAAAGAGAAATCATGCTCTGTTTCCAAATACCCAACTACTGAGTTGGCTGGAGGTGCTTCAATGGCAATGTTCCTCTATGGGGGAGGAAGATGATTGCGTTGCCCTTGATGTGCCTGATTAGGGAATGTCCTCCTTGTACATCTTTATATGAAGGATCATATGACATCCCTTGTGCCATTTGTCTTTTGAGGGCCAACAATTCATTTGCTAGCTTTTGCACCATTGGATTAGTGGTGGCTGCAAGTGAGTTATCAGAAGATGAGGAAGATGCGCTCTGTTTAAATCCCTTCTTATCTTTCCAACCAAGATAAGGTCATATTCTAACTTAGTGGCTAAGTCTTGAGAAGCTGCAAGATCTATGTGGCCAACATGTCTTAGCAGAAAACTCACTTCAGGCAACTGTGAGTTTATGAAGAAGTATTTGGGGTTCTCGGGTGTGGGCTGAGCAACTATGGGAATCTTGTTTCTCAACTTGTCAAATTTTATAATAAAATCCCTCATGGGCTCATGAGGTTCCTTCTTCATCTGCGTAAGTTGGGCTAGCAAAGCATGAGCATCTTCTACAGGTTTGAACCTTACTTTAAACTTGGCTTTGATAGTGTCCCAGCCAGTCACTGATCCAGTCTGTAGTAGCACCTTGTAATGTCTCCATGAAAAGCCTAACTACCACATCTTCAAATTACACCCCTATCACACCATAGGATATGGTGAAGGTTGCAATGTGTTCATCAGGTTGGACTCTTCCATCACCAAAGAATTTGGGGAAATTCTTCCTTAAACTGAGTGGTAGCTCATGCAGGGGTGGAGTTAGATTAAGTGGGCCAAATGAGTTACCCCAGGGGCCTCGAACTACCATGATTGGATTATGAATAATAGGGATAAGACATTTGAGTAGAGTTTCCAGATTATAGGACAAAAATGGAAAAGAAACTAGCCCTACTTTAGCTTAAAGCTTGAGGCTTCAAACTGTGCTTTCTTTCCCAGCAGCTCTAGTTTTGTAAACCAGATAATATAATGGAGATGGATGAAAATGGTAAGGCTATAAATGGATAATGGGTATGACCCAGATGGGAGTCACCAGACTCTATAATGGATAAGGGAAGGAACTACTTCAATCTGAAACTTGAGGCTTCAGACTGCACGTTCATCCCCAGCAGAGTCGCCAAAAATTGTTGGGTGAATAATTTGTCGACCAACTAACTGGCATTCAAAATAGTTCTTATCACCACATCATAGGGATATTGGTCATCTAGATGTGTAGGTTTACTGCATCACAAGGGGACAAATCTCTCCTCTCATCAAGGGGAGGTATCCTAATAAATATGTAGTGGTTATATACAATATATATATGCAAAAAGTAAGATAGAGGGGTGGGATGAACCATCCATCTCTCTTTTTTTAGAGATGATGCTGATAAACAAGGAATAAATCTTGGGTGATGGGGAAGGTACTTCTCTTCTTTCAGAAGCAACTTTCAGCCAAGAGCTAGATTCCTTCCTAAATAGTAAAAATCTTGGTGCAATGACAGAAGGCACTTCTCTTCTTTCAAAAATGTTCTTCAACAGGCAGCAGGACTCTTTCAGGTAGCAAGTAACTAGTAACGGGGGTACTGAGTGAAAGCAACCTGAGAGAGAAAAATGAAGAACAATGGGGGCACCACGTCATCCCAAGGTTCTTTACACAGGAAAGGAAAATGCAAACACACTAAAGGTACTTATGGGGGCACAACATCATTCCACAGTTGGCCTTTAGGACACCTTCCTTATCACCTCCACTAGTTCTGCTTGTTAAATCAAATGGACAAGAAAGCTCCTAGGAAATAGACATATGAATAATCTCCTAAGATAACACAAGCTATAATAGCACAAAGTCTGCAAGTAACTTGTTTTCTCATTTAGATAAAATAATATGAATTACAATCTAAGCTCAAAGTCTCAGTAATGCCTTTCAATTTGGGCAGAGTTTTACTTCTGATAATCAAAAAGGTCTCCCCTCAAATGATACAAGAGATTACATTATATAGAGGCCTGAGGGAGATTTGGCACTTAGTTGCAAAGAATGACCCATGCTGTGCATTCAATGCCTTGAATGCATTTCCAAGTTTGTCAAAGGACTGCATTGAAAATAGGGTAGCTATCTTAACTATGGCATGTTGATTCATCTCTAGTGCCTCCTCCTGAGCCAGAATCTCTCATTCCATCACTTGCTTAACCGTGCAATTGTCTATTCTACCTTTATCTCAAAGGGGACAAACAGACGATGCTTTCAATGTTTGTAAGCCCCAAATATCTACTCGGTGAACTGCTTCACCTATTGGAAATAACTTCTACTAAGTTTCCCTCTTTGTCTCTTCCTTCTCTCGGTGTTGGCCTTAGGCTCTTTTAAATGCATTTAGGTTCACACTGTAAGTCTGCTAAAATTAACAGACACTTCATCATGACAAATTTGATGTTTGTGGGCCCATCATTCTTATTAGTAACTCTCATGTGCCTTTCTTGCTTGCTATGGTCACTTTTTTCTATGACACAAATGAGGACATGTGGTGAGTTCCATGCTTTGGGGCTTCATTTAAAACTATGTCTTAGCTTGTGACACTTGGCAGCTTCTGCTGCCCTCTGAGACTCAAACTTTTTCTGAAGGGAACATGCCCTTCGGTGTCTTCCAAGTGGCCTTCAGGCTTTGATTCTTTGGTGAGCTATTGTCCCTTTTATTTCCTTCAGATAATTTGTCCAAAGGAAACCTTTCCTTGGCTATATGCGTGTCTTTGCATTGCGAGTGCCCCTTTCCTTTGATATGTGGTGCCTTTCGTAAGAACAGGCGAGGACATGTGGCATCTTCCACCATTTCTTCATGGACACGTGGCATCTTCCACCATTGACACTTGGTAGCATCCACCTTTGACACTTGGCATCATCCACTTTCTCAGGCCTTTGTGACATTGTAGAAATGTTTGGGGGTCAGTCAGGCTCTCATGGATGATGATACTTGTCAACCTCTATCGATCTCTACAAGGGACACGTGGCATGGTCTGAATACATTTGTTAGTCACGTGGATGTAGACACTTGGCACATTCTGCTTCATTTGGTCACTCATCCTCGGGCCCACCATGGTCTTTGCTCAAAACAATGAAGCTAAGGGAAGAGACTGCGGATATTGACACTTGGAGGGTTCCACTAAGATTTGGAGGGGACACGAGGCATGGTTTGCTACTCTTAGGAAAACATAGTGAAGCCTTTCGCGATTGCCACTTGTCACCCTCCACAAAACTTAGGAAGAAGCTTTACCAAAAGGGACCCTGCAGCTTATAAGGAACTTTGAGAAGCAAACACTGACACATGTCACATTTCATTGAGTTACAACACTGACATGTGGCGTGATCTAAATATTTCTAGCACTTGCATGGATGTAGACATGTGGCAACTTTCGATGAATTTTCAAAAAGGGACACGTGGCATGTTCTGCCACTTCTCTAAAACAAAGCATAAAGGGGCTTGGCCGATGACACTTGGCAGCATCTACCTGACTCTTTCTTTTGCGTACATCCTTCCTTAATTGAGGCAACCTTTGAATTGCTTGAACCTGTGCGTTGAACCATTTGAATGATGAACCCATTAAACCGATGAACCCATTGAACTGATGAACTCGTTGAATTGATGAACCAAAATGGTTCAACAGTTCAACAGTTCAAGCTTTTGAGAATTGTTCAGTGCTTAGGGCCGCGGATCCTTTAAACGGTTGAACTTTGAACCTTTGACATATGCACATAGCCCTCTAAACCTTTGAACCTACTATTCCCTTTGCTGAAAAAGCTTTGAAAAATGAGGAATTTGAAATCCCCCAAATAAATTTTGAGAAGGGAAGAGAGGAATTTTGGCCTTGCAAGCCCAAAATAGCTCATATGTTGTCCCAAAAATAAGAAGTCATTTTTTGAGGGACAACAAGTAAAACCTAATTCTTTAAAATATATATATAATTTTAGAATACCAAACTCGAGAAACTTGTTTTAAACCATACAAAGATTTTTTTAACTTACATACATAATATTCTCTATTAAGATTAGTGAAATCTTTAAACTAATTCATGTAGATTTTTTTTTCTAAATCATCATATAGAAATGCATTTTTGACATCTATTTGGTAGATAATCCAACTATTTTGGGCTATAAAAGCAATAAGAAGTCTAACAATAATCATTTTTACTATAAGAGAAAAGGTTTCAATATAGTCAATCCCAAGTTTTTAAGTTCACCTGTGATCAACTAATTTATATTTAAACTTATCAATTTTACCAATTGAATTATATTTGATCTTATAAATCAACTTACAACTGACAATATGACTTTTAACTAGAGGAGAGACAAGATTTCAAGTTTAATTTTTAATTAAGATATTATATTTAGCTTGCATAATAATATTTCATCTATTATCTTGAGTGGATTCCTCAAATGATTGAGGTTCATATTTATACATAGTTATTAATATATGATAAGAATGTTGGTTTCTAGTTAATTTATTAAGATTGTCAACATTAGAAGATTGAATTAGGAATTATATCCATTTAGGTCTTTTAGATTGAACATGAAACTCAATGGGTCCCTCAGACTCTCAGTTATCAAAAATTGGATCAACTTACTTAAGGGCATCTGTTTCATCACAAAGAAAAACATGAAAGTTAGGTTGATCAACAGAAAAAAACTGAGGATCTATAAAGGGCTCACAAATTGATTTTTCAAAAACAAGAACATTTCTATTCTCAATAATCTGACTTTTATAAGGATCATACACTCTTAAAACTTTTGTCTTACCTCTATAACCTACAAAAATACAAGAATATGAAGTGAGATCAAGCTTCTTTCTTTTAATTTTAGGATAAAGATAGAAACATGACTAGCAAAGATACTGAGATGAGCCACACTATGTTTATTTTTAATCTATATTTATAAAGAGGTATAAATATGCAAAGCTTTGGTAGCGACTTTATTTAGAATATACATAACAATATTCATGGTTTTGATCCATTAAAACGTAGGAACATTTACAGATTGTAACATTTTTATAGCCATTTTTATGATGGTGAGGTTTTTATTTTTAGCAATACTATTTTACTGAGGAGAATAGGGAGTTATTAGTTCCCTTTGAATATCGTAACTAATTAAAAAAGAATTAAACTCTTTACTAACATATTCACCATCATTATCAGTTCTTGATTTCTTAATAAAAAAATCATATGCATTTTCAATACTAGCTTTAAATTTTTTGAATTTAGACAACATATCAGATTTCTTTTTAATGAAAAAATACCAAATCATTCTAGTGTAATCATCAATAAAAATAACATTATACAAAGAACTATAAAGAGATACAATTTCAAGAGATCCTAAAACATCACTATGAATCAATTCTGAAGGATATGAGGAATTTGCATCATGTTTCATGTGAAAAGGATTAGTATGTTGCTTATCATGTAAGCAACCCTAACAAGTCTCATGATGAGAGGAGATAGAAAGAAGTCTAACAACAAGATTATTTGTAGACATATCATGTAAACTTTTAAAATTAATATGTCTTAATCTTTCATGTCATAATTGAGATTCATTCTTACTATGCAATGAAAGAAAACATGCAAACGAAGGAGAAAAGATATATAAATTATTCTTTTAAACACCTTCAACAATCAAGTAACTAGATTAATTTATAATGAAACAATTATCTTTAAGTAATGTTATAATGAAATTATCATTTGTAAGTTGAGAACAAGATATTTTTTTAAGTTTAGGTACATAAAAATATCATTTATAATAACATTTAAAAATATTGCTTTTCCCTATTTAATTGCTTTTAAAAAAATTATCTCCTAAGTAAATTATTTCAAATATATCTCTATAATCATACAAAATATTAAATAATAAAATCATATGATATGATGCACCACTATTTAAAATCCACTCATTTTCATTTTAAACAAATAAAGCAACGTATAAAACAATAACATTTAAATTTTTATTGTTATTTTGATTCTTCTATTTATTTTGATTAGAATTTTTCTTTTTTAAAATTTTATAAGTTTGATTGTTATTTTTATCCTTATTTTTATAACATGTTTCCCTTCTATTATTAAATTTACCACATAAATTGTAATTTTCATTAAATTTAGGTATATGATTCTTATTATCAAATTTTTTATTCCCATATTTACCTTTAGTAGAATTAGGGTTAAATTTTTGGTTTTTAATGTTATTAATAATATTATTTAAAGTTAGAAGTGTTTGAATGACATTCTCTTTACAATCAAAATTGGTCATAACTTATTCTTTTTTAATTAAGAGAGCAGATAAAATGATAAGATCAGGGATATCTTGCTCAATTTGATACTTAGAATTCAAAATTAAAATAAAATTTCTAAACTTTTTATAAATCTTTAATTTAATTATAAAATAAATCAATTAATCTTGAATCAAATTGCAATTACATCTATCTAACTGAGCTTTAATATTTTTAATTTTAGCAAGCAAATTTACAACTTTCTCATCACCTTTCATAGGTGTAGTTAGCGATTTAAGGATTAACTTAATAATATTTGAAAGATGAGTACCCTCATGCATGGATTCAATAATTTTTTAAGCATCGTTGGGATACTCCTAATTATCAATGTGAAGAAAGGATTTATTCTTAACACTCTGCAAGATAATGGACATAGCTTCTTATAATTTTTGTTGAAATGCATTGGTAAGCTCAGGGGTCACATGTCATCCATAAGAGACTTTTTTAGTTTTAATGACAATATTTCACAACTTATGGGCCATAAATTTGACTTTAACATAAATTTTCTATATATTATAATTATTTTTATTAAGCAGTAAGCGAAGCTAACTTTCCTTTAAACATGACAATAAACAAATGTTTAAAAAAAATATTTTAAATAAATTTTTGAATTATTTTCAAAATAAAGTGAATTACACATACAACTATATTTAATTACACAATTTATATTCCAAACAATGCAAAAAATTAAATTAAAATTGCACTAATATAAGTGTCAAAAGAGTCACACTCAAAATGACCTTTTAAATACTATTATTAGAAAGATGTAAAAAATTCAATAAGATAATTTAAAACAAAAAATAGACCACCCCAATTCATCTAAAACATGTTAAAACCTAAAGATCGATTAGTTACATGACTATGTTTGTCAAAATATTATTCACTAGGTTGAAAGTTGAAGAACTAAGTGACACATGAATTAAAAAATGAATTTCAAATTAAACTAAATTTGAAAAAATATTTTGACCAAGTCAAAAAACATTGAATTAGGAGGTTTTGAACTTCAAACCTCCTTAGTTGTAAGATCAACTAAAAATATAGATCACCAACTCTTCTATGAAATGTTACAAAATAATACATGCACTAATCTATATTTAGACCTTATATATATATATATATATATATATATATATATATATATATATATATATATATATATATAATGTGCATATAAATAACATAAGTGAAAAAATAAAAATAAAAAAACTTTTTATTAATTCTTTCTTTTTTCAAGGTGGGATCCGGGGTTTGAAAAAAAGAAATTAATAAATAGTTTATTTTTTAAATACTTGTTCAAAACTATATGAATTAAAAAACATGCATGTAGTTTCATGGCTTCCATGTAGAATTTTAAGAGCTCGAATCTCCTTGTAGAAGTCTCAGATTTACTTGAAATTTTAGAAACCCTCTTATTTTTATTTGATAAACACAACTGGACCCTCAAAAATAAATTTTTTTATGAAAAATGCAATATTTTAAATTGTCTAGGCTGCAGTACGACACCACTATAAATTCTTGAGAAAGCCTAGAAACTTGTATAGACACTCAAAAATATTAGAATTTGTTCCAATCTTACATAATTTTTTTTAATAATGAAGGAATTAAAAATTTTAAATTTTAACTAAAAAATCATTTTTTTGAGTTTTTCCAAGTTAGTTATGGTGTCTTAGGCTTTGATAAATAAAATTTTTGTTTGAAAAAACTTTGAATCTTCCAACAAAAAATCTTATCAATCACCCAATCATCTCATGGCTCTGATTCCATGATAAAATCAGTAGAATATAAAATATATATGCAATATAGATTAGATATAGATGAATAAATGATGGTAAAGAGTACACAAAAATGACAGTACATAATAATTTAAAGTGGTAGAACCTCCAAGAAGTAAAAAACCCATGAATATGATATTCAATAATTGAGAAACTCTGCATCCCAATACAAATCCTTCCCTTCTCACTTATTCACATAAGCCTTCATAAAACCTTTGTAAAATCTGCCACACACAAATATTGAATTCACCAAGTGTATTTTTGTGAATAATACAATAGGGATAAGACTCTATTTATAATAAAATGTGAAGGAAGGTGACCATTGTAATCAACAAATCTATCCTTCTTGAGAATCATTTAAATTAATTGGTTAATAATAAATCAATATATTTTATTATTTATTTACATGAGGTTTTCAGCTTATATTTAATAAATAATAAATTATTATTATTATTTAATAATAAATCAAAGTATACTAAGAATTTAAATTATCCCACTTAGACATTAAATGTTGTAACAAGTCCCTCTCTTTTTATAGAAGTAGATTATGTAAATGCATATCATATCACACACTCTCTTGTAAGAATAAATAAATATTTATAATATTTTAAATTTTTTTCTCTTTTTGAAGTTTAGTCATCTGAAATATCACTTGAGTACCAAGAGTGTTACTTGAGACCACCTATCCCTAACTTAGTCCTAGACCTATTTTAAAGCCTATTTAGATATTTATCCAACTTTTATGTGGACCACACAATTCTATAGACATCTTAAAATCAGTCTCAAACCATCCCTTAGGAATCCATGCTCCTAGTGCCTTGGGTTCTACCACTTGGACATTAGTGCCATACTTGAATACTAGTGCCACAATATTAGTGTCTCAATTGAACGTTATTGTCTTTTTCCATATTTTTAGCCCCAATGGATATATTTTTCATCCCAAATACACCTAGGGTTAGTCTAAAACTATTTCAAACCCTAAATAAGTATTATATCAGTATATATATACATGAATTTTAACCCTTTATTCACCAGATAGAAATTAGATGTAAATACATACAAACAAGCTCAAAATAAGTTATACAAAATTAAGGTTATTGATTCATATTCTACTCTACTTCGAAATGTAGTCATCTACAACCATCCTAATATTATCATACATAAATTTCTAGTCTCAATCCTCACTCAAAGCACTCAAAGTGGCATTCAAACTAGATTCACTTACACTTACACCAATACTTAGATTAGGAGAACTACATCAGGCTTGATCATCTCTCGAGGTATTGGTATGTAGGTAACCCTCAACACAATGGGGTGTTGAAGATGTTCAACCTATCCCACTAAATCCTTTTTATCATGGTGTTCATTCAATCCCTTTCAAGCATAAAGACCTAGGTTTTTCATAGGAAAACAAAGCTATAGGAAAAATTATTGATTTCACAGACTTGAAATTTGGACTAAAACTAGAACATGACCCAATCTACAAAATGCATAAATAGTTTACAAAGATTCTGAATAGGACACTATCACCCCAACACTATTCTCCAAGTGTAAACCACCATTATCTAAGATGAATTCTGACACTTGGATCCTGTTTAAGACACCTTGACCATATTTTGTGCCAATTTTCAACTTTCAAATTATCCATCTCAGTTGGTTTCCAATTAAGTATTTATTTGTGTCATTTTTTACTATTTTTATAAATATCAGATTAGGTCAACTCTTATACAAATTAGTATTTTTATTTATTGCATATTTATATCTTTCCTTACTATACTCAGACCCTTTAACAACCTAGGGTTTACATTCTATAATCCATTAAAATTTAAATCTTTTGGTAAACTTGACTTACGTCAAATACTTATTTACCTTAGTTTCATTTTAGGGTTTGCCTTCTCTATTTTTGTGTAATAAATTAAGGTTTGTTAAATTATAATTTTCTACAAAATTTTCACACTGTAACTGATCTATATGATTCCTTTATTAGGGTTTCATCGATTCAATATTTTAAAATTTTATCTAAAACCCTCCAAACCCTAGATTCACATACTAGGTCCTTATACACTACAAAATTAGCCCTTAGCATTTCAAGAAAATTTCTAATTTTTCATACACATTAGGCTGAATATTTAGCATAATTTTAGATATATTTATGTTGGATTATATTTTTCATATTATTTGCTTATTTTTCATTCTTCACATTCTCTTTTTTGGTAACTTTAAAAAGACTTCCAAAAAACCTCTTGCCCTTCACCCAGTTGATCAATTCTTAATTTTTTTACATAATTATACAAATGAGTAGACAAATTTTCAATGTTGCACACTAACACATGATAATGAGCATGATTTAATTTATAATGATGATGATGATGATTATTGTAATGATGGATATGATGAGGATAGATTAGATGCAGATTCTTCTCTTTCTCCTCTCTCTTCTCCTACTTCTTAAGTTCAAATTAATAATATAAGGCTGAAAGAACCCCTTGTTATTAGTGCTTTGTTTCAATACAGTCCTAGCTTTTCAACCACTTTTATTACATCCTTATTCAAATTAAATAAATACAAGAACAATAAAATCAATTTACCTCTGCATGGTTCAAGTAACATTGTACACAATGTTCCTAGCATAGAAAAACAAAATGCACATTCTTTACTCTTCTCAATTCAAGTTGGAAAAGCATGTCGAAATGATATTGCACCTTTTGCCAATGTATAAACTAAAGTATATGATATTGTTTTATTACCTTCTTTTACACTTCAAGCTCAACACAATGATTTTATACAAAATGTAGATAATTTAAATATCTCTAACTCTTCTCTTACATGTCATAAAGTGCCAAATGAAAACATTATTGCTACTTCTTCTACCTTTGACTCCAAGATTTAAAATAATGATCATACATGCATTCCACTCATAGCTAGTGAAGACATGCATTGCATTATACCTACACATGATGATATATTGCATAGTAATAAAAATTTAAAATATTATTATACTCTCTCTTTTATTGAGCATGAAAATAATACCTTTTCTTCCCTTACTTCTACAAGTAAATTAAATTTTGATTTTGATGAAATTTGAAATAATGATGATCACTATAACTTTAGTGAAGAAGATATTGATTTTAGTCCTTCTCATTCTCTCCTTACTTCACCCATATCTCATGTTCAAATTGATTGCTTATTAAATGTTAATTCAAATGATAATATGTCTTCAGATAAATAAATACAAATTGGCACTCATGTTTCTAGCTTATACACTATACATTTGCATCAATAATGATGTGTATTCTATTCCATTAGCATGTGATACTACTTTAACAATGAACAATATAAGGAATACCAATGAATATCCCTCACCCCCTCCCCCATTAATATAATATAACATGTTTATCATTCTAACCTCCATGAGGGTGATAGCCAATTTCCCTCTCACCAAGTCCAAGATATCACCCTCCAAAGGTTATGGTGAGTAAACCCACTACCTCTACCCATGTTCCAAGATGTAGTGTATTAATGGCTAAATCTAATAATAAGATTCAAGAGTTAAACAAACCCCTTGATGATGTTAATATAAATTCATAAGAGTTAATCTCTTTGATGCATGATGTGGGTGATTTATAACAATAAGTACACCAGCTCATATTGGAAATTAAAGCATACTACTCTTGGGTTGATTTCAATGCCATCCATGGTAATCCTATCCCGCATAGTATCTTCAAAAAGAAGTTACTACTAAAATTTTAGATACCATCATTACCAAAGTTCAATAGACATGGAGATCCATAATTTAACCTTGAATCTTACATAAAAACTATGGTATATGTCACTCAGAGTTTAGTTCTCTTACAGATATTTCTAGAGACTCTAAAGAGTGAGGCATTAAATTGGTTCCATCATTCACTCCCCAGTGGTTCACTACACACATACAATGAGTTAGAATAAGTATTTCTCATGCATTATATTCAAAACAATGGGCCTCAATTACATATGATAGGTTTTCTTCACTACACTAGGGTAAGTCAGAAATAGTAAATTATTACATTCTATGATTCAAATCATGTATGCAATAGTTAAACTACTAGCCAACATATTTATAGGTATTTTACATCTTTGATAGAGGCCTAATTTTTAATCTTAAGGAGAAATTGTTATATGATACATCCAAATCATTATGACATCTATGTTACATAGCTATGGCATTAGAGAAGAAGTTGGGACTAGTTGAGACACATTCAGATATAGATTTGGATTGACATCTATCATAGTCATAATCATCCAATATGGTACAAGCACTTAATACACCTATGATTAAGGAAAAAGTGGAGTAGGAACAACCAATAAAGATACCCAACAAAGGTAAATAGCCACTTTACTGAGCATCTCCTATAATGGATAGAGTAATGGACATCTAAAGTAGGTCCATATAGTTTTCAGATAGAGATAAGCCTTATGACATATTATTCATATTACTAGATAGGGGGATGATCACCCTTCCTTCTACTCAACATCATCCAACACAACATTACAAAGAATAAGAAATAAACCATATTATAATTATCACACAATTAATATACATTAGGATAATAATTGTTGTATACTCAAAAATCGTATTGACCAATGTGTTGAAAAAGGAATTATAGCATTCACATAAGGGGCATTGGGATCTCCTTCTCTACACTCTTCTATATCCCACTTTTTTATGAGTGAGTTAGCCTAGGACATTCCTTCTAAGGAAGCATTGGTTACTCATTATAAGAGCCATGTGGTTTTTAGGACACCCACTTATGTGAGATCCCATGCATTATAAATTTAGTAGAGATGGAAGCCAGTTCATAAAGATTAACCTACTTATAGCAACATGGTAAAATAATGAAAACCAACTCCACCACCAGTTTTAATTCAACAACCAATTAAGATATTTGGTAGAGGTTATAGAGATCATAGCATAGTCTCAATTTGACAAAAAATTAAGATATTTGGTAGAGATCATAGAGATAATAACATAGTATTAGTACATAAACTAATTAAGATATATGGTAGCGATCACAAAGATTAGATCACAATATCAGTACAACAACCAATTAAGATATTTACAATACATAGTGTATAACAAAACATAGTTAAAATAAGACATCCAATCAATATATTTGCTATAGTTTCTAAAAATATATATACTAGTAGAACACCATAAGTAGTATCAATTTTATAGGCTATTACTATGCTCACATAACATGAACAATATGGTCACCTTTTTACTCTTCCATTAGGATTCAGATAGTGCATGGCACAATCTACATGCCATTTTAGTCAACTCCATAGATTCATAGCTCCACTCCATAAGAAATTTCAGCTATAGATTAATCAATACATCTGATTCACATATCTCAAATACCTATTCACATAATGCATGTGGTCATTCTTATTTTATTTTATAGAGGATACCTCGATAGTGAGTCTTTTGTGAGACTCATCGATTAGTATTATTTCTCTACAAATACAGAATTTCTCTTACCTTGTTCCTTGTATATAGTTTCATTTTCATGTTGCTTGTACATATTTTATACTCAAAAAACTCAAAAATAATATAATATGTTAAAAACATAAAAACATTAAAAAATTTGCTCAGAAAATACAAATTATAGCTTGTATGTATTTCCATGTTTAAATTTATCATACTTTTGAAGAACTACACATGATGTCTCTATTAGTGTAATCATTTTTATCATACATATATGCTTCATTTATTCTTTTTGAGTGTTCATAAATGTTTACAAGACCCAAGTCCACCGTATAGATCCATTTATGTTACTATCTATCCACTGAGGGAACATACACATATACACAAATTCCTCATTTGACACATTCACCCATTGGGGGCATCCTATACACATTTTAAATTATGAGTTTACATCTTTCTATACTCTATATCATAAATTTAGCATTGTTTCTATCTTTATATAAATCATCCCAAATTACATAGATTTTTTGTTGGCTACTACTCTTCTACACTCAATTTATGTACATATTTTATCTTATACATATTTATACCACATATTAATGAATAATTTCATTTCTATCTTTACTATTTTAGACTTGATTATGTCTCTATGATTCTACATATATTCAAGGGCATTTGAATATGCCATTGTTATGTAGATCTATGCCACTTACATTCATTTTAGTATGATTTGGACATGTGCCCATGTCCTTGTATGTGACTTTTTGATTGTGTATATGGACATTTGAACATGTCCTTCCATGTGGCTCCATGCCAAATTTATTTTTATTTGTATATGTATACATTTGAACATGTCATTGTATGTATTGCTTTCTCAAAATTAGTGGCATGTGCCCATGTCCCTTATATTGTGGCCCATTGGTCTACTTTGCATGTCTCATGTGTGTTGTATGAATGATTTAATTTATACATCATGGCCATGACACTTGGCTCTTGCTTGTTACACACTCCAATTTTATATGCCATGAGGAACCTCATACATCTCCCCTTCCTCATTGGGTACCTTGATGGACATCATGCCCCATCTCCAGGTAATTACTCAGTTTCTTACTCAAATTTTCTATCCATACACATGTTTACTTTGTTATATATAACTTGATAGCCTTGTGAATGCTAGATCTAACATACATCATACATTACCAACTTCTACTTAGAATATTTTACATTTTAATGTCATGTATACACATTATATTGGTTTAATACATAGATATCATATATGCTCAAGCTAACACATATCATGAGAATATTTTTATTTTGAGGACATTCTTACACATTTTCAACAACTCCCATTAAAAGAGGGGGCATTCACATAGGTTTATCATAAAGATCAAGCCATCTAAATACACTATGAGTATAGTTTTTAGCATGCATGCACAAAATATAGAGCTTAGTTTGGTAGAAAAAAACATAATTAGACAATAACACCAAAGATGGACACTAGTGCCATAATGTTACTATCCAATATCCTCATAAACAAAAAATATATATTTTATATAAAAATACAATAGGTACAATCTAAGTTTGCATAGATTTGGTTATAGATTATCAATTTTGCATAAACTCATAAAAGTTTGCTTAGATTAGGGCATCATGCACTCCATGATCACTCCAATTTAAGTTTCATATACTTAGGTACATATTATTACAACTCAATCCATAATCTATATACTCAGATATTAGATTTGGGAGCATGTGCATGGCACATTATTTTTATATGCTCACTTTTGCACTAGTTAGCCAGATGGAATGGAAAACTCCATGTCATTCTCTAAGTTCTTAATCCATACACCATTTGCACCATTTTATACTAGATTTGATGCTTTACTTAATTTTTAGTAGTTAGCATTACTACATAGTCCTTGAGCTACATACATGAGTGCTCAAGAGGCCCCTACATCAATTTTCATTAAAATTTCTCGAGTGGTCGCATAACAATTATATATAGTTTTAGTTAGAATCATAATACTTCAATTACATTGTGAAAACTTAGTTATAGATGCATCTACTACACATCGGTAGAAAATGATGGAGTCATAGTCTACTTGAGTTATTAAACCACCTACATACGAGGGTTAGACAAGACATCAATCCAATCTAAGATATTCATAGGTGATGATCTACAAAATAAGCTTGTAAAATGATATAGTCAAGGCTAGCTTGAGTTATTGAGCCACCAACACATGGAAATTGAGTAATTCATTCAACTCAATCTAAGTAATTCACCGATTGATCACTAGTTATGCACACACATAGTATGTCACTAGGTTTATGCATTGATTTGCATACCCAGTTAAGTGTATTCATTCCTTTCCTCTATATTATCTCTTTATTATGTTTTGTATTTAATTTTGATATCTATTAATTAAGGACTAATTATATGCATGTTTCATTTGTAGGACATGCAATGGAGTGCACTTCACATACTCATATCCAGATTCATAAGACTAACCTTTTAGGTAAGTCCAAGTATGTTTCTTTTCCTGTATCCTAGTAATTTTTCTTTGTTTCACTTTTAGAATAAAATGTGGGGCAAATGTAGTCATCTAAAATGTTACTTGAGTGTCAATATTGTTACTTGAGACCACCCATCCATAACTTAAACATAGACCTATCTTAAAGCCTATTTAGACACTTATGCAACTTTTGTGTGGGCCACACACATCTTAAAATTAGTCTCAAACCCTCCTTTTTGTACCTAGGTCCTTGGTGCCTCAGATTCTGTCACTTGGACATTGGCACCATATTTGGACACTAGCATCATAACGTTAGTGTCCTAGTTGGGCACTATTATCCTTTTCCCTATTTTTAGCCCTAATAAATATATTTTCAATCCTAAAAACACCTAGGGTTAGCCTAAACCTATATCAATTCTTGAATAAGCACCAAATTAATATATATACATAACTTTTAGCCCTTTATTCACTAGATAGAAATTAGATGCAAATACATACAAACAAGCTTAAAACAAATTGGGTGTGAATAAGGTTATTGATCCCTATTCTATCTTACTTCTGCATACAATCATCTACAACCATCCTAAGCATAGAATACATAGATTTCCAATATCAAGCCTCACTCAAAGCACTCAAAACAACATTCATAATAGCTTCACTTTCTCTTGCACCAAAACTTAGATTGGGAGTAGGGAAAAATTTAATGGTTATTTATAGCCAAATGGATATAAGTAGGTTTTTTCAATTTTAAAAATAGCTAATTTTGTGAAAATATACATAGGTCAAATAAACTCAATTTTATACAATTTTAAAGTTTGGGACACAGATTCACCTTATAGATTATACTCAATCGTATTTCAAGACATAGATTCACTAGAGTTACTATATATTTATGAGTCTGATTCACTAGGAAATTATACGAGGCATGTATAAGTTAGTCTATAATTATTAGGTGTATATATATATATGTATGTATGTATTTATATAAAAAATGACCACCTTAGACACAATAAGCTTAAGATAATGATTATATTTATTCCATGAAAATGTTTTGAATATTCTTTGGCACCACATGTTCTTCCTTATATATAGTTTTAATAATTAAAAAAATTAATAATAAATAAATTTTAAACCTAATATTTAATTATTTTTAGCATTGAATGTGGTGTAGGTGGAATTAAAGTTTCAGGATTGAGGTTTACATTTTACCTCATTTTTTAGTGAATTGGCACTAGCATATTGAGGGGCCTAAGGTAAAATTTAATTTTGGTCCAACACATCACCTATGAGATTAATGGAAGTTGATCAAATATATATGTGATGGTTTCTTGTTTTTTCTTGAAATTTATGTAAGCTCTTAGTGGAAGCGAAGCTCTAATAGTCAAAATATTGGGATGAAAGGTTAGAAACAAATGTGTAGATAATTTATAATCCAATTTCCTTGTGATTGTAACTGTAAGGTATGGATTTGTGTTTATTTTGTTCTAAAGACTAAGATCAATTGTTTGCATACCCATTCATCTATTTTAAAATGAATAAATATAATGATAAGTTCCTTCAAAAGCATTTCTTTAAATATATTTTTTGACAATTTCTCAAATTTTCTAGTCATTGTTGCAAGGTATTGGCAAAAATGAAGCTCTAGTAGTTGAAATATTTGGATGAGAGGTTGGAATTGAAGGTGCATATTTCTAAGTTGGTTTCCTTGTGATTGCAAATATAAGGTATGAATTTGTGTTTATTTATTCTGAAGACTAAGAGTTTTTGTTTGTATGCATAGTCATTTATCTTGAAATGAATAAATATAATGATAAGTTCTCTGAAAAACATTCATTTAAAACTATTTGTTGATGGTTTATTGATTTTTATAATCATTGATGCAGGCTATTAGAAAAAGTGAAGCTCTGGTAGCTGAAATATTAGGACGATGTGCAAATAATTTCTAAGTTGATTTCCTTGTGATTATAATAGCAAGGTATGGATTTGTATTTCTTTTATTCTGAAGACTAAGAGTAGTTGTTTGCATACACAATCATCTATTTTAAAATGAATAAATATAATAATAATTTCTTTAAAAAGTATTTATTTAAAGATATTTTCTTAAAACACTATGCATGTTGGTTTTCTTAGAAATTTTGTGTATATTTTCAAATCTTTTCCTTAGACTCAAAATCTATGAAATGGGTATTTTCAAGTTAGTCATAAATATATTTGAAATGATCATGAGGCTTTGGTATGTTTATTCATTTTGTTCCTTATGCATTATTTAAAAGAAGTATCTTGCATGTCATTATTTTTCAGAGGAAATCCGTTTCTTGTTTGTTTAAAAGGAGTATTCATTAGAGTAAATCATTTTCTTATTTGTTTAAAAGAAGTATGTAGTAAAGACCAACCAAAAAATACAACAAACTAATTATAGCAAAACTTGTAACAAAAAAGCAAAGAATATAGTATAAATAATAAACCGACTATGGGGTCATAAGGAAAGACAACTATGAAAAGAGAGAATAGCATAACTAAAAAAATTGAGTAAATACAGTAAGATCATGTGCAGTACTTAGCATAAATTGGTTACAAACTTCTTTAAGTTTGTCAAAAGACTAATCTAAGATTGACCATTAAATTATGATATTTGACATTGAATTATGAGTATGTTAGTTTGTTGTTTTAGTTGCTTTTAGTTATAATAGTGATTATATTTTTATTTTTGTTGTTCTATTTTCATTGATAAAACACTTTTATAGAATTATAAATCTTTATTTCAAGATATTACCTCTTCAATAGGCTTTACTCTATTAAATAGGCTAGATTATATTATTTTAATCCAATTCATATATACATATATTTGATAATTGATATATTTAATTAGTGGATCACTCATTATTATTCTTAGAATTTATAAAAAACCCTATGCACATCTTAGAAATATTTGTTGCTTCCTAGAATCATTGTTATTCCTCAATCATAAAAATAAAGATCCAAAGTGCATCAAAATAGTAACTAAAAAATTGTATCATATCCTTGTAAATTTATGTTGGCCGATATTTCCATGTTTTGAATTTACAAGTGAGTTGTGGTTTGTGTCAAGTTTTAATTTATAAATTTAAAGATTATGTAGATTTAGATTCTATCTATGATATCATTTTCAAATGGATATTTTGGTAGTTCATTTTGAGTTTTTTCCAAATATCTGTGTTAGTATCATTACTTATTTTTAGGTGTAAACTTTCAAATGGCTAATGCAAAAGTTAATTCAAGAAGTAGAATAGTGATTTCATCCTTGAAGGGAATGCTTTACACTGGTGATTCATAAAGTTGGTGTTGAAAGATTTTTGATTTGTAAAATGTCTACTCCTAATTTTAGTGCTAGGAAATTAACAGGGGGTTCATCGAATGGAAATACCTTGTCATATTTTGATAAAGATCAATAAGAACAACCTTTAAAAATAAATATTGGTTTAGAAAATCAACCATAACTGAATATTTTTTCTCATAAGTAGTTTTGAAAGTGTTGATGATTCAACCTCATAAGTAGTTCATGAAATTCATCACAACTCAAAAAAAAGAAGTTATGCAAATGGGAAATTTCAAGGAGTTTTCAAGATGAATGGGATTCTAAATATCCATTCATTGAACCTATTTTGAGTGAAGACACTAATTAACCATCAAAATAGTGTAAATGCAAGATATGTAGTTGGAAATTAGGGAGGGATAAATGCTTGCAGCTAAAACTAGATATCATAGATAAGCATGTGGGAAAAGTATAAAAAAAGAAAATTATAAATGGAGAGGAGAAATCGGTGATATAATGGAGAACAAAATAAGAGTCTATTCATGTTAGGTATGTGAGTGAATATGATGAATACCTAATAAAATAATAAAAACTTCATGCAAGTGGAAGAAACATTACAATTTTTTTTAGAAAAATGATGAGAATCAGCTAAATGTCAAATATTGTACAACTTTGTGTTGTTTTTTATATTTTAAACAAAGGTCAATCAATGACCTATTATATAAGATATAAGGACATGCTACAATTTTTTAGCATCTAAAACTTTCCAAATACTCATTGGTCAATTACTAGTGGTTGGAAATGGGCTAATTGTCTTGCAGAATTAGAAAAGAAGGATCTTCAAGAGAAGATAAGGCTTTCAAGATACATAGAATTATCATTGGATGAAGTTATATCCATTGATAACAATTATTGGGTATGTATTCATGTTCACTCTTGTAAATCATGTTTGTCAACCTCATTTTCTTGCCATTCATAAAATGAAAGAAAATGCAACTTCTCAAAACATTTTGGAACTAGTCAAATATTTTAAATTTGAAAGTGGTTGGTGGCATGAATGATTTCTCAATTACAAGAAATATTATTTATGTAAGGTTAGATAGAGCATCAATTATGTAAGGTCAAAGAAGTGGTCTTTCTGTAAGGCTACAAACTTCTTGTACACCATATATGATTGGTATTCATTACATAACACATATAATGAATTTGGCATTTAAAATTGTGAGAAAGTATACATCAGTCTCAAAAATTGAAGATCTTATTCATGAAATTCATTCATACTTTTGTATAAGTCCAAAAATATTTTTACTATTTCAAATTTTTTCTAAAGGTTTAACGCAAGAAAACAAGCTACTTAAGGATGTTGATACTCGATAGATTTTCCTTGATGGACCAACACATAGAGTATATGAAAAATATAAACCATTGATGTGAATAATGAAGGAACATCACCACTTAATAAATAAATCTCCAGATATTTTGTTTTGATTAACTAATATAGAGACATTATTAAACTTATGTGGCCTTTTACCTATGTTGGATGAAATGAATTTAATGATAAATAAATCTCAAGAAAGAGTAGTGTACATTCAGGAATATTCTATGTTGATAAAATTAATATGCCTTGCCTTTGATAATTTGTATTTAACAAAATATCCATTTACAGGGGAAAACTTCACAAGTTAGATCTTGATGACAAATATTAAACATAGTGGTAACTATTTGTAGTTTAATGAAGATGAATAATTAGGTCCATAAGTGAAAGAATGCAAACAACCCCTACACACTTTTGATACAGTTGGTTGATCTAATAAACTCAAAGAAGTTCCTATTACAAGGGATCAATTCTTTGAGGTTGCATCCTTTGTAAGGTCCACCTTAAAGGAAATTGAAAAATGTCTCTCTTCAAATATTAGATATCATTTTTTTCAAGATTAACTACTAAAATCCATGGTTCCAGTGTACCCTCAATATTAGAAAAATGTTGGCTCATCAGATTTTTAAAATAAAATCAAAATCTTGGCCCAACACTTCTACAAGAGTGTAGAATTAAATGGTGAACAAATTGAATCCATTTTACATTTATCAAAGCTAATTGAGCAGTCTATTTGATTTCCCACAAAATTGTTGGAACAAGTTATAATTGTGGACAATGTTTTCAAAGATGGCTTGATTACTAGACTATGGACTATTTTAAGTTTGAGTGAAATACTATGTGATGGTATCTCAGAATATTTTAATCTTTATAATTTATGTCAAACAATGATTTTTGGCTTAGTGGAAGATGAGAGAAATTTTAGTGTATTGTCATTTTTAAATTTAAAGTTAAGAAATGAGATTGATAAGAATTTGGAGACTTTATTGAGGCTTTATACAACTAGATACAATGTCCTCAATTTTTTATTTAATAGAGCTCTTACAATTTGGCAGTCTACATTTGAAAGAAGAGGATTAACTAATAATTCTTTAAACATGTTATACTTAGAGAGTTGTGTAATACTGGATCTGATTCCACAAAATTTTGAAGAGAATGCATGTAACAATTATCAAGAACAAAATGAAGAGAATTTGCATGTTAAAATTTTAAATTCAGGCATCTGAAATCTGAGGTTGATTGAGGAAGGACAACAAATTTTATGATCCCAAATAATTTTCTATGGATTCATGTAACAAGATTGCATTTTGATAATTAATATTGGATGATTTTAATTTTGATGTAAAAGTGCTAATACTTGATTAGAAAACATGTTATTTTGTGTTATGTTTGATTAAGAGAACATGTCTATAATAGTTGTAAACTCCATTTTAGAGATGCATAAGTATATTGTGGCATTACTTTGTTATTTTATATGAAGTATGTGTATTTTTTTGTTTTGTTTGATTAAGAGAGCATGTCTATAATAGTGGTAAACTCTATTATAGAGATGCATAAGCATATTGTGGCATTCTCTTGTTATTTTGTAATAAGTAGGTGTATTTTTATGTTCTGTTTGATTAATAGAACATGTCTATAACATTTGCAAACTCTATTATAAAGATGTATAAGTATATTGTGGTGTTTACTTGTTATTTTATACCAATTAAGTGTATTTATGTATTCTGTTTAATTTTAAAAAACATGTCTATAATAGTTGTAAACTTTGTTATAGAGATGCATAAGTATATGCAGTATTCCCTTATTATTTTATACCAAGTAGGTGTATTTTTGTGTTATATTTGATTTAAAAAACATGTCTATAAAAGTTGTAAACTCTATTATAGAGATGCATAAGTATATATGGCATTCCCTTGTTATTTTATACCAAGTAAGTGTATTTTTGTGTTTTGTTTGATTAAGAAAACATGTCTATAAAAGTTGTAAACTTTATTATAGAGATGCATAAGTATATTATGGTGTTCCCTTGTTATTTTATATGAAGTAGATGTATTTTTATGTTATGTTTGATTAAGAGAACATGTCTATAATAGTTGCAAACTCTATTATAGAGATGCATAAGTATAGTGTGGTTTTTCCTTGTTATTTCATACCAAACTTATTTAAAGTATCTATAGTGTAATGAACTGTAAGTATCTATATTGGACCAACAACCTCACTTTTACTAATAGCTTGCATAAATGACTAGAAAAATCAAGAAAACCATCACATGTGTATTCAAACAACTTCCATTAATGCCATAGGTGACATGTTGAAACAACATTAAATTTTACCTTGGCCCTTTAATATGTTAGCACTAATTTACTGAGAAATGGGGCAAGATCTCAACCTCAATTCTTGTAACTGTAATTCTACCTGCACCGCATTCACTGCTATAAATAAAACATACATTAGGTCTGAGAATTTGGGATGTGAATTCATTTATGTCATTAACCTCTTTTAATACTGCCTAGTTTTTTAAGCTTTAAATTCTTGAAGACATATAAATTTTAACTTAAAAGTTCATAATTATAGTTTTAGTTATTTATTATTAAGTTTTTTAGTCATTAAAACTATATATAAGTATAAACATGTTTATTTTATGTGGTTTTATAAATGTGTTAAGGATCACTTGTGACTCAGGACATAATATGCTTAAGGTAATAATTATATTTTGGTTGACATAGTTTTTTAATTGAAATATAAATATATTTGAAAGGCCATTATTAATTATGGATATGGTTAATACATTTTGGCAGACTTTATTATTATTGATTATGGATATGGTTAAGACATTTGAAAGACAATGCTTTTAGCAATTATCTTTAAATAAATGCTTTTCATGGAACTTATCATTATATTTATTCATTTAAATACATATGAATTTACATTGAAACAAATGCTCTCAGTATTTACAACAAAATAAATACAAATCCATACCTTACAATTACAATCACAAGGAAACCAACTTAAAAATTATCTGCACCTTCATTTCCAACCACTCATCCCAATCGTTTAACTACGAGAGCTTCACTTCCACCAATAATTTGCATCAATGAATAGAAAAAATGAAAAATAATCACATATTTGTTTGATTAAATTACTTATGCTTGAATACATATGCATCTCTATAATAGAGTTTACAACTGTTATAGACAGGTACTCTTAATCAAATAGAAGACTGAGAATAATTTTTTACATGCACATTAATCTATCTTGATTCTCAAAATGAATAAATATAATGATAAATTCCTTGAAAAGTATTTATTTAGAGTTATTTTCTTTCCATCCTCACTTTTCATATTTGTTTTACCTTATGGTCCCATAGTTGGTTGATTATTTATACTCTATACTCTTATTTTTTATCACAATTTTTGCTATACTCTATTTATTAAATTATTTAGTTGGTCTTTACCACTTATTTTCTTTGAGAAATAATCGCATGCAAGATACTTATTCTTAAATTGCACAAAAGACAAAATGAATTATATTATGTGGTTGGTCTTTACGACATATTTATTTTAAACAAACAAGAAACTCATTTCCTTTGAGAAATATGGCATGCAAGATACTTATTTTAAGCAATGCATAAAACAAAATGAATTATATTATGTGGATGGTCTTTACTACATACTTATTTTAAACAAATAATAATCTCATTTTCTCTAATAAATAATTTCATGCAAGATACTTCTTTTAAACAAAACGAATAAACTCAATAGAGACTCATTATCATTTCAACCATATTTCTCACTACCTTGATACCCATTTCACAGATTTTGTGAAATATCAAAATGCAACAAGTAAAAATAAGTGCAATGAATAAATATAATGATAATTTTCTTAAAATTATTTTTTTAAATATATTTTCTTTCCATCCTTGCTTTTCATAGTTGTCTTTCCCTATGGCCCCATAATCTGTTTATACTCTATACTCTAATTTTTTGTCACGGTTTTTACTATACTCAGTTTATTATATTATCTAGTTGGTGTTTACCACATACTTATTTAAAAAAATAAGAAATTGGTTTCATATGATAAATAATGATGTTCAAGATACTTCTCTTAAACAATGCACAAAGAACAATCTGAATAAACTCAACAAATCCTCATGATCATAATATATTTTGTTTTTAAATGTTTAAGGTAATAATTATATTCTAGTTGGCATGGTTTGTTAATTGAAATTAAAAAAAAATTAAAGGACAATATGGATATGGTTAAGACACTTTGATATACCTTATTATATAGTTTATAATTTTAAAATGATGAAAATGTTTTGAATATTTTTTCCAGTTATGTCATCCTCATTTTTCATAGTTGTTTTGTTGTATGATCCCATAGTTGGTTTATACTATATACTCCAAAAATTTATCACTATTTTTTTTATATTTAGTTTATTATATTATTTGGTTGATCTTTACCACATACTTATTATAAAAAAACAAGAAATTAATTTTCTCTAAAAAATAATGACATGTAATATACTTCTTTTAAATAATGCACAAAGAAAAAAATGAATAACTGCAACAGAGCCTCATGATCATAATATATTTTATTTTTAAATATTTAAGGCAATAATTATATTTTGGTTAGCATGGTTTTTTAATTGAAATAAAAAAATATTTTAAAGGCCAATATGGATGTGGTTAAGACATTTTGGTAGACCTTATTATATAGTTTATAATTTTAAAACTATGAAAATGTTTTGAATATATTTTTTCAATTATGTCATACTCACATTTCATAGTTGTCTTGCCCTATGGCCCCATAGTTGGTTTATACTCTATACTCTAATTTTTTGTCATAATTTTTGCTATACTTAGTTTATTATATTATTTAGTTGGTTTTTTGAGAGACTTACAGAGGTTTGTACTCAATTTATACAAAATATGGCCATCAAATTTATCACTTAAAAAAGATAAATTTAATATTTAAAAAGGAGGATAAATTTAATCTTTCAAAAAAAAAAGGAACTGTAAACAAGATCTTGACTTTAGGCTTCTCACCCTCTAACCTCTTTCTCCATTGGTTTTTTAATTAACACAAATTACCTCTTATAAAATAAATTTACATAACCACTTCAAATTGCTTAAAACCTAGAACCACAAAACCCTAAAACCTAAATTCATATAACTTCATTTCTATTAAAATTTTATTCGTTTGTGGTTATGGGAATCACAAAGTGAGCGATAATTGCAATAGGATGCTAAGGAGGAGTCTAAGCAACCAACATTAAATTACAATCCAAGTAAGAATTACAAGCCCTACATGTCATGAGAATATGAGTGGAAATTATAAGAGGATGCCAAGGAGGAGTCTAAGTAGCCAACAATGAAGTAAAACCCAAGTAATAAATATAAGCCCTACATATCTATAATTTTTTCACACTTTTAATGAATTATGCCTATATTTTCAAGGATTCAAACTATTGCCATGTTATTTGCCCCGTGAATGTGTTTAGAGAAAGGAGCTTAACTTGAAATTTTCACCATTATTAATTGATTTAAATATGACACTTGATTTTCTAGCTATTTATAAGTTTTTTGAAAGAATTAATAGAATTCACCTATCAATTTATACTGGTATGATCATTTTTCTAAAGATTCACCAATGGAATTATACCTGAAATCTAGGATTCATAAGGATTTTATAGCAAGCTTTTAGGGGTCCCTTATTAAAATTATCCTTGATTGGGAGACTACATCAAGCTTGATCCCCTCTTGAGGTATCAGTATATAGGCAACTCTCAACACAATAGAGTGTTGAGGATGTCCAGTCTATCCCACTAATTCCTTTTTCTCATGGTATTCATTCAATCCCTTACAAGCATGAATACCTAGGTTTTTTTGAGTTAAATAGATATGCATGAAAAATTATTGACTACATAGACTTTAAATTTGGACCAGAGATAGAGCGAGACTTGTTTTATAAAACTAGAAATCATTTACAAATATTCTAAATGGAACAGTAGTGCCAAAAGTAGACACTAGCACTCTGATGTACTGTTTAAGGTACGATGCTATTATCCAATAGGAATTCTAACACTTGGATCCTATTTTTAGAACCTTTATCAACTTCTGTGCTATTTAAAACCTCTAGATCATCCATCTCAGTTAGTTTCCAACTAAGTATTCATTTATGCCATTTATTATTATGTTTAGAAATATAAGATTAGGTCAATTCTCATATAAATCAATGGTTGTATTTATTGAGTATTTCTACCCTTATTTATTATACTCAGACCCTTTAACAACCTAGGGTTTATATTCCATAATCCATTAAAATTTAAATCAAGAAGTTAAAAATAACTTTGTGACATTTAATTAACTCCTTACCTTTCTTCAAAAATAGCCAAGGATGAAAATTAATGTGATATACAATTAGAAAGTGATAATATAGCTACAAAATTAAAAAGTGATGATAATTTAATAATATGCAATGATTCTCAAGATAGTTATCCTCTACCCATTGAATGTGAGTTTCATGATAACATTAATTTTGAGTCCTCTCCCTTATCTCCTAAGTCACTAGAATCTAATAAAGAGCAATATTATGTTTCTACTTCTATATAAATTCAATGTGATAGGATAATTAATGATTCCAAATTTTGTATTGATTTTTTATTAGATTGCAATCCTAAGTCATGTAATGATATTTTTCATGCTCCCCTCATACTAATGCTTAGAATAAATGATCAACTCATACTCATAAGGTAGCCTTTCCAAAATACTACCATTATTTTTAGTCATAATGTATACATGATACATATCATTGATGACCTCCAAAATAATGTTATTGATCTCACTTTACAAAATAAATCATGTTGTGCAAATATTAAATATAATGTTATCTTAGAAAAACCTCTGACATGGGATATATATGAACATCCATATCCATAAGATTTATTTTATGCCTACACTACCCTTGTTTGATGGTTGTGGAGATCATTTTACTAATTTAACTCAATATACACTTTCTTTTAGAGAATGGGTAAATGTGGACATATTAATCTAAAATATTTCCATAGAAATCTCACAAGAGATGCTTCAGATTGGTTTTATAATTTACATAATGGCTTCTTACCTAAATTTAAAAAGTTATAAGATGCAATCTTATTAGATTATCAAAAACACATGGTATATAAGTTCACATTGGAACATTTACAAGGATTACAATAGGTTCTTGATGAGCTTATCAAATATTACATCTTATGATTCAAAAATATTTTGTATTCTCTATCTTATCAACCCTCAAATTTATAGAATCATTTTTCTTCAGTAGGGGTCTCTTATATCCACTCAAACAAATATCCATACAAAAAATTTATATTTCTTTCGATAAATTTTACATGGACATATTCAAATATGCATGTGATCTCAAATAAAAAACACAAATTGCTAATGAGTCAGGGTCATCTTCACACAAGCAAGAAGTTATCAATAAATAGTTACATTTTTTCCTCTTTCACCTAATTGAGGCTCATGGGTGATTATTGGAAATGTCAATAAACAAAACTCTATAAACAATTTTGCAAAAAGCTAAGATTGTTATTATATGGACTATGAAAGACTAAAATCTTTGAGTTACAAATAAATTCAACTTCTAAAATAAATAATCTATTTAAAGTAATTCATAATACATATTATTTAATGGAACAAATCCAATCAAGTAAGAAAAAGTTAAGGTACTAAATAAATAAAAGGAACCAACTTACAAAGCACCACCTAAAGTAAATAAAATTACTTTTAGTCAAAGGGAACCACTTTAGTTTGACATATTTAGAGATTGATCACATGATATACTATACATATTTTTGAATAAGAATTTAATCATTCTTCTTCCTGATTATATCATTCTCCTCATTGTCTTGAATATTTAAAAGATAAACTATTATGCACCTAACATGGTATAAGTGAACATTGAGATAATGATTGTTATGAATTACATGAAAAGATATCACAACTTGTAAATAAAGGGATCATCACATTTAAAAAATTAGAAAAAATGGTAATATAATCAACTCCTATGTCTTCCTTTATGAATAAAACAATATCTTAAAAAGAGCTAATAATCATTCAAGCACTCGTCAATACCACACATAAATAAGATATTAACATTGATAATATGCAATAGTGTAACACATGTACAATATAATTTTTATAAATTATGGGATACAATGAGAAATATTTAAAACACACACATAGATCCAATATAGGATATATTAATTTACCAATAAATTTTAGACACAATACAATGATAATATTACTGGTTTTATAACATAATATTCCATAGAAAAATGTAGTTTTGGGACAATCTTTGTTACAAAAGATGAATGCAATAATAAATAAAGATAATACCAGTTTATCTTTTGATTTATAAGGTGATTTTTTAAAATTTTGAAGCAATAGAAAAAACATGATATATATAATGATCCATGATAATAGTACATCTTGAATCACACAAACATGGATACCAAAACAAAAAAACATCAAAAATCAGATTAGAGATATCAACATGTAATGCATACTTCAAATATATGTAAATAACATCAATAGTATCAATTAGAATTCCCATAACTAATTAATACAAGTGTTAATATCTCTAAAAATATAGACCATAGTTAAAATATCACAATGCAATTGTAAATAAAAACCATTATGGTGCACAATTTTCATTCTCATTAGGATGGTAAGCTCATTCTATAGTTTACAATTGAATCAACTACATACATGCATTTTAAAATTAATATTAGCATCTTTCACTTGAAAAATCATAATCAAATATATCAAAATACTAAATCCTTATATCATCACATGAACTAAACTATCAAATACAAATATTTTTTCAAATAACATCTTCAATATAATAGTCCACGTAAATACAATGGAAGAAAAAAATATTGAAGTTTGTATGTGTATATATGCATGTGTGTATATATGTATATATGTGTGTGTGTGTGTGTTTTAAAATAATACAATTATGACATATGTACAGTCATTCAATAATGAGCTCATTTTTGTTCTACTAATAAATGACCACGAGAAGAAGAGGATCCATTATCAGTTAGTCATGATCATTAACAAGATTGAATCCTCTTATAAAAATCTTAATTAATAACCACTTGTGCATGTAGATATGGTATACTCACACTATAATTGTACATACTTATGGAACACATTCCAACCTAGATCTATCGATGGATCAGGAGGAGGCATATAATGTCTAGTAAACTCTACCCTAATTTGGTCATTCTTGATGATTATTGAATATATCTTATTTCTTAAGTCATTGTGTTATACTTACACTATAATGTAGGCTATAATATTTATATATTCTTAATAAAAAAAATGGGGATGCTCACCCATAATATCAATTGCATACTTCAAAAGACCATTAGGAACTACTTCAGCATACATAGGTTACATCAACACTTGGAGGGATGTCTCTAAGATGGTCATCTAATACTCATAATCCACTTAAAAGCAATAAATACATGATATCAATGTAAAAGTTATAAAAATTAAGTAAAACTATGCAAAAATCACCAATACACATATATGTAGTCATTTAAAATGTCATTTATGTGATGAATGTCACTTGAGACCACCTTATCCTTAGCTTAGCCCTAGACCTATCTTAAGGCCTATTTTGATCCTTTTCCGACTTATATGCACTTTTATCCCATGTTTAGACATACCAAAATCCACATTAATCCATCACCTAGGCATCCAAAATCCTTTCTCACACATGCCATCCACTTGGATAATAACATGGTCCCTTTGGCTATAATGTAGTGTGTTATTGGAAAAGGAGACATCGTTATTGACCCTTAGCTTCTTTTGGCCCCAAAAGATATATTTCCACTCCTCAAAGCATCTTAAGGTGTGCATACACACATTTCATTTTTTGACTAGCATTAGAACACTATTTAAAGACTACTCTCATTCATATATCCCTTAGATGGTAATTCTCATGAACAAGCTCAAAAAATGTGGTGAATTAATATTATTGATCCATATTTACCCCTATTTATGCATACATCCATCTGTAGCATCCCATATCTAAGTTTTACTCAGCTTTCCATTTTTAAGTCACACACAAAGTATTCAAATTGGCATTCATACTTAGGCATACTAGCATCACTCTCACTTGCACCAACACATATATTGGGAGAGATACATTGTACTTGATCCCATTTCAAGATATTGGTATGTAGGAAGTTCTCAGCAGATGGGGTGTTGAGGTCACATCTAGCCTACCCTACTAACATCACTCTTCTTACACTTGTATTCATTAAAACCCTAGTAAGTATGGAGGCTTAGGGTTCCATAGTGAAATCAATTAAAATAAGTCACAAATGACAATCTAGGTCTTGGTCATGTAGGCATAGGCTTCCTAGAATAGATCGAAGGTCTACCCCAAGTTTCATTATTTGATCTATATATGGTCAATAACATAACATAAAATTTTAGTAGCACAGTGTGCTATTGGCAAAGAGGGTCACACTAATATCCAAAGAGGGTTTTGACACTTATTTTCTATTGATGACACTCTTCCCTACTCTTACATCAATTTACAACCTACCACTTGTTTGTTTTAATCATTTTTTCCAGCTAAGTACTTCCTTTATAATTCATTATTATTTGTAAGCTAAGCAAAAAATTAATTATCATACAAATCAATGGTTGTTAATACTATAGTATTTTATTCCTTGTTTTACATACACAACTCTTTCACCTACTTAGGGTTTTACATTAATTCTCAAAATAGTTAAATCATTTAGTGAACCCAACTTACTTTGAATAACATCTAAACCCTAACTTTAGATGCTCTTAGGGTTTGTATCCTTATGTTTTCTATGTTAAATAATTAATTTCAATATATCAGATCTAATTCATTATTTTATTTCTATAATCTTTCATATATTTAATTTCTTAAAAGGTTCAAAATATACAGCTTTTTGTTTTCCTACTTCCCAACTACAATAATAGAATTTGATAACTGATTTAATGAGACTGATAAGAAATAAATTTAAGATTTAATTTATAAGCATTCATATATGTAAGATGACCTTATTTTTATTTTTCAATATGATTTTATGAAGTATATTATAGTTCAATCCTCTAAACCCACATATGTTAATATTGTTACACCTATTATTGGGGTAACTTAGACCCTACAACAACCTGATATAACTAGTCAACTCTCACCAATGGAAATGCCTCCTATGGATAGTAAAAATCCCTTCTCTCCAAATGTACAATCCACTAGGCATGAGATCCATTCTCTATAGGCCAAGGGGTTACATATTCAACAGGGTGTCACTGGACCATCTCATGCTTTGGACTCTCATGTGCTCCTACATAAACATTTATCATAACATATAGCTGAAACTCCTTTTCCATTTAGATTTATGGTACCCAAGATTACTCTGTATAATGGTAAGGGTGACCCATATCATCATCTGCATGATTTTCATGCAATGTGTTTGGATTACAAGTCTAATGGTTGGCTCCTAACCAAGTTATTCCCTCATAGTTTAAATGACTATGCATTACAATGGTTACATGATCTCCCTAATCAATCAACTACAACATTTAATCCACTCATAAATATGTTTTTGGCACATTTTTTTATCAACACCAATGATAAAGTTTCATACTCTTAAGTTGATCAACTAAAGCAAAAATCTAATGAGCCAAAAGCTAAAAATGTCTTGCGATATAAAACCATATTAGAAAATATGAATAGCCCCATGGTATATAGATAACTCTAGGACATATTCAAGAAAATTTTATTATTAGTATTACATGAATCTATATTATTCAAAATGTTTCCATCATTTACATATTTATGCCATATAGTGAAGGAATGGGAAGTCAAACTTCTCTCTATGGGCAAGTTAAAGTACACAACTGGGTTAAATTCTAATAATAAGAGTTCAAATAAGATCAAATACAAGGTGAGACCCAATGAAAAAAAGAGTGATAAAAATATGACAGCCAACACAACCTTAGATCTAGCTCCTCATCTAGTTTTATCACCTCCTCTAAGGAGACCATTTATAAATCTTCCTGAATTACTAGCTTGTGTTCTCCAATGACTTTTGGAATGCAATGCCATATCTCTCCCTCCCATAAAATAGGTTGATATGACTAGGCCTCTTCTAATTAATTATGATTCTAATGTATTTTGTAATTATCATAGGGCCCCAACCATACTATGAATAGATGCATCAACTTATGACATAAGATCCAAGATTTGATACAAGCTAATATCATTGATGTGAGCACTCCTATAGAAACACCCAAAGCACAACCAACTGAATAAAAATCAATGAAAATATTTTTTGATCCATTTCTACAGTATATGGCTAATGATACATTGGACACTTCAAGTGTTCATTATACTTATCAAGCACATCCACCACTAGTATCCTATCATACTCATATAATGGACACACACCCTATACATAATATCATTGGTGTGTATTATATTATAGTGCTAGCTAGGCCTCTTATCACTTTATTATAACATAATATTGTTGAATACAACTCATATTTATACACACTCTTTATACAAGCTTACATTTATCATCATCTTATTTAGAGTGTCATGGTTGATAATGGGTCAAACATTAATATGTATACTATTACACTTCTACATCACTTAGGCTATTTAGATTAGGAAATTTATATAATAGATATAGTTATTCATGGCTTTAGTGGCCATGTCTAGAGATGAATTAATGAGATCATACTTCTATTTTAGTTTGGTCCTATACATATGGCCACCAGATTCATAATTGTACTTAGTGCTGAAACATTTGATATATTATTGAGTAGGTCTCCAATACAACAAATTTGATCCATCCCCTCCATCATACATAGATGTCTTAAGTATATACATGCAAATTATACTATTATAGTTAAGGGCCTTCCATATGATTATCATTTACCTACTCCATAGCCACCTACACAAAGGTCACCCATAATAGTTTCATCCATTACCGCACCTCAAATATCAGTTGACCTAATAGTGTAGGTGAGGTCTACTTATACAACATTATCATGTATACACACACTCTCATGGAGACATTTATTTTAGAGAACCTTGAAATAGATACATTTATGTATTCTATAGAGACTCTCTATACCCCATCCACTATTGAGCATTTTCATTGATGTCAAAGATTCATCTTGTGAAGGATGATGTTAAATGTGACTAAGCCTAGTATCGCAGTGTGTGATGCATAGGAGACTATTGTCTTGAGATAATTTGAAGGCAAATAATGTATTATGATTCATAAAATTACATTCCATTAGTGTCAAGATTGGTGTCAAAGGTGTTCAGGTGCATGGAAAAAAGATGTCAAGTCATATGATTCTTGGTTATTAAATTTGCCTTGTAAAATTGTAATTTCATAGTCAATTTGGGCCATTGATTAAAGGTTTCTATATTTGATGGTAGAGGTTATGTTTAGGTGTTTTTCACTCTAAAATGGATTGATACATGGCTAAGATGAAAAAAGGGGTATTTTACATAGAAAGGAGGCAGATAAGTTAGAGAGGTGTAATATGTTTTGTTGTAGGATTTATTTTTCCCTTGTATTGCTAAAAATAATATACTGCACAAGTTTGGTGGATGTAGCCCATCTTGGGTGAACCACGTTAAATCTTGTGTCTCATATTTTGTGCATGTTTATGATTATTATTTTTATGTTTGATTGATTCATTTCATAGTTCTCTTGTATGCAATTTGGGGATAAATCTGTGTTCTATTTTATCCTAACAATCTAGGTGTAGTAATTAATGTAATGACAACTAATAATATACAAACACTATCCCTTACAGGGATAAAACTTACCTTCACCATTCTTCAAATGGCTAATCAGTTAGCTGCTAAAGTAGAAGGCAATATAGAAGATATTTTTGTAATAATTTAGTCATGGGAGTATCCAGTATATTTTATGGTGTTACAACCCAAAACCAAGAAATTGGGTACCCCATTATTTTAATAAGACCTTGGTTGGCTACTGTGATAGCATTAATAGATTTTAGGTCATTGGATATGACCATTTAAAATTATCTAAAATCAAAACAAATAGATTTATACCCCCTAAAAAACCCTCAATGGACTACACTAAAAAATTATGGGTGGATGAACTAGAAATAAAAAAAGAATATTCATTCATTCCTAACCATGATAATAGTACAAGGACACATGGCAAAATTAATTGATGAGTTAGTATAATATTTAGAAGGAGTCACTAGCCTTATGAACCTAACTATGGGCTCTACCAGTCTGCTAGCTACAAACTCTGTTAGTCCATTAGCTATGAACTTAAGTAGACTAGCTACTATAGACTCATTCTTTGGGCACAACTCTCATCGCACTTAATCAAAATTTGACCAAAATCCATTGTAATAAAGTATTTGGAATTGGGCAGAGAAAAAACCAACTAATTTTCTAACTGCATTTCATTTTCCATTAACTAGAACCATTCCTCTAAAAGATGGATTTGTAAAAAATGTAACTACATTTCATATGTTATTACCCCATCCATGTCCTCTTAACTCCCTAATAATATAATTCAAACAATTAGATTCTATCCATCCTGATACAAAACAAGTTATGGTGTTACCAATAAAAACATTGAACATAAATAGTTGGTTAACCCATAACCAATAAGTAAAGGTTTTTGATGTCCTAGAAAAACATACCAAATCTTTTGATTGGGACTACACACACATAAAAATAATTCATCCTAGTGTATGTACCCACCACATTTACACAAATTAGGTTAAACTAGTTAGACAACCACATAGATAAATAAATCCAACATTGAGGGATACAGTAAAGATTGAGATAGAGATATTGATGGATGTGGGATTTATTTATATCATCTTAGGTAGATAATGGGTTTCTCCACTAGTAATTATACCCAATAAAAATGGGAAATGGAGATTGTGTGTAGATAACTAAGAGCTAAACAAAGCCACTACAAGGGATTATTTCCCTCTTCCTTTTATTGATCAAGTGCTTGATAATTTGGTAAGTTTTTTTTTTCCTAGATGGATTTAGTAGGTACAATTAGATAAAATTGGAAGCTAAGGATATAAAAAAAACTACTTTCACCTATCCATGTAAAATATTTGCCTATAGAGTCTTACCATTTGGTCTTTGTAATGTTACAACTACTTTTCAATAAGTAGTTTTAACCATATTCTCTGATCTAACTAATGACTATGTATAAATTTACATGAATTAATTAACTACTCATGGAGACACTTTTGATCAAGCTTTACACAATTTAGACAAAGTTATAACTAGGTGTGAAGAACACCAACTATCACTAAGTCCTGAGAAATGCCTAATGATGATGGGTCAAGGCATATACTAGGACACCACATCTCTACCTAAGGATTCCAAGTGGATCCTAATAAAATTGAATTAATATCTAACCTACCTACCCTCAGAACCAAACTAATATTAAAAGCTTCATAGGTCATGCTGGTTATTATAGACATTTTATAGAAGACTTCAACAAAATTATTTATCTTATGTTTACTTTGCCAAAATAGGAAAATGAATTTGTGTGGAGTGATGACTGTAAAAAATCTTATGAAACCACTAAAGAGAAATTGAGTTTTGCTCCATTATTGAGAGGACCCAATTGGGAAAAACCTTTTCACATATACATTGATGCCTCTAACTATGCAATGGGGTTAGCTTTAGGATAAAAGGATGAAAATGACCATATATATGCTATTTATTACATCAGTAAAAATATCACACCTAATTTAAGGAATTATACAACCATAAAAAAGAATTATTTGTTGTGATTTATGCCATAAATAAATTTAGACACTATATTACAGGTTATAATGTCTTTATATACATAGACCATTCAACCATAAGATATCTCATGAATAAACATGTATTAAAAGGAAGAATCATAAGGTGGTTATTACTTTGATAGGAATTTGATATAATATTTATTAATAAAATAGATAAGTTTAATGTGGTTGCATATTTTATGTTTAGGATAAACACTGCAGGTGATCAGGAACCAATTGAAGACAACTTTCTAGATGAACAATTATTGGTTGTTTTAGTAGAATCACCATGGTTTGCTAATATAGACAACTATATGGCCATAGGGAAATTTTATTTTTATTTTAATCATAAATAAAGGAAATTTTTAATGAAAAAAATCTCTTATTTTTATTAGATTAATGACATGCTATTTAAATATGGACCTAATCATGTCTTTCATAGGTGTGTAATAGATATAGTAGCATATGACATCATTAGAGATTGTCATGATGAACTAGGAAGAGGTCATTATTAAAAAAAGAGAACCATGCATAATATCCTAGGAGTAGGATATTATTGACCATCCCTTCATAATCAAGTAAAAAAGTACATCGGGTAGTGTGATCTATGTCAACAGAGATGCCTCTTCATCCCTAGGTGGTGTTAGAATCATTTGAGAAGTGGGGGATAGAATTTTTTGGCCCTGTAGATCCTCCATCCCAAGGTAATAAATATCTACTGGTATGTATAAACTATGTCACTAACTAGACTAAGTTCTAAGCTTTGTCTTTTGCTAGAGAATAAGTGGTAGCAAATTTCCTATATTTTAAAATCATGCAATGGTTTGGTGCACCTAGAGAGATAGTCTCAGATTAGGAATCAAAATTTGTGTCTAATGTCATAAATCACTTCATGAAATTCTACCAATTCAACCATAGAAATTCCTCCCCTTATCATCCATAGTCCAATGGTCAAGTAGAGGTTACCAACAAAGAGCTAAAAAACATTATGACCAAGATAGTAGCAACAAAAAAGACTAGGAAATGCAAATACCAGAGGTAGTATGGGACTACAACACTACTTGGAAGACAACCAATGTATTTTAACTTATGATTTGGTGTATGGTAAGAAACCTTTACTCTCCATTGAGTTTAAATTTCAAACCTTGAAAATAATAATGTAAGTAGGCATTGATTTGGATAAGGCACACCAAGATAGGATCCTCCAACTAAATAAGCTTGATGATATGAGGATGAAAGCTTTATAATAGACATAAATAATGCAACACTAGATAAAAGTGTGGCATGATTCCCACATCAAAAAGAGAAAATTTCAAGAAGGGTCCTAGGCACTCTTGTTTGACTCCAAGTTTCAGTAATTCAAAGGAAAGTTGAGAGCAAGATGGCTAGGCCCATAGCAAATATAAAAAATCTTTGATAGTGGATCTGTACAACTATTTACAATATATGGGATTAAAAAGACTTTGTTGGTAAATGGACATAGAATCAAACTATACCAAAAGCTTTTCAACAAGGAGTAATTTGTTCAAAACCTCAAAAAATGAATTTATTTTCATGGAAGAACTTTGTTTTTCCATGATAATAACTCTTTGATGGTCTAAATATACAAAAATAAGGGGACCCCTCCTTGGTTTCCTTATTCATATATATATATATATATAATAAAAAAAGGAAAATTTTCAATAGTGAAAATCTTTTTTAAGGGCACTATTGATGATGCTGATAAAAAAACTAACTTATTGGTTGATTATGCATTAAAGAAAGAGACTTGACCTAAAAACCAACAATGGTTGGTAGATGAAAAAAATATAAAAATATAAGAAAATAAAATTTGATCAATTTATTCCAAGCAATAATTTCAATGTTGTGTTCATTTATATACATTTTCTAAGACCAACTCATGCATTTTTTTATCTATTTAAAATTAGTGGTAGGAAAAGATCAAAGACCATGAGTATGATTAGGTAAGTTAAATATTTTATTTGTCTATATTAGGTTAGTATAAGTTCCTTTGATTCATGCATATTCACCATGAGGAGGTGGTTTGAGTAAATTCAGACTAATGACATCCTATAGAATGTCAAAATAAAGGTCATCTCAACAACAATTAGTGATGTGGAAAAGTGATGAATACAAAAGGTGTCATGTCAACTTTCCTCCACACACACCAATTGCCTACCTACCAAGTTTGTAGTACCCAAAATCATGCTAACATGAAATTCGATGCACATGATAACATCATGTGTATATGGTCTAATCCATCGGTGAGATAATTAAATCTTTTCCCAAGTTAGTTTCATTAAATTCTCACATGCCATGTTATCATTGATATGGATTACAACAACAGCTACTAAGTTAGTCTTAATAAAAAAAATATTTTAATTCTTTCCATTTTTATTTTCATTTGTTTTTTCTTTGCCACTATTATTCTCACCTAAAAGACTAACCCTTGCCTCTAGAGAATCAATATAGCCACCATAAGACAAAAAAAGAGGTCCAAACAAGGCTCTATATAAGGGTTGATGAAGGATGATATCTCTCTAATTGTCTTTAAGGAAGCTAGATGGATCCCTTTTATGCATAAATTCCAAATATATGATGAATATTTGGTCAAGGAATTCATAGCACATCTTGTAGAAGACTCCACCACAATTTAGGGCATCAAAATCCTATGTTTTAACAAAGTAATTAGCAAAATCTCAAGAATTGATGAAGAACATAATAGGTTATTGGGAATAACCCCTTTTAATGAGTTTATTATATAATTTAATGATGATAAAAAATTATCTATAGCATGTATATATGATTAATAAGGGAAGGCCAAAGGTATTATCAAGGAAACCCTGTAAGAACCTTGGAGGTCTACTACCTTTTGGATCATGAAATACTTTATTTATGAAGGAAAATGTAATTATATGGGTTATGAAATCACGAGGATTCTCCTTCATCTCAAATATGAAATACAACAAACCAAAAATAGATTCAACCTAGCATTGTACCTATATGGGGCTATTCATGTTTTGGCTACCAATAGGTCATCTCCAATTCACCATCATGGACTCATTCATTTGATCTTACAACATCATTTTATATAGCAAAGTCAAGTAACATGGGAGACATATTGGTGATCTAAAACCATATAACCTTTATCACCTCATCCAAAATCCTCTAAAGTAATACCAAGTCTAAAAACAAAAGCAGAGGCTTCCCATTCTAGGGTCAGGATTTCATCCACTGAAAGGAGATGGACTAGGTCATAGGCCATACTTGTGGTTGAGCAGAGATATTAGATGAAACCTCAAGTCTAAAAGTAGAATCTAGATAATATAAATTTGATAAATAAATCTTCATAGTCTCACTTGATTCCTGAGACTACAAACATCCTTATAGGAAGTGCATCATAGGCACTTGAAGCATCTAGTAATCCACAATCATATGCTATCATGCAAGTAAAGGGTACTCCTTTGGATAAACCCAGTTCTCATGTGAAGACCAAAAAGAGGATTAAAAAGTTCATAATAGCATATGATGATGAGTAAAAATAGGTTGCTTCAACCCTTGATAGCTTAAATCAAAATCCTCCTTTTCCTCTACCAACAACAATAGACACATTAATATTATAGGAAGATCTAGTCACAATAATAATACCTAAATCAGTAAATTAAGTTCCTATTGAAAAAGAAATTGAGTAAGAAAACATGTCAATAGAATATATTATAGTGTAAGAAGCAATAGCCCCTTCCTCCTCTCCAAATAGTGACATTGGACCTATATTAGATAAAGGAAAGGCCCCTATGGTCTTTGAGGAAGAACAACCTTCCAATTCTATAGAAGAACTAGAAATGCAACTTACTTTTGCACTATCCATAGCTAAGGCCATCATAAGACAACAAGATATAGATGTTGCTAACCTCATGCCCCAATTACAACATAAGGATCTTCTTCATTCTTCTTTAACTTAAGGTTTAGATAGTTTTAAAGACATGGATTTAGAATATATAAATAAAATCAGTATGCTTGAAGAAAAAGTCACTCAGTCGGATAAGGAGATAGTAGACTCTTGGATATACATCACTGAGTTGGATGAATAAAATTTGTTAACTTCATGACTCTCAACAAAAAACCTTGATCCTCCATCAAAAACATTCTAAGCAAGCCTCATCCTCCTCTAAACCTTCAACTAACTAGGCTTACCAAACCATTATCTCCCATTCTGATTATTTAGATAAAAGGAATCAAGTTTGTTTGGATTTCAAGGAAATAAATCAACAAAATAAGACTTTAAAAAAAAAATTAGACACTAAGGGAGGACTTAGAGAAGGAAAAGTAGCAAACCCAAAAGGTTGAAGTTGATCTCCAAGCTACCTATCAAATTAGAGAACTTATTTTGGCCTGTAGAGATCCTTCCCCTTTCTATAGTTTGTATCTATGTGAAATTTTTTTAAAGTGGAAATTAATTAGAATATCATGTTATTTAACCTATAATATTAAGGACCCCCTTATGTTTTTTCACATATTTCAAGATTCTATCACAAAAAAACAAGATCTATTATGTGAATTCTATTTGTGCAACATGATATTAGGGGAAAACAATAGATTTATTATTAATTCATATGTGGGATAAGTCTAGTTGAGATCCATTCTCTCCACCTATAAGAATCAACTGGCATGATGAATACATAAAGAAATCAAAGACCACAATATTGTGTATCGGACCTCTTTTTCTAGTGCCATAATGCTATTGGTTAACTTCAGAGCTACCTATTTTCTTCATCAGAATATCAAGGATCATTATCTATAAACATTGTATAATTTCATTATTTCTTTTGATTTATTTACTAAAAAATATTTTGATGCAGTATTTATAGCCTGTAAAAGATGTTGGGATACAATAACAATCCCACTAAAAATAAGGGAGTTCATGTCCATAACTAGTCTAAGATGGAGTCTTTAGAGAGCAAAAATAATAATGGACATGATTGTTGATGTCATCAACTTAGGAGGAGAATAAATGTGGATACGTATGAGATTTAAAACACCACTCCTAATTCTTATTTGATCCTGGAAAAATTGGGTTCCTCAAGCAGATGATCATTTTAGATATAGAGATAGATGGTGCAAACCTATAATGGTTTCACCAGTACATAGGATAACCATTGGGATGATGAATTCCATGTGTATACCCTGAGTCATTGCCTATAAAATATAATTCATATTTATGAGAGGACAACAAATGGAATTACAAAAGGTAAAGTGTGGGGGAAATGATGAATCCAAAATATGATTCATTTTTACCATCAATTTCCTTCATCTTTCCTTAGTTACCTCTCTTCTAGACTAAACATTGCAATGATATTAAACATATATTTAATCTTAATGTAGTAAATATATGCTCTATCTTTCTTAATGCAACTAAATTCTAAGTTATTGGTTTTATCACTTTATTATAACTCTTTGCATGTTTAGTTTCCCAATTTTGTATACATATAGATAATACATAAGTGCACAGAGAATAAAGACCTTTTAGATGATATTCCACTTCTCATGGGGAAAAACACAGGGAGTATTTTGATATATTTGGTGAGATACAGACTCATTTATCAAGATACAAACTCACCTAGTCTATTCCAGACCCAGCTACAAACTCGACTAGTAGTTATGGACTCACCTAGTCTGCAACCATGAACTTTCATATTAGCTATAGACCCACTTAGATTTAGATATAGACTCATGAAAAAAACCTTCCAACCTCCACCAAATCACTCCATCATCACTAATATGATGATGGCCTTGTTATGGAATCCCTCAGTACTAAAGACCCCTGAAGCATGTCATTACAGACTCTGTCAGAATTACACAGATATAGCTATAAACTCTACTAGAGTTGCTATGGACTTTCTTAGTTTATATTATGATCCTACAACATTAAAGATAGATAATTTACTCTTTTTTCAAATCATAAACAACCAATTGCATTGAATATAGATATATATTCATCAAAACATAAATAACCAATTGCATACAAGTTGCCACATTCAAACTACCATTTTATGAATGCATGTTCAACAAGTTCAAGATCCACCATACAATATAAATAATTATGTCTATCATCAAATGTTTCGGGATCTACCCCCAATATTATGCATATAGGTTAAATAAAACTACCAAATCTAACTATTATTTTGAACAATTTTGAAACCTAAAAGTAGTTTATTCATTCATGCATGTATAATTCAAACTATCATCTACTCAACATGCTCAAAATGAAAGCAGTCATTTGAACTAGAATTCATAATACCTTTTACTCATAATTCATATTTCCATGCTCAAATATCTAAAAAACACTAAGATTCATGACTTTAAGTTTTCTTAATGAAAGGTTTCATTTTCAAACTACCCAAAAGCCAAAAGATCATACCTACAGATAATGACTCAAATTTCTCAATTGAAATGTCCTCAAGATTTCACAAAACTTTAATGCTACAACTAGAACTTCATTCCAACTCCATATACATCCTTATACTATCAAAAATACATGAGAATCAACAAATATTAGAGGTTTGAAAAAATTATAGAGTATGGATTCTATAGGAAGATTGTCAAATTAATGAAAATTAAATATTTGACAATCATTTTCACCTCAACCCTCAACATAAATAACTCATTTAATGCAATTAGGTTGCCATTTGTGTTGTAATTTCATTACCTTCCAAACTACCTACCAACTCTGGTAATTCTAATATTGGTTCCACCAAATTTGGTAGTGTTCAATACATACCAACATTCTATTCTTTGTCAACTTTGGAAATACACCCAACAACATTCTGACAACAACCAAGTTTATCAACTTGTTAACTTTCCTAGTAATTTTTTACCTTATACTACCGAACAAAAAATAATTATGCATTAAATGTGACATGATTAAGTTTAAATCAAGTTATACACTAAAATATTCTAATATATTTGAAATAAATTTGAAGTTTATTGAAAAGGCATTCAATTGTATGAAATTAACCATAGCCAATATACCATGATCAAATAATATGTCACTATGTCTTACGCATGTAGGGATCTTAATTAATTTTAAATGTATAAGATAGTTAAGGTTTTAGTTTTTAGATTGTCATTAGTGTAATATTAGAATTAGGGTTACAAACGCACCTAAATGAGAAACAACTAAAACTCATTTAGCCCAAATATTGAAATGGTGTTGCAGACAAACAATAGAGACAACCTTATTCATGATCCAATTCCTTATCAAAGGTACTAATTTATCACTGAAAGATCTAATGATCAAAAGTTGTTTGAAATCACTACTAGATGCCAATGTACCAATGTAAAATCAAAATCATTTGAAACTTTATCAAAACTTCATTTTATGGTTTCTATGTGAGTTTGTCACTGTCGTAAGAATCTATTACTACATTTAAACATTACAAAGATATTGATCACTGTATAAAATTCTATACACACAAATTGATCATTATGCTTTTGTAATAATTTTGTTCAATATTCTGTGTGTTTATCAATGATCAAAAGTGTTATCTCAAAATTAGTTTAGACAACCAAATACGGCATTTAATCATAAACAAACAAGTAAATATCACTCAAAAGTTCAAAGTAAGGTTTCCCCCACCATGCATTATAGATATTATGATACAAAAATTGTAATATGACAAATTTAATGATATTAAATTTTTACTAAGGTATTAAAATTTGTGATATCACCATCTAGCCTATGAAATTTCTTTCCACCTTTGGTTGAGTCGGTTAGAAGTGGTTAGACGATGACAACTGGTCACAACTAAAAAACACCTTCAATAGATATTATGGGTTGCATAATATTTACTAAGGGTTGTGCTCAATATTATGGTTTGTGTCTTTTAGCTACTAAAAGTTTATAGTAGTTTTTATGTGGTGTACCTAATTACTATTGGTTGGGACCAATTGTTACAGGTTATGTCTAGTAATTGCTATGGGTTATTAATAAGTCAAATGGATATTTTTCCAGCATAGCTTTGGGTATAAAAATAAATTACAAAATTTGTATTCTATGTTATTTACTTTACATTAGTAATACCATAAATATTCAGACCATTAAATCATACTAATTTATATGAAGATAACTAATTTTAACAAAAATATTGTGCATATATATTATTTATATAATATGTGCATATACCAACATAGTGTAGGCTAAAGGAGTGTGAATAGAAGCATAAGAAGTATATTTTATAAAAGACTAGTAAGCAAGATGGGGGACAATTATGGTCCTCATAATCATTAGATTTAGATCATTAATCACATATTTTATTTTGAGATAAAGAGCATACATGTAATCACAAATAGGTATATCCATCTTACACTTAGGGCAATACCAAGTAGAACCTATTTTTTACTGGTATTTTCATTAAATGTCAATAACCCCCCATAATCAAAAAATAAAGGTAAAAAAATACATGAGGACATTTTTGACAGTTTCTTCTACCAAATACCGTTCCTTTTTTTGGATATTTTCCATGTGAATAATTTCAAAAAAAAAATTGACAATCAAGTGTGATAGTAATTGATGGTATTTTCTTGTCATAAAAGGTGAATGAACATTAGAGTTTTTAGTCTCCAGTTGATAAAGCAATTATTATTGGATATAGTTTCAATAGTATTCCACCAAAATCTAATATTTTTGTTACTTTAATTGTAATAATATAAATTTTTGGTCCACAAAAAAGTTCATGTAGTTTTATACTCAACGTATTAATATGTGCACCCCACAATCTCACATCAACATTATTCCCTATCATGTCTTTGATTTTCAATGTTATATTTCTATCTTCCAATCCATATTTATAATTTATGATATTAATAGGAGAAATTGAACTAAAAATACAAATAATTATGGATCAGATCGTAGCTTCTCCAATTTTTGATGCCAACACCAATAATGTTGACCATATATATATATATATATATATATATATATATAATCAATTTATGGGATGTTGCTTATGTTTGTGAAATGGAACTGATGAACTACTATACTGTAAGTATCTTCAATATAAAAACTTATTGTTGATGACAATTGTAAAGTTATTTCACATGGTCTATTGAAATGATTATATAACTTTTTTGCTTCTCTATCTCTTCCATTAGACACCATGTAACTTTTTTCATATTCAATTTGGTCATAAAATTTTGGAGAAACCTTATTGAAACATATCACACATATTTATCCCTCCTTCATTGTGAATAAAATCAAATCCAAAGAATCTTCCACATTTTTTATTATCATACTCTTAAAGGGAATTTTTACAAGTTTTCTTCCCTTTATCAACTAATTTTTGTTTGCCTACAATTAACTCTTTGATATGTAAAATAGATATTACAATATATTTTCCCATGGTAGGATTATAAAGTGGTGTTGGTATATAAGTTTGGTTCTACAAGGTATCGGTTGATGATGAGTCTAACGAGAACTGATTATTATATGTATTTGATATAAGTATTAGATTTCTAGATTTATCATGTTTGGAGGTAATAAATTGTAATTACAACATGAGAATATTCATATATGAAATACATTTAAATTAATATGTGATAGTAAATTAAAAAATAGTACATCACTTATGTGCAAAAAGAGGAAAAAAGCAATAACCTAAATCTCATCTTCAATTGACCTAGACAAAGTAAGTTGGTAAGTTGTGTAATGGATCCTTATTGAATTTCATCTAACACAAAGTGAGTAATAAATTTTGTTGGTAAAAGGGTTGTTTTTAAGTGTTCCATGATGTCTTATGTCAGTGCTTAAAAGTGAATGAATAGGGAAGAATTCTAATATTTGGATAAAAGGTTTGTTGATGCATCCTTCAAGCAAGTAACAAATGAAAGTTTATGTTAAAGTTGCACCAATTGTGTTGAATTCCATGATTTTAAATTAAATGTTACAAATAAAAGCAACATTATTCATGGAAAACAATACTAAAAAAAGTACTATTTAAATATAATTAATAGAACCAATTATTTAACATGGAAAATGTCAACCATATAAGTAATATGATGGAAATGGGAAAAAAATGACATATGTTTTAAAATTCATCTGTTTAAGGAAATGTAAATTCATTTCAATATATAGTTACTACCATCCACATCCCATTAAATGTATGCACTTTATAATGTTACATTATATATTATCAAATTTATGAAAAAACATACATAAAAATCGAACTATAAACATTCAAAGACATATAATAAACATATATATTTTTAGCTTAATAATATTTGATTTCTTTTCACTAGAAACATTTACATGCATTATTGGGTAATATTTCATTACCTTTTTAATTGGAACTATAATCCCCATTTTTTCAATTTGTATGTAGATTTATACTTTTTTGCATAATGGGAACTATCATATACAAGGTTGAAACATCTTGAGTGTGGCCCAACAGTACAAAATCTAGAAAGGTAAATGATGCCCATTTTTTGAAAGCTTAATTAATATTTCAACATATATTCAATGCATATATATACCACACATTGAACTTTTTCTCTCATGAAATGTGGCATCGTCAATTTTGTGTCGTTGAGTGAATTTTGTTCCTTGAACATATCTTCTTATAGTTGAGGTGTAATATAAAATATATAAGTGTCAAGTAAAAACACTTTGGATTATTATAAACAAATTATTATCAATTGATTTGAATAAGTGACTTTTAATTATATTGTTAGCATCAAGTTTATTAGACCCATTCTTCTTAATAACTATTAAAAAATTAGTTTCATTGTGAATGACCTAAAAGAATGGCTTCAATTTATATATACAATAATTAAATATGATACTTTTTAAAGTCACATATTTAAAATAATCATTTTATAAATATGATTTCCTTGTTTAGCGATTTTAAAAACCTTTTCCTAACACAAATTACAATCCAACTTTGGATGTATTGATGAGATTTCATTTTAGAAATAAACTCATTTATACACACCAATTACTAGCTTCGATGGATTCATGTGTGACAACATCTTGAGTTAGAGAAAAGTCTGCATACATTTCTCAAATGTGATCATGTCATTACAAATAAATTTTAAACATAATAAACATGACACCTATTACAAGGCTACAAACAAGTAAAAGAAGAAATGAGATATTCTGACATTAAATAATATAAAAATGACATAATAAACTATTAATCACTACCATATATATATATTACAAATGAATCTTAAGCATAATAAATAATATATCAATTACATGCCAACAAACATGTCCAAAAAAAAGTTATTCCAACACTAAACAATATAAAATAACATATTGAGCAAAAGTAAAGCCTCATTATGAACAATATATGAAGCCATGATGTGCTCTCAGACATCATATGAGCATTACTCCATCAAGTATTGTATAACAAACAACCAATGTTATTATTAATAGTTTTATCACACTAGTAACTAAATGTTTACAAATATAATCCCATAAAAAATACATAGTTAAAAAAAGAACCTTTTTAAAAAAAAAGGAGGAGGTGAATTTGAAAATAAATAACAACTTGAAAGATATATATAATTTGACATTAAATAATACAAAATAATATATCAATAATACAAAATAAATAAAACATAACATAAAATAGACAAATGCAATAAAACAAATATAGATTTAATTATAAACAATACAAAAGGATATCTTAAGTTATGGTAATATTTTATACTTATAAATGTATATATTTTTGAATCATAGGCATAATTTACTTTTCAAAATAATGTCACATTATGAATCCACTAATAAATATTAAATTCAATGTATATAGAATGCAAACATAATAAAAACAATATATAGACATTCCAACATTGAATAATATAAAGCATCATTTTGAATTTTCAAGTATGACAATATTTTTGTCACAAATACATTTAAACATAACAAATAAAATATCGATTACATGATTGCAATCACATTAGAAAATAATAAGACATTACAACACTAAGTAATTTAAAACAATATCTTAAGCCATGGCATTATAATATAAAATGCCATTTCATACTAAATCCACCATTTCTTGCAAACATTTTATGCACGCTACTCCATTAAGTGTTGTGAAATAAATAACCAATATTATTCTCAATAATTTTATCGCACCAAAAAATAAATAAACTAAAAAATAAGAATATATTTTTATTTTGAAATATAATTTTTTTCAAATAAACACTAAGTCAAAAAGTATATAAAATTTAAATTTTAATAATAAAAAATAGCATATCAATAACTAAAAAAATAAAAATAGAAATTTGTCCTTGTTTTATTTCAAATGATACAAAATTTTATATATATATATATATATATATATATATATATATATATATATATATATATATACATGATTTTATGTTATAAAACATAATATCAAATGTCATAACTTATAAATTACAATAAGAGAGATGATAACTATGTAATTGACATTTATTTTTTTAAATTCCATAAATATTATAAATATTTTTTCTATTTTTTAGAAAAAAAAATTACATCCTAATTTTTGAAAAATAAATTTAAGAAACAATCATATTTTTAAAAATGATATATATTTGTCCAACCAAAACATAAATTGAAGAAAACAAAGAATTAAAAATAAAATTATAAAATATATTTATTTTATTACCTTCAAACAAAAATAAAAACTCAAAAAAATTCAACATCACTTGTAACAACTATAAATGCACCATAAATTAGCTCCCAAATATGAACTCAAAAAATATGGAAAAATATATAAGAAATCAACCAAATGTTAAATCTCTATATTAAAATTCAATTCAAAAGTTCATCAATTGAAAGCTTACCTTCCAAAGGCTTTCAAATCTAAATGTCAAAAATCTAACAAACATGCAAGAAAAACTAAATGTAATTAAAACCAACTCCAAAAATGAACTACTTACATGTATCATAATAAAATATAAAAACAAATATAAAAAATAATTTTATCAGTATAACAAAATGCTTTCCATATGTGCAAACCAACTAAATTAATTGTTTTGCACTATAATTTTTATCAACATAGACATTCAAACCAATATTAAACATCCTCTTGGAAATGAATGTTTCATATATAAATTTAGCCTATTCATGTCATCGTAAAAATAAAAATAAATGAACATATAAAGAAAAAATTAAAAAAATACTTTTCATATATACAAACCAAAATAAAATCTACATATTTTTAGGTGCAATAACTTTACTAGTTCAATGGAATATTAAAATTCCTCTCAAGAATTGACATCCCATATAAATTTAGACTATTAAACTTAACGATGAAATTTAAAAATGTAATGAAAACCAACTCAAAAAACAAGCCCACATTCATGTATTGTAATAAAAGAGCAAAACAAACATCGAAATAAAAATTCACATTAAAAAGGTCTTTCATATGAATAAACTATCTGAAAATGCTCCCTTGGACTCCAACTTCTTACCAATAGAAGCATTCAAACACTTATTAAACTTCTTCTAATAAATTAAGAGAGCAAAACAACACAAAAAAATATTCTTTATGTAGGAAAATCAAAATTAAAACTAAATATTTGTAAGCAAAAATAACTACAAGTTCAAGAAAGTTAGTGTCCAACTCATCATGATTTCTAGAACTGAATTTTTTTACCAACTGAAGAATTCAATACAATATTACACTTCTTCTCACAAATTAATATCTCATATATAAGATTAAAATATTGATTTATATCTCGTAAATAAGTGTAGACTATTGATACCACTGGTGAAAAAAATACATAACAAAAAAAAGTATGATATGCATTGATAATCAACTAAAAAAATAAACCCACATCATTGTATTACCATAAAATATCAAAGTAGACATAGAAAATAAGCTTAGCAGCATAGAAAGATGATTTTTGTCTTAGTAGCATAGAAAGATGATTTTTGTCTTAGCAGCATAGAAAGATGATTTTTTAATGTGAAACCCAATTAAATATAATCTCTTAGACTATGAATATTCACCAATGTAGGCATTCAAACCAGTATTAAATTTCCTCTTTGAAATTAAAATGGAAAAGTAACACAATTAAATGCTTTTCATATCACAAACTAAAATAAAAATTAAATATTCGTAAACAGAAATAACTCTACCAGTTCTTGGTAGAAAAAAACAAACCCCATAAATAAAAATTTACAAAAAACCTATCAGAGTGGGCCATAATTGAGGATCAACTAGATAGGATCGAATGCACGAAGGTGAATTTGTATGGAGTAGTGAAATTATGAACACATGATAAGAAAAAACTCACCATCTACAAAAGAATTAAAATGTAATAACATTCCTAATTGGTTATCTAAAAGTACATAATAAGGTTTATTATATTGGTGAAAGATAGAGATGTCCTCACATCCTCATGAATGTGGGATTATCTTCCCCAATGATATTTATTACACAATTAAGTGGCACCTAAGCAAGTTAACTATATCATGTAGGTAAAACCACATAGTGGGAATAAACCTACACTAACACCCCCCTTAAGTGTAGTTTAATTGAGTACTAGAATTAGGTCTCAACACAAGGACCTAATGAGGCACCCAAGTACATAGAAAAATAGAGAACTAAGAAGACCCCATAGAAGATGCTAAAGTTACAAGTAGTAGAGCTCATAAAATGACCAAGGTCTATGATGAGATCCTCTACTTGAAGACTAAAGAAGCTCCATATTCATTTAAAAAAAATTCTTCCATTTGCCAAAGGAAGAACACAATATGTGTACTAAAATTCTACCCATTCCACAATGGAAGATGAAGGTAGTTATACGAAGAACTCTAAATATGGTCTAAATCTAATTTATGGCATAGGTTTAGCAAGATCATGCACAAGAACTAAAAGTAATGCCATTGAAGTAGACCTATTAGAAGAACATGAGACATTTACTAAAATAATGCCCTGAAGTATAGAGCATGGCTTAAAAATTATTTAAGCTAAAGAATAGACTATAGATAAAGCATGCAGATCTATAGAGTGAATATCTATAGTAAAAGATGTGTTTTCAAAGATCTCACTAACGGTACTCTCACTAAAAATAGTAGGGTCCTCTGAAGTACAAATATGTGATGGCTATATAAGAGAAAAATATTGAATAGGGACTGATGTAGATTCTACAATAGCATAACTAAGTTTGGGCATAATCTCATCCATGAGTGGTGGATCGATGGAAGGAAGAGCATTGTCCAGCAAGAATGTGTCAGCATAATAAATAGAAGTAAGAGGAGAGACTACAATAGTCTTTGAAGAGATAATATAAATATGAGGAGGAAGTGTGATATAAATCTTAGCAAGATCTATAATAAGAGTTTGAAGAGTGCTCCAAATAGTGGAGGGATGCTCTATGTGCTCCACATGGTGGTGAAATGTACATCAATAAGTAACCTTAGATACAATCACAAGATTTGGCCTAGTAATTATATTGACAAGGGTTAGTGGGGGAATGAATTTATCCATATAAAAATGGAATAAGGTCATGCTCTATGAGAAAGCATTCCATGTACATCCATCATTAATAATTATTTTTCTTTTCAAGAAGAACCACTGGAGTAGAATCAAATATCCTCATCGGTGAGTCGATATGATCACAAGTAACCATGCACATTCAATGTGATATATATTGGACTTAGTTAAAAATGAATCCAAGTGAGAAATCAGTGCAATATTCACTAAATTACCCTTGATATTACATAGGTTATAAGTTTATAATTGAATGTATATACAATCAACACATTTAAGTGTGTATACAATCAACACAATATACAAGAAACACAAGTATGAAAAAGAGAAGAAGAAATGAAATCCCACATGAAACTATTTAAATTTAAATTTACAAGACAAACTAATATTTCCAATATGTAGAGTTAAAAACAAATGCACTTTAAAAAAATGGTATCTCAAAATGAGCAGCAGACTGAAAGTTATGCACATTTGAAGTTCTAGATGGCAAGGGCAATCTCCACTTTACAAAATTTTAAAAATAATTTTACCTTCAAAAAATAAAATAAAAATTGGTTTTCCAAAAAATTACTTAACTTTTCACTAAAAATTTAAGCCCCCTTGGGTTGGGTGTGACCAATGGGGCTAAGGTTAGCTAGATATGCGTGAAATCCAAATAATGACCTTCAAACCTTCTAAAATGGCAAAAAAGTCTTGTCACAAAACTAGGTCATGTTAACAACCAATCATAAGGTTTTGACACCTTTTAAATCCAATGATGTTTATTTTTTGTTTTGAGACTTTATATGTACATATCTAGAAACTCCACCAAACCTTTGAAAAACTAAAATCATGAAGAAAACCAAGAAGGAGCTAGAATGTGAGCGAGATCAAAACATAATCAATGGCATTCATATACCAAAATTTCTTTGATACCATGTTGGAATGGGCCATAATTTAGGATAAAGTAGATAGGATCGAATACACAAATGTGAATTTGTATGGAGTAGTGAAAGCATGAACACATGAGAGGAAGAAACTCATAATGTGCCAAATCATTCAAATGTAACAACATTCCTGCTTGGTTAGCCAAAAGTACATAAGAAGGTTCATTATATAGGAGTAATATAGACATGTCTTCACATTCGCATGAATGTGGGATTATCTTCCCTAGTGACCTGTATTACACACCTAAGTGACACCTAAATAAGCTAACTAGATTGTAAAGGTAAAACCACATAGTAGGAAAAGTCCTACATTAACAAAATTAGCTAAAAAAAGCCCATGTCTCTATATCAAAAATTAATCTTACAAACATATCAATATGATTTATATACTCATAGACCAAAATATAAAATATGCATTTATAGGCACAAAGAAATTTCAATCTGCTCTTCTAGACTATAATATTTTTCCAATGAAGGTTCTCAATACAATATTAAGGTTATCAAAAATGAATATCTCTTATAGCATATTATTGATGCCATTATTTTATATACATAAAAAAATATCACTCTAAACTCTGCATCCTTACATTTAAAATAATATCAAGTGTGCTTCAGTAAAGGAACATTGCCATCCATAAAAAAAAACTATAAATGGTATTTTAAATGGAAGCATTTCATATATTATAGTGCATTACCAATGGTCACTTGTAAAATCAAAACATACCCAACTCATATTCATCAAAGAATTATGTCCCTTCCATGTGTCATCACTAACGATATACACACAATGATAGTATGAAGAACTGATCATCTAATTATTAGAAAAAATAAATGACGACCATCAATAGGGTATGTCAATGAAGATAATTGTCCCCCTATAAAAGTGCCTATCAACATAGTTAAATATGTATTTTATTTTTAATAAATACTATGTACACTTATTCAAATCAAAATATGAAGAAAATAAGATAAATAAAATGGAAACCAACACATAAATAATTTTAACTTGGAAACCATAGTATAGGGTAAACCATCTTGAAAGTATGAATTGATCATTCCCTTCCATTTGGGAAATTATTATGGAATATGGAGTACAATATGGAGTATACAAATACTTTTAAAATTCTCTCAACTCTTTATTACCTTACTTTCATTAATATATAAGTAACTAAATTCACTTCTACTTAGTTCTTATTCTCATGATTTAATTAGGTCTTCTTATTTTTATAAGTGTTGGAGGCATCATTTGATAGAATAAAGGAACCCTAATAGTTAATAATTATAATATAATTTATTGGTCTTTAATACTATAATTTTTGGACTTGTTTAAAATCATCTCTTTTCAAAATGAAATTGGCATTCTTAAACACAATTATCCCTATCATAAATGCAACAATCTCATCATGCATTATCATAAGTGTAACCTATATGTAGTAAGATAAAGCACCTTATCACAAATAGAGCCACATGTTTACAAACATAACTTCCTAATTATAGACAAACCCTCCTAAGTTGAACATTCATGGGCTATGGATATCCTCCCCTAAGCTCACTTCATACTTCACAAATTTCCTATAGTCTTTCTCATACAATATCTTTTTTTTTGGTGTTCATGAACCATTTCTATTCTAACCACTCTCTTCCATCTACCTCTCTCCTTCAATGTCTATCTTATCTAGTGCATATATAGGTTCCAATTTGATCTTTTAAGTAATCTTTATTTTGACACCTTGCACATACAATTTACCTTTAAGTTATTCATGTTTTCCCATTAATTCATAGATTGACCCCTACCCCTTGTAATATCTAGGGGGCATGTTCTCATTTAATCAATGGTTAAAATTTAGTATATACCCTTAAAAATGAGTTCAATGATCTCACATTGCCCTATTTTCTTGCTTATTTCATTATTAGTTCAACACTTTCCTCTTCCTTAACTGATGTGTTCCTCTAGTGTTCTTACTTTGGTTATGAAACTGAAGAACTTTCTTAATTACATTTTGAAAAAATAGTGTCACATATATTGCACTGATGGAATTAGTACATTTAATTATGTTTTTTGGACACACACACACACACACACACACACACACACACACAAATTAGAGTGTTTACAAATATAACATATGACATATATTCATTTGCAATCATACTTTTATGAATGCACATACCCTTATGTATCAACCTTGAATTAATTGAAAAAATAGTACAAATATTTTGTCAAGATATGTTAGTGTAATGAATGAGTTGATATTAATTCATTATGAGTTATAAAATCTGAAATGGTAGAGAAGGCATGTGATTTGTTTGACAAACTAATGCAATAGTTATAGGATATATTAATAAATCAACTCAAAAACTCTCTGAATTTTATAACCAACATGTAGGCATGGTATAAATACCTAGTAAAGTCGTAAACATATAATGCCATAATGCTAAGATATTTTCCTCACAAAACTAAAATATATGTCATAAGTGTAATACCCCTCATAATGAGTCACTTTTCCATTAAATTTTTTGATATATTCATCATGTTCGACAACCCCTAGCTATGAAAATTTTCAATTATTTTCCCTCCTTATGTGAATAATTAAACATTTCCATTTATACTATAATATTTACTTAACTTTAAATTAACCAAAATTATTTATATTTTATAGACTAATATAGTTTGATTTATGTTATTTTATTTTTTTAAATTAAAAGTGAAAACGTATCAGTGCATAGGCCTTCTAGGAAGGTTATGAGCTCTAGCTAGTACATTTGTTAGGTAGCCTATAGTACCTAGGATTCTGGCCTAAGTTTGGTGGGATTGTGAAATTAGTTGGAGTGTGTAATTAAATTTTTAAGAAAATTAATTAACTTGTAAGAAGACCATGTGGGCATGTAAGTAATTTAATACATGTGTAAGGAAGTGAGTTTACTTGTGCAAGTAAACCCACATGATACTTGTAAGAAAATATAATAAAATGTTAAAAGGGTATCAGACTTGTAAGGAAATTTATTGAATTATAAGAGTGGGTTTATTTGTGCAAGTAAACCTACATGGACATTGTAAGGACAAACATGGTTGTGTAAGGAGAAGTAAAATTTGATGTAAGGAGGGTATTATCATCCATTAATGAAATTTGGTGAAAAATTATGGGATAAATTTCTATTTATGGTAGCTTCCACCAATGGCTCATTTTGGGATTTATTGTCCATTAATGAGAGTTTGTTAGAGGAAGGATCTTGGGAGTTGAGGTAGAGGTCTTCTTGTTGAAGTTTTGAGAATTTAATTTTGCTTAGCAACTTGTGGAGAAGAGGTAGGCTATCTTACTTGAGCTTTGTTTTTAACATGTAATGTGCAGACTCTCTCTTCAATAATTAATTAGTATTAAAATACTTTGTAATAAAATATAAACATATTTATCACATAAATATAAAGGAAAGAATCTCTCTCTCTCTCTCTCTCTCTCTCTCTCTCTCTCTCTCTCTCTCTCTCTCTCTCTCTCTCTCTCTCTCTCTCTCTCTCTCTCTCTCTCTCTCTCTCTCTCTCTCTCTCTCTCTCTCTCTCTCTCTCTCTCTCTCTCAACATTCCAATATGATTTATATACTCATAGACCAAAATATAAAATGTGCATTTATAGGCAAAAAGAAATTTCAATCTGCTCTTCTTGACTATAATATTTTTCCAACAAAGATTCTCAATACAATATTAAGGTTATCAAAAATTAATATCTCTTATAGCATATTATTGATTCCATTATTTATTTGCATCAAAAAATATCACTCTAAACTCTGCATCCTTACATTTAAAATAATATCAAGTGTGCTTTAGTAAAGGAACATTGCCATTTGTCAAAAAAACTATAAATGGTATTTTAAATGGAAACATTCCATATATTATAGTGCATTACCAATGGTCACTTGTAAAATCAATACATACTTGAGTCATATTCATCAAAGCATTATGTCCCTTCCATGTGTCATCACTAATGATAGACACACAATGATAGTATGAAGAACTGATCATCTAACTATTAGAAAAAATAAATGACAACCATCAATAGGGTATGTCAATGAAGATAATTGTCCCCCTATAAAAATGCCTATCAACATAGTTAAATATGTATTTTATTTTTAATAAATACTATGTACACTTATTTGAATCAAAATATGAAGAAAATAAGATAAATAAAATGGAAACCAACACATAATCTTAAATAATTTTAACTTGGAAATCATAGTATAGGATAAACCATCTTGAAAGTATGAATTGATCATTCCCTTCTATTTGGGATATTATTATGGACTATGTAGTGCAATATGGAGTAGACAAATACTTTTAAAATTCTCTCAACTCTTTATTACCTTAATTTCATGAATATATAAGTAACTAAATTCACTTCTACTTAGTTCTTACTCTCATGATTTAATTGGGTTTTCTTATTTTTGTAAGTGTTGGAGGCATCATTTGATATAATAAAGGAACCCTAATAGTTAAGAATTATAATATAATTGATTGGTCATTAATATTATAATTTTTTGACTTGTTTAAAACCATAGTCAAGATTAAATTGTCATTCTTAAACACAATTATCCCTATCATAAATGCAACAATCTCATCATGCATTATCATGTGTAACCTATATGTAGTAAGATAAAACACCTTATCACAAATAGAGCCACATATTTAAAAACATAAATTCATAATTATAGACAAACCCTCCTAAGCTCAACATTCATGGGCTATGGATATCCTCCCCTAAGCTCATTTCATACTTCACAAATTTCCTATAGTCTTGCTCATACAATACCTTTTTTTTGGTGTTCATGAACCATTTCTATTCTAGCCACTCTCTTCCATCTGCCTCTCTCCTTCAATTTCTCTCTTATCTAGTGCATATATAAGTTTCAATTTGATTTTTTAAGTAATATTCATTTTGACACCTTGCACATACATTTTACCTTCAAGTTATTCATGTTTTCTCATTAATTCATAGATTGACCCCTGCCCCTTGTAACATCTAGGGGGCATATTCTCATTTAATCAATGGTTAAAATTTAATGTATACCCTTAAAAATGAGTTCAATGATCTCACATTGGCCTATTTTCTTACTTATTTCAACACTTCCTTCTTCCTTGACTGATGTGTTCCTCTAGTGTTCTTACTTTGGTTATGAAATTGAAGAACTTTCTCGATTCCATTTTGAAAAAATAGTGTCACATATATTTCACTAATGGAATTAGTAAATTTAATTATGGTTTTTGGACACACACACACACAAATTAGAGTGTTTACAAATACAACATATGAAAAATATTCATTTACAATCATACTTTTATGAATGCACATACCCTTATGTATCAACTTTGAATTAATTGAAAAATTAGTACGAATATTTTGTCAATATATGTTTTTGATAATATAAGGTGTCTAAAAAAGGGGGTGAACCCTTAAAATAAGTAGAAAAGCCACAGAGGCAACCAACACAAAAAGTGCCTTAAAACAGAAATATCATAGTTTGTGACCCAACAGACACAACAAAAACTGCAACTATAAACTAAGATAGTTATAACAGAGAAGTAGAGCATCAAAATAAAATAAAAAACTAAGGAGGAATGTTCTCTCCTTGCTTAAACATGGATTTAATAAGGTCATCCAAGTTCACAGAGTTCTCCTCATTGTCAGCAATAACAACAGCACCCAAGTCCTGCAGCATAGACATGTTAAGGAAAATAAAATTCCAGAGCACAGTAGAAAAGTTATATTCTAGTTTCTGAATGTGACCCCTCAAGACTACAATTTTAGATCCCAACCCAGCCTCAGTTTTAGTTTCATCATCAGCGTCTTCCATAAACATCTTTCCCGCTTTGCAAGCATTTTCTACAAAGTCAGCAACATCCTTAGCAGTAGCCTCTAATTCTTTAGTCTCCTACTTACCCTAAATATACACAGAGATTTCTTGAACATCCATGTCCTTGGCCTCATCATCCTGAGTGGATTCATCTAAGGTGCTCTCATAGTAGTCGATAAGCCTAGCCTTGGGAGCAGGTTTGCCAGCAATTCGCCTTGACCACCTAACTCTTGAGGAGAAACCCTATTTAATAGCCTTGGTAGATGAATGAGACTTACTACCTTGACCACCAGGGGTCCTACAGGTATTTTTTGGGGTCCCCATAGTAGTCCCCACAGTTCCCGCTTCACTAGCATATGTCTTCTTCTTCTTGCACTTTTTACTCATAGTAGAGCCTGGAGTGTCTATGGGAATCTCCTTGAGAGTAGAAAAGGAAACTTATTTAGTCTTAGTAGAGATAAGGGAAGGGCAAGGATCTTCGACAACATCATTAGCATTAGGGTTAGAATAATTTTCCCCACTATCAATTTGAATAGCCTTGGAAGGCTCGAGGGCACGATGGAAATTGCAAAGACAAAAAATAAGGCCCTAATGAAGGGGGATAGGATTCTTAGTAGGTTTCTTAGCCAATTTAGCTCTAACCCTAAGGACATAATGCTCAAGGGAAGAAATCAAATAAAAAGGAAAGCTAATGTGAGCATTTCACCTAAAATGGTTTAGAAGGGGAAGATGATAGTTGTAAAACCTGGTGAAGCACCCCTCCAGAGTGAAATACTTCATGAGGATAAAACACACACTGTCCCAAGGCTCGAGTAGCTTGGCTCAATCAAATCCCCCTAGTAGGGTACTAGTTCTTCACCTTCTCCAAGAAAGAGCTTTCGACTGGAAAGGTCCACAATTTTAATTTTCTATTGCAATTTAATCCCCTGAGTAGACATGCCAATAGCCATAGCAATCACATTCTCTAAAATCTCAAAGCTAATTCCCCCCACAAAGACTCGCTAGTTTAGCCATGACCTAACAAATTGTTCAAAAAGGTTTTCATCATACCCATTGAGCCTCTCCAGATAGGGGCTAATCCCACCCTCTTTGCAATAGTGTCAGACCACTAGGTTGTCTTTGAACTCACAACAAAAAATGGGTTTTGTTTGTATTCTATCACCACCCATGTTGGACTTACAGAACATACCAGAAAAACCCCAAATTTTCACCATCGTATTTGAAGTAACTTCAATCCCTTGATCACGGATATTGATAATGGTGATGAGACAACACATAATTAGGAACATCATGCAAAGATGACACTTACTCATCCCACGATTAAACATAATTTCACGGCGATCTCCATAATGATGAAGTAGTTTGCTTGCCTTATCAAAGAGGCATAATAAATCAAAAATGACGATCAAAAAAGCACAAAAGGACCCATACTCCAAGATACACGTTGGCACCCTCTGAAAGGACTGATGAAGTGAGCTCTTTTTCTAATATATCTTACTCATCCTTAACATGTCACTTCCTTTTGAATGAGATCCCTAATATTTAAAGGAATGTGATCAATTTGGCGCCAGCATCACCAATTTGAATATTGTTGGCCAAGATCAGCACAGGCATCGACAACACCATTGCCCTCATGATAAATATGTGAGATGTCCACCCTGGTAAATTTCTACAAGAGAATTTGTATATCCCTAATAATATCTTTCATCTTAATACCAGCAATCGATACATTGTTAACCGCATCAATAACCATTTTAGAGTCCCCCTAGATACTCAAATTCCTGATACCAAGGGATATAGCCAATTTAATCCCCCATAAAAGATATGTTAATCAACTCAACTCAAGATATGTTAATGTAATGAATGAGTTGATATTAATTCATTATCAATTATAAAATTTGACATGGTGGAGAAGGCATGTGATTTGTTTGACAAACTAATGCAATAGTTATAGGATATATTAATACATCAACTAAAAAACTCTCTGAATTTTATAACCAACATGCAGGCATGGTATAAATACCTAGTAAAGTTGTAAACATAGAATGCCATAGTGCTAAGATATTTTCCTCACAAAACAAAAATATATGTCATAATTGAAATACCCCTCGTAATGAGTCACTTTTCCCTTAACAAATTTGATATGTTCATCATGTTCGACAACCCCTAGCTATGAAAATTTTCAATTATTTTCCCTCCTTATGTGAATAATTAAACATTTCCATTTATACTATAATGTTTAGTTAACTTTAAATTAACCAAGATTGAATTTATATTTTATACACTAATATAGTTTGATTATTATTTTTTTTAAAATTAAAAGTAAAAATGTATGAGTGTATAGGCCTTCTAGGAAGGTTATGAGCTCTAGCTAGTAGGTTTGTTAGGTAGCCTATAGTACCTAGGATCCTAGCCTAAGTTTGGTGGGATTGTGAAACTATTTGGAGTGTGTAATTAAATTTTCAATAAAATTAATTAACTTATAAGAAGACCATGTGGGCATGTAAGTAATTTAATACATGTGTAGGGAAGTGAGTTTACTTGTGCAAGTAAACCCACATGATACTTGTAATAAAATTTAATAAAATGTTTAAAGGGTATGGGACTTGTAAGGAAATTTATTGAATTATAAGAGTGGGTTTATTTGTGCAAGTAAACCTACATGGACATTGTAAGGACAAGCATGGGTGTGTAAGGAGAAGTAAAATTTGATGTAAGGAGGGTATTATCATCCATTAATGAAATTTGGTGAAAATTTGTGGGATAAATTTCTATTTATGATAGCTTCCACCAATGGCTCATTTTGGGATTTATTGTCCATTAATGACATTTTGTTAGAGGAGGGAGCTTGGGAGTTGAGGTAAAGGTCTTCTTGTTGAAGTTTTGAGACTTTAATTTTGCTTAGCAAGTGGTGGAGAAGAGGTAGGCTATCTTACTTGAGCTTTGTTTTTAACATGTAATGTGTAGACTCTCTCTTTGATAATTAGTTAGTATTAAAAGAGAAGTTAACTTTGTAATAAAAGATTTAGTATTAAAAGAGAAGTTAACTTCGTAATAAAAGATAAACATATTTATCATAGAAATCTAAAGGAAAGAATATGTAAATAGATCTCTCTCTCTCTCTCTCTCTCTCTCTCTCTCTCTCTCTCTCTCTCTCTCTCTCTCTCTCTCTCTCTCTCTCTCTCTCTCTCTCTCTCTCTCTCCATTGTGAGCTCGAACAATACATGTTTGTTACTTCACATGTAATAATAATTGTCTTATACATTTACACTATTGAAAAAAATGTGGGATTACAATCATAAAATTTTACTACAAACAAAATTGATTTTAGACCCCATTCATAAGATGATTAACCCTAAGACTAAAATAACAAATGGATTTATGTGCTAAGAAGGACATGATTGCACATATATACATATACATGTGTGTGTGTGTGTGTGTGCGCGGGCGCGCGCGCGCGCGCGCGTGTGTGTGTGTGTGTGTGTGTGTGTGTGTGTGTGTGTGTGTGTGTGTGTGTGTGTGTGTGTGTGTGTGTGTGTGTGATCTTTCTATTTTATGACAAAAAATCAAACCTATAAACAAAAAGAGTATTCAATCATGTTCAACAAAAAACCTAAATGATAAATGTAGGAGAATTTATTTCTGCCATAGAATGCTTAGTGGATCCATCAGATAGGATTATTTATTCAACCTCTTCAAAAATTATCTTTTAAATTTGAAATGATATTAAAACAACCCTCCTAGCCCCATTTTTAGATTTTTTTGTGCCTTTGATTCCATTAAAAAATATATAAGTTTTGTAAAAGTAAATCACAGTTTTAGTTAATTTCCCTCTCTTAAAAGAAAGTTTTGTTATTTTGTGAGTAACTACTCTTGGAGGTTACCTTGATTAAGTCGACAAAACTTGAGTTAAATCCTAATTTAGTCATAGATTGGGAGTTACCCTTTTATAAATTAAATTTTGAAATCAACCTTAGAAGAAAACTATGAGACTAAAGTGGGACCCACATTGTATTTAAATAAATGAAAAATATTTTCATAAGGCCAAATATCCAACATAAAAAAGTCATTTTAATTTGAACCCTTGGTTTACGAATAAATATTATGTTTAAACTAAACTAAATAAAGTAAAGAAATTTTTCACAATCAAATTAATTAGGTCCCCTTTCTTATCCTGACAAAACTTGTTGAAATTGAAGAAAATAAAAAATCTTTGGTTAAAATCCTTTAAATTTGAAACTTGAACCATTTTGAAAATGGATGAGAAATATTAGATTTATAGTTGAATAATTTTTATAAATGACTATAGAAAATAAAATGGGTCAGTTATGGAAGATATTTTCCAAAGCAAATTATTGGTACTTTCCTTTGTCACTAAAAGAAGTTTAGATTGCAAGTAAATGGAATATCAAGTGATGAAATTTATTGAATATAAGAGTTAAAACATATTTTAAATGGATTAAATTTATCAATAAATAAATAAATAATTTTATTATTGAGAATTTCAATTAAAACTGGATAGATTTTAAATCAGTTTTGCAAGTAAAATTTCCCCAAGGAACTTTTTAGCTTGTCAAAACCATTTCTAAATAATAGGTTATTATTCTATGTAATTTCGCATAAAAATTATCTAATGTTAAAATAATATTCTCTATAGTATATAAAATATGTATAAACTATTATAATAATTTAAAACTTATCATGTGAATTAATTTAAGGCTATTTTCAAACCCAATTTATGAATATGAAATTAGAGTAAAAATATTGTTTTAAAACCATTATTTTTCCACCGTGACTTTTTAATGTTCTCTTCCTAGATAAAATATATGGGTAATTTTTTATGTTGTAATAATATTAATAATAAGGTGGAATAATTTAAATAATTTAATACCCTTTTTCAATAATTAATTAGACACCATTTCTCTAGCTTTTGCTTAGCCTAGAATATATGTGCTAAGACTAGTGTTATGATGGTTGTCATGCAAATTGTGGTGTTTGTCAAAATTAAGCTTAGTCAATGACTGTTTCCAGCCTTTAAAATTCCATAAAACTGTAATCCAAAATTTAGGACCTTAATTATATCTCAACTTAATATTGGATAGTTGCTTCTAGTTATCTTCAAGGAGGTTATCGATTATTAGTAGAGTAGGGTGAACTTTTGAAAATCCTATACCAAACTTGGGTAGTCTAAAAAACTTTATTTTACATAAAAGGGTGTTTCATGCCAATCCTTGGTAACATCTAGTTGCATGTGGGCTAGTTAATGGGTATTGTGTTATTCATAAGGGTAACTATGTAAATGTTAATTATAAGATTGAGTGACAAAGGCTAGTTTCCTTTGTAGTAAAACTAACACTCATTTTTGTAATGGGTGAACAACAACCAACCTTGATTTTGGATATGAATGTGGTCATAACATATATGTAGGTAGCTCAAGAAGTGACTGTAGACACTATATACTAACTCTTAATGTGTTTTCCTTAGTGAGGTACTAGTTACTAATGCTTATGGTGTTTTTCTTTAGTGCAGGGTCTAGTCACTAACCTCAGGGTGTCCTTCCTTATGCGTTAAGCATTATTTCATGTTTTCTAACCTTTTTTAACATAAAGATGTATAAATATGTGGTTATATTTCTTATGATTTCATGTTTTTTAACCTCTATAAATGTAAATATGTATAAATATGTGGTGATCTGAGTTGATTTGTTAGTTGAGCAAACTTGGAAACATGGTTTTATCCTATTAGGTTTTGGTTATTGAAGAAGACACTCTTGAGAGTCATAGCTACTCTGAGTAGTGTGAGGTTGATTATTGTTGGTAATTATAAACTAATTTTAGGTCAAATGAATATAAGTTCATTTTTTATTTCTATCAACACTCATATGTACCATTATGGGTCATTAATTATGTGTTAGCACAATGAACTTAAGATGTTAAAGTGTTTTATATCATGTTAATACTTATATGAGGATCAATCTATGTTTTAGGTGTTCTTGTTTAGAGCTTCTATAATCTAATTCATATTTCAAAGTTATTTAATCCATATTTGGGATTATAGTGTTAGCTTCTTTTCTATGATGACGTCTCATGGAGGATACTCTTCATAAGTTCAAGTAGAGAACTACATCTAACCTAGATTCTGAGTGAATATGTAGGCTACCCAACATGTGAGGGCATTAGGTCTTAGGTCATAGGATAGGTTAGGGTTGCCTCATTATCAGTCCTCACATTAGATTAAGATGCTTTTGTTAGATCACTAACATAATAATTAAATATAATTTTAGTTATTTTATGTTCTAAATAATGTTGACCCTTATCTTTTATGTTTAGTATGCACATATGTTTTTTTCCCTTGAGATAGGTATAATAATGTAAAATTATATTTGGTTGCGTACTCTATAAGAGATCTATTTTGTTGATACTATAGTATAGACCTTTACGTTTATACCCTTGGGTGGTAATCTTATCATTAATATCTTGCAACCTATGCTTGATATTGTTTTATTTTGCATATGTTTGACCTTATAAGAATGCTAGTTTGTATTATTACACTAAAGGAATCAAAAGAAAATATAATTAAAATAAACCCTTATTTTAGGACATCATATTTATACCTCTTAGTGTTAATTGTTTCACCTGCATATAATGGATAATAAGATGATAAAATAGACCCTCATGTGGTATGGCAATTTTGGAAAATGCTTGTGAACTTATCTCTTACTTATATATGTTTGTATTCATTGAATATGTAAAGTCTTGTTGTGGGTTAAGAAAAAAAAAACTAATTAACCATTTAATTAATTTTTTATGTCACACTTCTTGTTGTGACGTTGGATGATTGAAAATAATAGTTAAATGATTAATTATTATAACATTAAGTAAATAAAAAATACATATCATTTTATTACTTTTTTTCATCAACGGTTCAACACTTCCTTCTTATTTAATAGATGTGTTCCTCCAGCTTTCTTACTTTGGTTATGAAATTGAGGAAATTTCTCAATTGCATTTTGATATAATGTTGTCACATGGACTACATTGATGGACTTAGGACATCTGATGGTGTTTTGTGGTAACATTTTTCAATAAATATGCTAATTAGAGTGTTCAAAACTACAATATATGACAAATAATTGATTTCAATCATGTTTTGATGGATGCACATACCCTTATGTAATAACTTTGAATTGATTGAAAAAATAGTGTAATGATTACATCAAGATATGATAATGCAATGAATGAGTTGATCTTAATTCAATATTAGTTGTAAAATATGGCATGATAGAGAAGGCATATGGATTGTTTGAAAAACTAATGCAATGATTATATGATATCTTAATACATCAACTAAAAAAATCCTTGAATGTATAACCAAAATGTAGGCATGGTAGAAATGCCTATTAAAGTCATGAACATATAGTGTTATAATGTTAATATATTTTACTCACAAAACTTAACTATATGTCCCAAGTTTACTATTGTAATCATTATCACCACATTTTGTTGAGTCATTTTTTCAAACCATTCACGTGCATTGTGTATGTTATATTTTTGTGTGAATGTCTATTATGATGTTTGCAACTACAATATACATGGTGTATAGAACTACAATATACAAAATTATTATCTTTCAATTATGATTTCATGTATCTATATACATTTATTTAGCATCCTCAAAATATTATGTAAGGTACATACATTCTAATGCAATTTCATTGGTAAAATGTAACAATGTAAAGAAGAGATATAAAATGTTTGACAAACTACAACATCCATGTGTTACATTGAATGTAAAAATTACACGATATGCAAAACATAACTATACAAAAAATGATGACTATTAAAACATTATCCTAATAGTTATGCAAATATAAATATATATATATATATATATATATATATATATATAAATTATAGATTGGCATCATAATTTAGATGTACACTATACTATGTCACAATTTCCATGTATATGTGCATGTCAAAACAAATGTGAACATGAAGAAATTGACCCACCAAAAAGCAATCAATGTAATAAACATTCCATATCTTTGGTGTTCAAAATTTTGGCTTTAAATTTAAGTTTAAATTTTTTATGTAAAAAAATTGACGTACATTTCCACATTTTTCAACCTCTAAAACCTTAAATTTTGACATTTCAATGTCAAAATTTTAAACATATGTTCTTACGTTTCTTATAAAACTTTATAAATAAATATCCTTTGAAATAAATAATTGTCTAAACAAATCATTCATATATATATATATATATATATATATATATATATATATATATATATATGATATTATAATCTTTTGTTACATGAGAGCTAGTAAAATATTTTTATATCTACTCCTTGAAGGGGTACTACCACTTTTTTTAATTTCCAAGTCATCTTTATATTATATGGTTCACTTTATAATTACATCGAAGGCATTTCTATTGTCATCGATTGACCATCGATTCAACCTGACATCTAAATATGCCATTTTGGTCATGTCTATCAATAGCAAGAAAGACTTGTCAATAGGAAAAATTATTGGCTACCATATTTTGTTCTAGATGTCATACAGTTGTGATAAAAGCATGAAGATGCGATAAAGTCATACATGAGTTATTGTGTGGACATTAATTTTATTTACCCTTCCATTCTTGTTACATGGATATTTTGAAGTGTTTTTATGGGTTTTTAAGTGGTTGAACCACCTTTTTTCTTCTCATGAAATATCCAATTTGGATGTGTATTCTTCTAGAACATTGTTGCTTGAGACATAGGTTGTTTGAAATTTATGTAATCTTCGCACACTTTATGTCATGAAACTATTAAAGAGGGTTTGTTCTGTTTGTTTCGTAATCAAGCTAGGGCATTGACATCACTGTCTAATTTTAAAATTATTTATATTTTTTGGGTTTTTGCTTCATTTTATTTTAAATATTACGTGCATTAATAAAACCCTTATTTTTTTGGGTTTTTTCTTCAGTTTATTTGAAATGTTGTGTGCATTAATAAATCCTTATTTTTTTGTGTTTTTTCTTCATTTTATTTGAAATGTTGTGTGCATTAGTAATATCCTTGATTTTTTTGGGGTTTTTTCTTCATTTATTTGAAATGTTTCATGCATCAATGAAGCCTTTGGGATAGTGCCAAAACCCTTGAGAAACCCTAAAGTATTAGAGCTTACAAAATAACTACGATAGTCTACAACAATATTAGCAATTCACCAATGTGACTTATTAAAAAAACCATCCATTTACCCTAGCCTAATTGGGACACCATAGAGTTTGTGTGACTATTTTGAAGTGTAAACATTGGAACATAAATAATTATAGAAGGGCTTTCCAAAATCACATCCATTCATGTTTTATAAACAAGTGGGCTTTAATTCTTTTTTTTTAGTGGGGGTTATTTATTTTCTTTGAAATGATATATGCATCAGGAAATCCCCTAGTCCGATGCCAAAATCCATGATAAACCCCAAAGTGCCACAGCTTATAAAGTAAACTATGATAATGATAATCTAAAATAATATTAACAAGTCACCAATGTGAGTTATTAAAAAAATCATTCACATACCCTAACCTAATTTGGACACCATAGGGTTCGTGTAACCATTTTGGAGTGTAAACATCGAAACATAAATAATTGTAGAAGGGATTGCTAAAATCACCTCCATTCAAGTTTTATGAATGAGTGGATTTTAACTCTTTTTTTCTTTTTCTTTTTTTTGGGGGTCATGGAGGGTGTTTATTCATTTTATTTGAAATGGTGTGTGCATCAGTAAAATCATTGGTATGGCACCGAAACCCTTAAGAAAGCCCAAAGTACCATATCTTAAAAAACAAACTATGATAATCTATAACAATATTAACTACCGATCAATGTGGCTTATTTTTAAAAACCATCCAACTATCCTAATGTAATTGGGAGACCATAAGGTCTATGTGACCATCTTGAACAATTTTAGGGTCTAAACATTGAAACAAAAATAATTATAGAATGGCTAGCCAAAATAATTTCCATTCATGTTTTATAAACGAGTGTGTTTTAACTCTATTTTTTTGAGGTCATTTCTTGAAATGTTGCGTGTAAAGGTAAAACCATTAACACGGTCCATGCATGTCATAAAAACCTTTAATAACCAAATAAAATTGAGTGTCATCTATTTGTGATTGCCATCTTCTATGGATGTTAGATGTCTATTAGAATTTGGTTACAACTTACCCCACATACAAAACTTATGCAGGCTTTTGGAGCATTGGATGTATAGTTTGGATTTAGATGTTGAATGAGAAAAGTTTGTCTGGCTTAGGATAGGTGTTTTTTCAATAAATAACTTATTAGACACACTCACTAGTATGTCTTTCATTTTCATATTTTAATCTCATTTCTAAGAAAAAGGACTTATTATTATTCATAGTAATTACGTATAGGTGTTTTTTAATTATTTTTCATTTCTATTATATTACAATTTAGAGTCAATGTGTTTTGATTGACTCATCTAATTTATTGAAAAAAATGGAGACTCAATCCTTTTTAGGTGTCAAAACTTGTGTCTTTCAATTTAAAAATAAGTATTCAGATACCGATTGAAATATAAATTTATTATAACACTTAATAATAAGGTGAAAAAAACTAAGTATCCTTATTACCATACCATCAAGATAAAAAGTAGTTTATGCCAAGTATTATTTGTAGGAATCTAATGTTCTATAGTGGAATTATGTATATTGCATGAAACCAAATTTGAGATAGAATATGCATGTTTATTATATGAATATCATGCATGTGCATGTATTTGTAGCTAAAAAATGTAGGACATGAAAAGCTCTTCAATTTGGAAAGTATTGGGATGAATATGCAAGCTTATTGTATGAATTTTATGTGTGTGTATATTTTTGTAGCTGTAAAATGTAGGACACGTGAAGTTCTATAATTTGATAAGTATCTAGATAAGTTATTAATTTTAATGTAGAGAATAAGAATTAACAAATCAAAGTGAAATAAGACATTTTTTTTAAGAATAAAATCAAAATATGAAAATGGAGAAGATATACCAGTGAGTTTATTTAATGTGTTGGGCATTCTAAAATCCCATAATATTTGTATTTGAGATACCACAAATGAAAATAAATAAATGCAAATATTTCTCCCAAAAAATTACTTACTAAATATTATTTTTGGTAAGAGAAATATTGTATTCAAGTATTATGAAAATTACATGAGTAGTAATTAAATTCCCTAAGGGAGAATCAAACCTTTTTGGGTGTAAAAAACTTATGTCTTTCAATTTAAAAATAAGTATTAAGATGTGGATTGAAATATAAATTAATTATCGCACTTAATAGTAAGGTGAATAAACCTAATTATCCTTAATACCATCAAGGTAAAAATTAATTTTTGCCAAGTAATATTTTTATGAATCTAATGTTCTATAGTGGAATTACGTACATCACATGAAACCAAATTTGAGATAGAATATGCATGTTTATTGTATGAATGTCGTGTGTGTGCATGTTTTTTGTAGCTGCAAAATGCAAGGCATATGAAGTTCTATAAGTTGAGAAGTATTGTTCTGAATACGCATGCTTATTATATGAATGTTGTGTGTGTACATATTTTGGTAGTTACAAAATGTAGGACACACGAAGTTCTGAAATTTGAGAAGTATTAAGATAAGTTATTGATTTTATTATAAAGAAAAAAAAAAAAAAGCAAAGTGCAATAAGTCATTTTTTTGTAGTAATAAATTCAAAATATGAAAATAAAGAAGACATACCAGTGAGTTTGTCCAATATACTGGGCATTCTTAAATCCCATAATATTTGTATTTAAGTTACCAAAAATGAAAATAAATAAATGCAAATATTTCTCCCAAAAATTTACTTATTGAATACTATTTTTGATAAGAGAAATATTGTATTCAAATATTGTGAAAATTACATAAGCATCAATTAAAATTTTTGAGTTAATAAGCTATAAAATATTTCTAAAAAAATAGGTTTGGCTCCTTAACAAACAATGCAGAGATACTAGTTCAAACATTAATTTTATTTAACATTCCACAATTATTCAATTAGCTAGCACAATGTGTATCCTGATATAGGTTTAGATATGATATCATAAATTCCTTTATAACTTTGATTTTGCCACTTTAAAAGGTGTGAAATTGATTGGAATGCCATCTTTAGATGCAACAATGAATCTATTGTCGATCGATGACAATATAAAAAGTTTGGATGTGTATTCTTATGCTACATCATTACATGGGACACATGTTATTTATAAATGACCGTCATTGGGTGTTTTCTATAATATTTACACACTTTATATGTTGAAAATCTAAAATAGGGTTTGTTCTGATAGTTTAATAATTGAGGTAGGACATTAACATCACTTCCTAATATGAAAATTATTTATAAACGAGTGTGTTTGAACTCATTTTTTTTTGGGTGTGGGGTAGGGGAGGTTCTTCATTTTCTTTGAAATTCTACAAACATCAATTAAACTCTTGACATAGTGCCAAAACCCTTGAGTAACTCTAAAGTACCAAAGGTTATAAAACAAATTGTGATAATCTACAACAATATTCATAACCCACCAATGTGACTTATTAAAAAAAATATAGATATCCTAACTTAATTAGGGCACCATAGGGTGTGTGCGCCCATCTTGAACAATTTTGGAGTCTAAACATCAAAACACAAAGACTTGTATAAGGGCTTGGCAAAATTGACTCTATTGATGTTTTATAAACATGTGGGTTTTGCCTGTAAATTATAGATTTAGATGTTAAATGAGATAAAGGACAATCACTTTATCAATAAATAACTTAATGGGCAAAGTCACTAATATGTCTTCTGCATTTTCATATTTTCATTTCATTTCTAATAAAAATGACTTATTATTATTGATATGAATTAAGTAGTGTGTTTTTTAATTATTTTTCATTTGTATTGTATTACACTTCAGAGTTCATGTGTTTTGACTAATTCATCTATTTTTTATTTTTTTTAAAATTACTGCCAAGGGAGACTTGATCCCTTTTTAGTGTAAAAACTCATGTCTTTCAATTTATATATAAATATTAAGATGCTGACTAAAATAAAGCAATTTATGCTAAGTAATGTTTTAAGAGATCTAATGTCATATAGTGGAATTACGTACATGGAACCTATTTTAAAATAAAATATACTTGCTTATGATATGAATAACATATGCATACATGTTTTCTAGCTACAAAATGTCTATGCATAATAACTGAAAGTGCTACTAAAATAATCTCATCATATTAAAAATTGTGTATAACTGAAAGTGTTATTAAAATAATCTCATCATATTGAAAATTGTGTAAGGCATGTCAAATCCTACAATTTGAAAAGTATTGGGATAAGTTTTTAATTTAAAGTATTGAATAAGAATTAAAAAATCAAAGTGCATCAAATCTTTTTCCTTAAGATAAAAAACAAAATATGAAAATGAAAAAGACATATTGGTGTGTCCAATATTTTGACCATTCTCAAACTCCATAATAATTATGTTTGAGCTACCATAAATGAAAATAAATAAATAGAAATATTGCTCCCAAAAAAATATTTATCAAATACTATTTTTAATAAGAGAAATAGTGTATTAAAGTATTATGAAAAGTACATGAGTAGAAATTAAAATTATTGAGTTAACAAGTAGAAAATGTTTCCAAAAAATAGATGGGCTTCTTATCAAATAATACCGAAGAAAAATAATCATCCATTATTCTTATGGGATGGGTTTATTGCCAAATAATTGAATCTTAATTTGTATGCTTACATTTTCAAGGGCAATTGTTTATTTATTTATTGCTTTAATCAGTAAATCTTGTAACATTGTAAAATATTTGGCATTGGATTGTTATGAAATTGATTGTAAGAGGGTATACAAAAGAGCGCGCGCGCGCGCACGCGCACGTGCACACACACACACACACACATATATCAAGTGAGCCAAACTTTTATCCATCCATTTGATCATGTATAGTGCGAGATATAAAAATCAAATGTTTTTGGAAATGTTGACTGTAGAAAGTGTTTTTAAGATGGTTAATGTGAAATTTTGTGTTCTAAAACTGTGTTTGACTTGGAAATAATTAAATAGAAATATTGCTTCAAAAAAAAATCTTGTCAAATACAATCCAACATTCAAATATCAAACAAGCAAGGCTATCAAAAAACTTGAGGTCAGTAAATACACATTATATATATGGAGCTTCTTATCACCATTATAATGTCAATTAATTATCAATACAAAAAAGTTAGATTATGGAAAATGTATTCAATAAAATACCAGTAGGGTTGTGATAGCTAAAGTTGATATCAATATTAAGGCTCAATTCCTTGGTAATAAACACATCACAGAGGTATATAATTTTTTACATAGTTTGAGAAGAAACCCTTTATTTTTTTGTTATTAAATTGGTATAACAATATCATATAAAAGATACAAATAATAGTATGTTTCAAAATTTAATCTAAAAATGGCTTGATAGATATGGTGGTTGAATGTTTGGAATGATTTAAGAATTGGCAAGCAAAAGAAATTCAAGACATGATAATGTAGAAGCTCAATATTAGCCTTATGCATCTATGTTTACCCAAGTTACCTCAAAAATTATTTTTAATAAAAAAGTGGTGTAATCAGGTCTACATTCTCGACAAGAATTATGATCAGTACATGAACTTATCAGAATATTTTGGGACAAGAATCCTGATCAAACTACATACTTTATCTATATAGGATGTATCATCAAAATAATTGTTTTGTCTTGACCAAAGGATAAATTCATCATGGCATGAAAAAAAATCCATTCTCATCATTTAAAATGTATATTTGGGTGGGTAATATATAGGCAATAAAAAATTCTCATTGATGTTCTATTATTTTTGATGCTATACAATTGTATTAAAGCCATGAAGATGTGATAAAGTTGTGCATGGATTTTTGTTCACCAGCTATAAAGACCTATCACCACTTTATAATTTTAAAAACTTATCAGTGTCACTTCATAAAATCTATTAATTTCCAATAGGTTACAACCAATCATGTAATAAACATCAAAAATATATATTAATCCTATTATAAACAAACAAGTACGTCAGAGTTGTAATTAACATATTTCATAGGAACTCTATTGTGCATGTTTGCTTAGAAAACTTGGGATACATTTGATTATTAATCTCAATTAAATGGATTTTTTTTTGGATTGATCAATGTATGTAATATTATTGCTATTATAAATACACCGTGTGGAGGTTGGCAATGCAACAAACAAGCAACATTGTGAGTCAGTGCCATTCTTATAATTAGTGATGACAATATATGTATCCTAGGGAAGTTGGGTGATGGTCATGTTGTAGTCTTTAGATTATTGCAAATAGCATAATTCAAAAAGATTTTGAGCTTGTTTTATGGTGGAATTTATGTGTTTTTACTTGGGTGGTATGTCTAAATTGTTTGTTACAAAATAAATAGGTTTTCAATTCTATTTTTATTTTTCTTATCAAGAATCTCATCCTATTTTTTGGGAAATGTTTACTATCTTGTTGAGTCAAAAAAAATTGTAATACTTTAATATAAGATTTTGGTTGATAAAAATAGTATTTGATAAGTACTTTTTTGGGAGCAATATTTTTTTATGGTAACTCAAATACAAATATCACTTTATTATTTTAGTCATAGCATGAGTGGATTAAAAAATTCATATATAATATTTGAGAATGATTCCATTTATGGTTAGTGTTGAAGTCACAGAGCCTGAGCATGTCAATGCCATTTATGTTATTATCATCCGATGGGTGTATGCGAGACAAAATTTACCACTCATGCATTTCCACTCATTGGTATATCTTCCTCATTTCTACATTTTAATTTCATTTCTAAGAAAAAAAATTATTATTATTCATATTAACTCAATATAGTGCTTTTTGAGAAGTATTAGGATAAGTTGTTAATTTTAATTTTGAGATCAAAAATTTAGAAATTCAAAGTGAAATAAGTTTTTTTGTTAGTAATAAAAATAAAATATGAAAATTAATAAGACATGCCAGTTATTATTTCCAATAAGTTATTTGAAAGGCATGTTGGGCACTCTCATATCTCATTATATTTATATTTTGGTTATTACAAATGAAAATAAATAAATAAAAATATCGCTTCCAAAAAATCGCTTATCAAATCATGTTTTTTATAATAAAAATATTGTATTAAATTATTTTTAAAATTATGTGAGTAATAATTAAAACTAATGAGTTAATAAACTAGAAAATGTTTCCAAAAAATGCACTAAGCTTCTCGACAAATAATGAAGAGATATTGGTTCCAAAATATGCATAATTATTTAAAACCTAGAATATAAAAAACATTCATTATTCTTCTAGGATGGGTTTATTACCAAGGAATTAAGCCTTGATTTGTAGTTAGTAATGTATCATTACTAATATAATAAATATGATTTTTGAAGATTGACAATCTAGCATTCAAGCATCAAATAAGTAGCGCTATAAAAAAACTATGGGTCAGTATATATAGATCATGTGTGTGTGTGTGTGTGTGTGTGTGTGTGCGCGTGCGTGCGTGTGCGTGTGCGTGCGCGCGTGCGCGTGTGCGTGCGTGTGTGTGCGTGTGTGTGTTAGTTATATGTGTGTGTGTGTGAGATTTCATCCTACCCTTATAATTACAAGTGATCATGGATACGTATGTCCAATCAACTTGATTACAATGTTTATTTGATTAGAAAATACCATATCTAGATATTTAGTATAAAAACTACGCATCAAAAATTTATCGTAGCTAAAATCTCGTCCATCCATGTGATAAAAACCTTTAATTATCATCATCCATCCCATCATGTGCATCAACCAAATGAATTCAAGTAGCATCTAAAGAGAAGTCTTTTATAGCCTGATGTATAGTTCAAAAATTGCTTATAGATTTTGTCATCTTTTGCGCTTAGATGAAAAGGCCCAATTTTACCCTAGAAATATGGTTGTGTGATTATAAATACAAAATTGAGACATTTTTTGGGTTTATATGTTGACATTAGACTATACGAGATAGATTTTTTTGTTGTGGAATCTTGGTTTAGAAGATGTTTTTGAGATGTTCAATGCCAAATTTTGTGGTCTAGAACTGTCTTTAACTTAGTAATTGATTGCCATTTTCTTATGTTCACTATAAAAAAATTTGTAGACAAAATATTATATCTATGCACAAATATTGCATCTTTTTTTTAATTGAAACAATGTTTCATTACTTCTCTTTATCACAGTTTTATGGCATTACTCCAAGAGATGTATGTATATACCAGTAATAGTGCATTGTAAGATACATCATATGGAAAGGATAGATTCATCATAACATCAAAAAGATGCCATTATAATTATATCTAAAGGTTTTGAAGTAATAGTGCCCTTTGAGGAAAACTCAGGAAGGATGATACAAATAAACTTGTAGAGGTAAAATATATGATTGCCAATCTCTATGAGTTGTATTTATCATACCAGTAATGCTACACCATTGAATACATTCATCAACCCAATAGACAAATCCAATCAATGGAGATTAATTTATCATGCAAAAAGTGACACATTTTATGAAGTGACACCAGTAAGTTTTTAAAATCACAAGATGGTGATAGGTCTTTATAGCTATCACTATTTTTTATCATTGATTGTTTAAAAACTGATATTTTAATTGTAACTTTATTACCTATTCTCTTATACCACTGGTGATATTTTTGTTCATGACATATATTCACATAATTCCACATGTTTAATTGGTTGACACATTGTGTATCCTAATGGAGGTTTAAATTTAATACTATCAAGTCCTTCCTAACTTTGATTTCACTGCTTCAAAAGTTTCAGATATGACCAAAATGGCATATTTTTATATTCTAATGAATTTATTGTGTGGAGATGACAATAGAATTGGTGACTTATTAACATTTGTTGTGAATTATCCTAATTTTTTTTGCAAGTTAATTTACTTTCAGGTTTCTCAAGGGTTTTGGCACCATGCGAAGGGTTTTACTGATGCATGCAACATTTCACATAAAATGAAGAAAATAGCCAAGAAAAAGTTATAACCCAATCGTTTATAAAACATGAATAGAGGTGATTTTGTTAAGACATTATATTTTTATTTTTATGTTTAAATTCCAAAATTGTTAAGTATGGTCAGACACACCCTATGGTATCCAATTAGGTTAGGGTATGTGGACAATTTTTTTAAATAACTAAATTTGTGATTTGTTAATATTGTTTTACATTATTGCAGTTTGTTTTGTAATATCTTTCACTTTGGGGTTTATCAAGGGTTTTAGCACTGTGCCAAGGGTTTTACTGATGCACACAACATTTCAAATAAGATAAAGAAATAATCCAAAAAAACCAGTTAAAACCCACTCCTTTCTAAGTTTGGTTTCACTAGTTGAAAACCTTCAGATATGTAGGATGGCATCTCTTTGATGTGATGATAAATCTATATTTTATCCATAATATACCTCTATGATGGATTTACTACCATATAAATTCAACTATCACAACCAAGTTGTGGTATAATGGTGAGGATGCAAGATACTCTAACTGAAGCAAAAATTATCGTATATATTGACCTGAAGGTTTTCAATAGTGTTACTTGCTCAATACTTGAATTCTAGATTTCCAATCTCATCAAGTTGTATTTATCATACTATTAATGCTATATTACTAAATACATCAATTAAACTAACATAAATTTTTCATTCCTATTCACTTATAACACTTGCGATTTTTTAATTGCTGACATCACCAATCAACTCACACAGCTCATTCCACATGCCCAATCAACTGAAATGCTCTATATCATAACAAAGGTTTAAATTTAATAATATTAATTCATTTCAAACTTTGATTTCACTACTTCAAAATCTTTAGATGTAACTGCAATAAAATCTTTTTGATGCATTGATAAATCTATTAATATGAAATTGTTGAGATCTCATGATTAGACATGTAGAACTATGAGATTGAAACCATTGAAATCCCATCAATGATTTTTTTTGATGCAATGGAAAATATATTAATATGAAACCATTGAGATCTCATGATTAGACATGTGGAACTATGTGATTGAAACTGTTGAGATATCATCAATAAAAATAGACTAATGTTACTTAGGGATAGAATTCAAAATAACCCATCTAAACCAACATCAAATAGGTGAAAAAATAATCATTAATTTTTATGTCAATAGGGTCCTAATTTTATTTACAAAACATCCCTATATTGGGTTTATCTAGGGTTAAATAGGGATATAGATAATTGTTGTAACATTGAAATGTACTATATTAGGTTTTGAGACTTATTTCAACTGACACAATGGAAACACTCCTAGGTGTAGGTGACCTATGATATGAGTGAATATATGGAGAAGCTAACTCCTTCTCAAACTATAGTGTACCTAACTTAGGATCAAGTTGTATCTTTAAAACCTACACTAACAAAGCATATATAAGCTACACTAAGACTCTATTCATGAAAAGAGAGAGAAAGAAGCTAAAAAAAACTTGAAAATGAAGTTATGCACCAAGGTTGAGTATATACTCTACCTACCTAAAGTAACATAATATAACTAATAAAAACTGAATTTTACTCTACACAATCTCCAAATTAATTTTCTCAAGCATAAGAGTTTCTTATGAAGGTGATGGCCTATGATAAAACTATAAGGGATGACCAAAAATTATTGTAATAGACACAATTAGTGATCTTCCACAACTAATCACTTGCATAACTAACTGTAACACAACATATGACCTACAAAATAGATGCCTACTTATACCAAGGTGAAGGGAGATGGACATACACAAGGGAGAACACTATCTGCCACATGTATAAATCAACAAAACACTAAAATCACACAAGAAACGATCTTATAAAAAGTAAAAATTTATCTTTATGCACACCAAAGGCCTTGATCCAGTATTACAAGTCTCTATGGAAGTAGAGTTTTGCTATACCTAGTAGAGGGATACAAAATAAGGCATTTCAAACCCTTTTTATAATAAATGAGAGCCAAGAGAGGAGAAAAGGAACTCCTATATTTCATAAATTTCATTTTTACATCATGATTCATCCTATTCAAGAGAAAAACAAATGGAAATAAGGAGCATTCAACTCTTCCCAATGAATTAATCTTATTCATGAATGTTTCTCAATGAAAGTTGGCATGGTAGTGGAGGAGGAGGTCAGCCTTGTTATTTTAGTCCTTTTATTTTTTTGTGGATGATGAACATACTCTTTTACAATTGTTATCCTTGAGAAAATCCTACATTGATTGCCTTAACAAACCCCTCTCTCCACACATGCATGTCAAAGTTGATTGAAAGGTTGACCTGAAAGTAGACCTCCAATGCCATTTGGACCCTTGAGGGTTGACTTGCCATGATTTACATTCATGTAGGGGTTACAAATTTTTAAGATCAATTTCTAATGCCTCATGTATTCATTCACTCTCTTTAATACTAATCACATCATTTATTGGCATGATGGAAGCTTGACTTGGTCCCTGCAGGCCTATTCAACATGCCTCCCATGCTTTAGATATGATAGAATTGAGGTGCTTGAAATCAGCCTTGGAGCCTTTATGAGGGCCTATTAGAGAGGCTGAGAAGTTGTATCATCACCATTATTATCTATAATATCTCCTTGAGAGGTTAATAAATGTGTGTTTCTATGTTTGAGATCATCTTGTTTCATCTCCTAACATATAACCGTGATTGTCTGAACCCTTGTTATGACTCCTAGCAAATCTATAGATGATATTGTAACATGATTGCATGCCTATAGATGAAAGTCTTTGGATTTTAATTACTTTAAAACTTCGATCTTGGTATACATATTGAATTCTTCATAATGGGGTTGTAGATCAGCTTAGATTCTCCCAAGAAGACCTGTAACCTAGTCATGAGCCTAATGCATATGCCCATTATCTTGTATACAAGCTAATGAGACTCAATTTGAAGTTTTAAGCCTTGTATGTTGCTCATGGGAATATTTTCCACCTATAAAAGTACCTTGTAGGCTTGTATACATACGTCCTTAAACATAAAACCTTATGCAATCTTGACAACTATTTTTGATTGCTTCAAGAAACTTGCTTACCTCAAACATGCTTTGAATACTTGGCCTAGGCCTAATTAAATTAAAGGCTCACATTTCCTTCTCGAGTAGCATGAAGGTCTTAATCAGTCCTGTAATCCCATATAAGATCTTGATTTTTAGTTAGGACTTTAAAGCATATGAAATATCCCTCCTTATTCATGCCTACAACCTTCATTCAAAGGTATTGAATCTTGTACCTTAGGTTATTCAAACTCATTCTCATATTGTAATAAAATACATGTTGAATACCCCTTTTTAATCTAAGAATCTCTCATTATCAATCATATGGGACTAGATGTGCTTGAAGGAACTTGAAGGCTTAGCTAAAACCATGGCATGCTTTACACATGTTTCACACCTTGAAGGTTAAATCCACGGAGCATTTTCACCTCCCTTGGATCATTTAAAACATTATCATAGGCTAGAAAAGGATGTAGAGGTCCTTGAGAAGCATTATAATTCTTTGAACCTAGAATTATCATATCCCTCTTTTCACAAGCCTACAACTTTGTTTGAATAGTCTTGAGGCCATGAACATATACTGCATATCTAATTACTTGACTCATGTTTTAAGACATTGGAAACCCATTGTCAAGCAACCAATATTGGAATACTTTAGAAACTACTCAAATTTTGATCCATCAAGGAGTCTACTTTGAAGTATGCAACTCATGAACTCTTCTTAACTAGCTTTGTAATATTGACTACCATGAAGGCTTACAAGGAGCCTATAGACATATAATCTTGATGATACAACCTCAAACTTTGAATTTTCATGCCTATAGTAGTTATTAAGGAGATTATAATATCCATTATCTTATCTTGAAACCTATATATCAATTTCCAATAAATCCTTTGATATTTCTAAAGGCTTGCAGGCGTATGCATGTTTATTAAGAACTTGAATCTTGTTATTTGGTCTTCATACTTCATGTATCAAAGCATCTTGGTCTTCTAGGCTTGTAACCATCATTATTATTGAAGGTATATTAGACTTTTAACCTTTCATTACCAAACTTTTCATTCACATCCTTCTCCTTGATAGTCCTCATTTTGTAGGTCTATAACTTGATTGTGTTTGAGACCTTGAAGAGGCTTGATCCTTCACCATCCTTCAACCTCAATCCTATATGGAAAAATTTAGGCTTGTTTTTAGTTGTCGCTAATTATAAAAAGCTTACTCTCTTAAGTACTTAAGAAACCTTCTTGGAAATCCCAAGTTTGCATATGAACCTACAATATTATAGTCATCATCAATCTTCATGCAATCTCCTTGGTAGGGTATTGGGATGCAAGGAATAAGTCCTTGTGCTTGTTTATTTCCCTTCCCCTAATAGGTAAACATCTTAAAACTTTTTAAAACCCCACTCTTAATTTATAGACCTATGAAGGTCTTTGTTCAAGTTAAAAACCTCATTAAAACCCTTGAGAATGGTTCCCATGGGTATGAAACCTAAAAAATCTATTTAGGTGATCCTATAGGATCTTTAAACCATTTGATTAATTGAAAACATCATTCATTCCTTCGAAATAGGCTCTAAAACAAAAAAAATTAGACTCATGTGTTCTAGGGTTAAACATCATTTTAAAACTACATGTGGTTTTTTTAACCATTTGATGTGTTAGAAGATCCTTGATTAAGATTCATGAATTAATGTAGTGCCTTGTATACCTATTAACATCCTCCATCATTTTCCATTCATTTATAGAAATGCATTCAAACTCTTAGTTGTGCCTTCTTCAAGCTATGTACAAGTAGATTCAGGGTGTCTTAGTGATTATTCATAGCCATGTTTCCTTCTTGCTACCTCCAAAAACCTAGTGATGATCCTTCAATACCTCCTCCATGCCCTCCAATGGCCATACCAATCCATTCAACTCTTGAACAAAGATGACTCATCCTTGAAAATTGCTTTTAGGTGCTTGCAAGTAAGGTTTCAAATCAATTTTGCCTTGTTAGGGGGTTTGTAGGCATTGCTTTCTTATTTTAAGGCCTGTTAAGGTTTGAAAATGATGAGGACCCCATTGACCTTATTTTTTGCTTGAAAAACATCATAAAGCTCTATAATGATTGAGAAAACCTCATAAAACCCTATAATTTCTTGTTAACCCTCATATTTGGAAGATTTCTTGCCTTGTTTTACATGTTAAGGTATCAAATAAGGCTTGATACACATTATATGTGATTTAATAAGGTTTTAGATCCTATTTCCATGAATGAAACTTCACAAACCCTTGCAATCATGTGCATTCAGGACCAAAATCTGCAATTTTCTAAACCTACAACTTCATGAAAGTTTTGTTTTCAAGAATTGTTTCCTTGAAAATTGTCACTTCTTTCATGAGTTAACTTTTCCTTTTCATTGAGGAATCTGCACATGATTTTGATACCATAACCCCCTTCAAATCTATGGTGTCTTCTCCCTTGGAGCTCTAAAAAACTTGCAACAGATGATCGAAACCTCATGTTTGAAGTTATAGGCCTTGAAAACATCATGAAGCCTTAAATTGGGTGATTTTCCCTTTATATATTTATTAGTGAACCTAAAAAAATACCCATGAATAATGAAAATTCTATGATATTTCTTGAAGATGAGTAATGATTCAAATAACTCATACACTCTGCTCATGTTAAGAGAGTTGAGTGTCACCAAAAAGCAAGAATAGAGGGAAATCATTAATTTCAACACCTCTTTTATCTTTTGTATTGATAGGAGAGTTGGAAGAGGGTATTTAATGAAAGTTGTGACATTTTTAAACTTTAATAATGACCCACTTTCTTAAAATGACTTTAATGACCTCAAATGGGACCTCTTGACCTTTTATATCCTCGTAAACACTATTTATGATCTTCTGCTTTACTTATGACCTTATTGTACATTGGGAAGTGGTTAAATAGGTCTATAAAAGGTTGTGTTGGCACTAACCATGGAGTGAACCACAAAAATATTGATGTGACCTTATATAATATGTTAAATGCATCCATATATTGACAATTATGCATTAGGTCCTTTGCAATGTCAAACATCAACTTACGACCTTTTAGAACATTTCAAACCTTCTTCCATGACTTGAAAACTTGGTATAAGACCTTGTTAGACACATTTATCATTGAATCACCCTCAAATAGACCCTAATTCAAACATGAACCTATACAAGACCTTTGACAAATCTTTTACATTGGTAGACATCCATAATCTAATAGAGGTAATTTGGGAATCATTGGTTATGAAATAGAGCTTTGACAAGGTTGCAATGAATTCACATAAGACTTTTGATACATTAATTTATGAAAGATCATGAACATATACCTTTTACTAGGCTAACACCAACCTAAGATCTCAAATATGCCTATTGGGTCTCAATTAAGACTAATCTACTTAGGGAACATGAATAATCTTGGACATCCCTAATTCTAAGCCCTAATAGTCATCATGAAGGTACTATGGAGCTCATACTCAACTAATTTTTACAAATAATAGCCCTCTCCAATTGTTATGGTGGATAGGATAACCAACAATAGCCTAAGGTACAATAGTGATAAGTTTTATAACAAGACAACTAGATGTAAACTCAGATATAACATATGTTGAATTCAATAAACTGAGATAGGATAAAAATAGTAACTTCAACTATGGTAGATATGGAAATGATAAATAATTAATTTACTTAGTTATATTTGATGCTAACATAGTTATTTATATAGAATAGGTAGGAATCATATTGGAAGAGGGCTCTAGAATAGTCACCAAATTCTGATTTGAGTGCCTCTAGAGCTATAGACACTAGCATCATCCTTGGATGTTACATTGATGCTACTATGTAAACTTGACATAGGTATATTATATGGAATACCTAGTATAAAATAATACAACCACCTATATGATTCTAGGTTTTTCTTTGTCTTTGCTCTGGCACATTCAAATCTGGGTCATGGACTGTCACTCTTCATGAAAGTGTAAAACCCTAGTTCTTCATCTTTATAGTGGCCCTGGGGAAAAATGGTTTATTGGGCACACATTGTCGAGCTGACCCCAAAGACCCCTCTATCAATGAGTGCTTCCAACATAACCAATACTCCAAAGAGGGCCTCATACTGATATAGTTCTGCCCTACATGTTGGCTTATGTTTGAATCATGCAATATGTGGAAAGGAAGTACAATAGTGACCTAGCTTGTAACTTGTAAAATAGATCTCTTAGGCTATTCCTTCAGTACTTCAAAACTATGTACGTGTTATTCCTATGACTAATATGAGAATAGTATAAAATAAGAGAGCTTTGCTTTATTGAGTTCTTGATTGAATATTTTTTATAAGTTATCTTAGATAAGTGTTAGTTGAGAATGAATTTGGAGTGATTATGAATATATGCCACTCCTATCAGGGAATTACTCAAATTAAAACACTTAGGCTGACCATTAAAATACATTTCATTTTTAAATTCTATGAATTTAGGGCATTGGACACTTACGTCAGAGTATGACACCTGCATGGACGTAGGTGTTTGTCCAAGACACTAGTAACTACGTAAAAATATATCAACATGTCTATATAATAATAGTAGAATCTCAACTAGCAAACAATTACACACATAAGAGCACTCAAAATCAAGTTAACATATAATGGTCCTAGGACACCACAAACAAGGGGCATGTTCAAATATAACAAAATCAAAGGGATGTGGCTTAGTCAAACATCTATAAAAGTAATAATGACATATTCAAATGTCCATACAACAAATAATGACATATTTAAATGTCAAAGAAATCACATATAGGCATGGGGACAACAAATAAAGGAGAATATTTAAATGCTCAAACAAGCAATATAATAGCAAGATAAGGCACTCAAAGAAGTACATAAAGGAAATTATAAGCAACCAACATAAACATATCATAGTAGCTTATGGATCAAATATGTTAGCAAAAAATATCAACTGCATAATATATCAAGTACCCTGTGAAAGATATAATCATGGATAAAGGCATGTGTAAGTACATATAAGCTCAAACATGATAATGAAAAGTGATCCTCAAACCATAAGACATGTGAAAATCATGATCATAGAAGTGGATTCTCCCACTATCCATATGACATGAGTAGAGGGAAGAACCAACATTTGGAATATGAATAGATCATGTATCTATGTATGCATGTATCACACTCGTGTAGAAGTAAAGAGTAGTTGATATGTCATCCATTAACATGGAACTAACACATATATTCCAATAAACTAATAGAGTATGTAGGTGCCAAAAAAAAATTGGGATTTTTTATTTTATTTTATTTTTTTTGGGGGGGGGGGTATTTTTGGAATATGTGAAGAGGAAATATCATCCTATGATCCCATCCAAATAATGGTCATGTGTATCTCCCACTTGAAACCTATTGTAATGAATTTTTAGTACAGTCAAGGAGCATGTGTAGGTGTAATATTTGTCATTGTAGTGTCTATGATCCTCTATATATTTATAATATGACTCTATGGCCATGAAGGGATAGTATAAGTAGTAGGGGTTCATGGAACCCTTTGTGTGTGTTTTGGTTTCTTTGGAATAATAATACTATAAACATGTTTAGGTGCTCTAAATGTTTGAATATGGTGCATAATATAAGATAGGGATTTTTTAGAATCCACTATATGTATTTGATGTAGTGGTATCTAAATTATTGGCTACCTAGTAAAGGGGATTGCCTATTACTGACCCTTTTACAGTGGATTAACCTTTATAGGTTTGATATTTAGTTGTTTGGGTATAAGTTTTTATTGTTCAAGAGGATGTTTATATGGGATTCTATAAACTATAATTACCCAATTGGCATGAATGTATTTTATGCACCCATGCATTGCAAAAGGTATTGCTCGAAGTGTATGGATCCAAGGTCTTACAAATAACATATCAGAAATTCTCATGGAAGGTTTAACTGAAAAGGTAGTAATCACATGTGTGGGACTGAATTATAAAGGTAAGTCAATCTTACCAAGGACCTTATGGGAGGTCCCATTTAATGCTCTAACTAATCTAGTAGAAGGATGAAAATTGTGATGAGTATAACCCAAATGCACAAGTAATTGCATGGTGCAAACATTTTCACTTGCACCATTATAATTCATAACATTGTATAGGGTGGTTATCAAGGAACATTCAAATAAATAAATAATGAATATCAGAGTCATCATCCTTGATCACAGTATCATTGAAAGTAATAGAAGGTATCTGAATCATAGGAGGTATATGTTGGGTGAATATTTTGTCGAGCTAACTAGTGACCAAAATAGTTCCTATCACCACAACATAGGGAGATGGGTCATCCAATGTTGCAAGTTTACCACATCCAAAGGGGACAAATCTCTCCTCTCATCAAGGGGAGGGACAATTTTGTCCATGCAGGACCAAAATAGTCATATGTTGTCTAAAAAAATGAGGATTCATTTTTTTAGGGACAACAGCTGGCTCCTATTGGGGAACTTCCTTCAGATAATAACTCGAAATAGTTGAGGGGAGTAGAAACCAAAATATCTGGTGCCTTGAAGTGTGCCATTGGGCTACAGAGTCATGCTATCCAAAAAGAAAGGTGACAAAAATGAAATGAAAGGCACAAAATAGAACTAAAGACTATACAAATATACATATGTACAAATGAACTTATCTAATGCCTCAAGATTTGAAGTGCTTCAGATGCCACCCATTGTGAGACAATGATAATGGCATCCCATCCTGATAAACCAATAGGAAACCATTTTGTCCCTAGAATCAATGATGGGCAAATGGAACTCTCCACCAAGAAACCACTTTTCTATGTCTTCCCCTTGGTTTTCTTCTCTTATTTCCCCAAAGCAAGACTTGACTTTTGGTCCAAAAACCATGAATCTTTGCTCTCCTAGCAAAGAGTTAATTTTCTTGATTTTGATGGGCAACAGCATGGCCTAGTACCATAATTTGTTGTTCTGATAGCTCAGCCTAGTACATGTCTTGATTGTCCCCCTCAGATATCTCAAATTCTTCTTTGTTTGGAGGAGAGAGTTCTTTTGCACTTATGCCACACTCCACCAATTCTTCTGCTATTTCATCCCTACCTGAAGACTCAAACAAAATTTGAGCTATAGGGGCTGCCATTTGGGTCTTGACACATTTGACATGATCAATTATGTCAAATGGCTGGGTTGGACTAGGCACAGGGGATGGGAGTTCTTCCTTTTGGTTTATAGGAGGGGTGGGAGGACTAGCCTGTGAATTTGAATTAGAAGGTGCAAAGATGTTCAATGTACTTACATCTTTGGCAATCACCAGGTCCTTTGACTAGAAAGGAAGAGGGGTTCTCTGCTCAGTAATTGAAATTACTAGTTGGGGTCACTCCTCTATCTTCTCTTTATCGGCCTGCTGGGTTGACTGATTCTCAGACCTAGTGAATACTGCGTATGATCCTTCGATTGCTTCACCTTCACTTCTGGGTTCATCCTGGAATTTCATGAAACCAATGTGGGAGTTTCCAATTGATTCTTCTAGATCCTCCTTGAAGAGATCAACTCCATTTTCTTGCTCAAACTCAGGTTGGAAATAGGAAACATGTTTTGTTTCCAGATATCCAACTATTGAGTTGGTTGGAGGTGTTTCAAGGGCAAGGTTCCTCTGTGGGGGAGGAAGATGATTTGATTACCCTTGACTTCTAGCAGCATTGCCTTGATATGGCTGATTGGGGAATGTCCTCCTTAACATATCTCGATTAGGAGGAGCAGACATACTTTGGGCCATTTGCCTTTTCAAGGCTAGCAGTTCATTTGCTAGCTTTTACACCATTTGATTAGTGGTGGTTGAAGGTGGATACTCAAAAGATGAAGAGGATATACCTCTGTTAGGATCTCTCCTTATCTTTCCTGCCAAGATAAGGTCATCTTCTAACTCAGTAGCCAAGTCTTGAGCAGCCTCAAGGTCTATGTGTCTATCCTGTCTCAACAGAAAACTCACTTCAAGCAGCTGTGAGTTGATGAAGAAGCACATGAGATTCTGAGGTGTCAGCTGGGTGACCATGGGAATCCTGTGCCTTAGCTTGTTGAACCTGACAATAAAATCCCTCATAGGCTCATGAGGTTCCTTCTTCATATGAGTGAGTTGGGCCAGTAAAGCATGCACATCCTCTATAGGCTTGAACTTGGCTTCAAATTTGTCTTTGAGTGTATCCCAGTCAGTCACTGATCCATCTTGCAGATGGTAGAACCAGTCTACAACAGTGCCTTGTAGTGTCTCCACGAATAGCCTGACTACCACATCTTCAAATTCCACCCGTATAACACCACAGGCTATGTTAAAGGCTACAATGTGTTCATCAGGGTGAACTATCCCATCACCAAAGAATTTGGGGAAATTTTTCCTTGAACTACGTGGAAGCTCATGCAAGGGTGGAGTCAAATTAAGTGGACCAAAAGAATTACCCCAGGGGCCTCAAACTACCATGATTTAATTATGTAAAATAGGGATAACAAATCCAGGTGGAGTGGCTAGATTGCAAAAAAAAATGGAAAAGAACTAGCCCTACTTCAGCTTGAGGCTTGAGGCTTCAAACTGCACACTCTTTCCCAGCAGCTCTGGTTTTACAGACCAGATAAAATAACGAAAGTGGAGGAAGATGGTAAGGCTATAATGATAATGGGTAAGACATGGAGTAGATTCACCAGAGTCTGTAATGGATAAGGGTTATAATGATTATGGGTAAGACACAGGTGATGTTTCAATCTAAAACTTGTGGTTCCAAATTGCACAAAATTACTATCCCTAGCAGAGTCACCAAAAACTGTTGGGTGAATATTTTGTCGGCCAGCTAACTGGTGACCAAAATAGTTCCTATAACCACAGCATAGGGAGATGGGTCATCCAATGTTGCAGGTTTACCACATCCAAAGGGGACAAATCTCTCCTCTCATCAAGGGGAGGGACAATTTTGGCCATGCAGGACCAAAATAGTCATATGTTGTCTAAAAAAATGAGGAGTCATTTTTCAGGGACAATAGTATACATACCAATAATATTATCTAATGGGTTCCCATGATGTAATGGAGGAGGATGTGCATTATATGCCATTTACACTTTTGGTTCCTTCTTATAATGGTCTTGTCAATGGTTCTTAAATATTTTCTATTTCTAATGATCACCAGGTTGTGAACCTAATTCCTTGAGAGGATCATCAAATGTAATATTTTGGTCATCAATAAGGTCTTAGATCTTATGATTTAATGTAAAACATATGTTCGTATAGTATCCTTATCGATGGTGATAATCACAATAAGCATTTGCAACATATCCTTTGGGTAAAGGTCTATTCATATCAACCTCTATGGAAAGAGGGAGAGATATAATATGACACTCTACTAATTGTCAGAGTAATAAAGTGGGAGACTTAGGTAAGCATGTAAATTATGTCCTTGGTGCATTAGATAAGATAAGATGATTAGGCTACTGTGAAACTATGTTAACCATGGTTATTGCTTCATTTTTAGGCTCAAGACATTTTAACTTATAACTTGGTTTGATTGTAAATTTGGCACTCAATGTAGATGTAGTTGGTGTCTTTGCTACATACTTGAGATTGTTCAATGAAATGAACTTCCTTTCACAATCCCATATAACATAGCATAATTCATCAAAAGATTTGAAATTATTGAAAATAATGAACTCATGTAAAGGATCAAGTAAAAAAATTCTTGAATATGTCTTTCAACTCCTTATCTTCCATAGGATTAGTCATTTTAGCCAATATTGTCGTATACCTCAAGACATATTCATTGATAGGTTCGTTTAATCCTTGTTTGATTTTGGAAATTTGAGCATAGGAAAAATTTTAAAAATTATTAATGGAAAAGTGTGCTAAAAATTTATTTGCAAGAGGTTTAAATGCTTTCACATATTGGAGAATTAAACCATAGAACCACTTCAAAGCATAGTGATTGAGGCTTCTTGGGAATAATTTGGTCAAAAGTTTATCATTAGAGACATAGTCAAGGCATGGCACATAAAAGAATCAAATATGTTGTTCAAGATCACCCTTTCCATCATAAAATGTGAACTTAGGTACAACAAAACTAGTTGGCAAAGGGTGCAAAAATATCTCAAGTGCAAGAGGGTTATGTAACACATCTTAAGAATCAATAGTATGAGGAGAATTTAAAGCATTTTGTTCAATGTTTGTGACCTTGTCCTCCAATATATTTATAACTTGAAGGAGTGTTTGAACTATGGTCCCATTGGCATTTAGATTAGTAAGATGAATAGTCACTAAAGGGGATGTCATCATGGTTTGAATAGGCATAAAAGCTAGTATTCAAGTGGAAACATTTGTTAGCCCCATGCTAGATGTTACACTAGTAGTTTTAGGAAACAAAGGTTGGAAGACATAATCTATGCCTCTAATAGATGTAGGTAGATTGATTGGGATGGAATCAGTTGTATTACCTTTTAAGGACTCACCATACTATGTGAAGAAGCCTTAGTTTTATCATGTTTACTTATTTCATCTCTTGTAACATACAAAAATGCATCTATTAAACTCTTGTTATTATTGAGATGAGTAATCAATGATTCTTTTTCTTCCATTTGAAAATAAGTTTTTGAATTAACATTTTCCATTGCTTCACAAATGAAAAATTTAGAATTTTCAATAAGGTACAACAAATAAGAAAATATGAAACACAAAAACCCTAATAGATTGGGGTTATCTAGGGTTAAAGTGGGATAGAGATATCCTAAGGTACAAAGGTGATAAGTTATCTATATAGAAGACTGTTAGGTTGTGGAGCTAAAAGCTTCACTGATGTAGACATGGAGGAGGTTGTTGAGGTTGCGGAGGATTTTTGAGTTGCAGAACGAGTTGCAGGGAAATCGACGTCGGTCTGATCAACTGACATCAGTCATATTACAGTGCAGAAGCAACCGACGTCGGTTATAAGTCGGCCAACATTGGTCAGGAAGGAGCCGACATCGACAACCTGTGTGTGCATGCAGTTTGCATGCGGGTTCTAAACTGGTCTATTTTTGGATAGTCAGTTTGCATGTAAAGACTTAATTTAGTCTTGGAGTTGCGAGTCTAATTATTGTAATTAAGAAAGTCTAATTATTGTATGCATGAGATCTATATAATAGACTCATGGGCTGTATTGTAAAAGTGTGCTAGAAAGCCATTGTGCTTGAAGAGAGAGCAAGAGTAGCTCCTCCTAGTTTCAAAGGGGTGCTGAGTGTGTATGATCAGGGAGAGTTGTAGGTGGTGCAAGTTCTACTAAGAGATCCACCGGGGTACTGGTTGAAGAATCATGAGGACTTGGTGAGGCAAGGACAAGGGTTCTTCAGGGTGTAGAGATATTTACATGGTAAGTAAGGTCTGTTGATTTGCAGGTGGCAGCAAGGAAAGGGAGATCTACTTAGAGTACGATTGTGTACTTGGTGTACTGGCAGCGTTGTTACTGACTGGTGGAGGTGAACAACAACTCTATATTGGAGTTGATTGTTATGACCGTGATGAGAGAGTGAACTATTGAAGGAGAATTACAGGTGAACCCTAGAAGTGTGGGAGCTCTAGAGGTGTGGGAAGAAGAAGTGCGGCATCTTCTTTATTGTATTTTCTTCTAATTGAGTATTAATACAAGATTGTGTATTGTCTCTCATATCCTGTGTTGTTTCATATTTCTAGTTACTTATTCATTCTAGTTAAATTCCGTGTTTAGTTTCTAATACAAAGGTAATCATATATGCTCTAATTGAGGAGCAAGATCCTGACAAGTTGGTATCAGAGCATGTTTGTTGTTCTAGGTATGTTAAACTCAAATATAACATATGTTGAATTCATTAAATTAAGATAGGCTAATAATAGTAAGTATAATTATGCTAGATATGGAAATGACAAAGAAGCAATGTACTTAGTTGTTTTTGATACTGACATAGTTCTAGATCTAGAACAAGTAGGAAGCAGACTAGAAGAGGGTTCTAGAACAATCACCAAGTTTTGATTTGAGTGCCTCTATAGCTATGGACACTAGCATCAACCTTGGATAATTTCATTGACACTACTATTTAAACTTGATGCAAGTTTTATGTACAAAATATATAAAATAAAAGGATGCAACCACCTAGATGCTTATGGGTTTGTCTTTTTCTCTTCAATCTAGTGCATTCATATCTAGGTCATGGACTGTCTCTACTAATGAAATTATAAAACCCTAATTTTCCATCTTCATAGTGACCCTAGGGAAACATGGTTTAGTAGGCACACAATGTTGAGTTGACCCCAAAGACCCATCTATCAATTATTGTTGCCCATATATCCAATACTCCAAAGAGGGCCTAAGACTCATGTAGATCTCCCCTATGTGGTGGCTTGTGTGTGAATAATACAATATGTGGAAAGCAAGTACAACAATGACCTAGCTTGTAACTTGGAAAATAAGGATCTTAGGTTGCTCCTTCAATACTTCAGACTTGGGTATATGTTGTTCATATGACTGATATTAAAATATGATAAAACAGGAAATCTTTGCTTTATTGAGTATTTTACTGAATGATTTTGATAAGTTATCTTTGGTATGTGCTAGGTGAGGAATGAATGAGGAGTGATTGTAAAACTATACCACTCCTATCAGGAAATAACTCACATTAAATCACTTAAGCTAACCATTAGAATGCATTTCATGTGTAAATTAGATGACTTTAGGGCACTGGACACTTACATCAGAGCAGGACACCTGCATCGATGTAGGTGCCTGTCTAGGATGCTAGTGTCCAGGGAACATGAAAGTAGATACATAATAAAAACTTTTAGGGATGGTAGATACATAGGGTTTAATCATTATGGTAAATACAGAAGGTCTAAGTCATCAACATAAGACACATTAGACCAAGAGATAGGTTGAGGGGAATAATAAAGAGTAGATGCAAGACTTTCAAAAGTGGGAAAGGTTTAGAACTACGAGAAACCAAGCTCCACTATATCCTTCCTACTCACAATTCACCTCCACATTCATTCTATTACTTGATTCCATTCTACACCCAAACAAAAACACACAACATGACCATCACCAAACTTCCTTGGGATACATATAACATTGAAATGCCTTCAACTCACAATGTTGGTTATTCATTGCTAGAATGTTGAATTGCCCATTTGCTTGAGTTATATTTATAATACCATCAATGTCACATTATTAAATGCATTTATTAACCCAATAGACAATTCCATTAAATGCAAATTATGTCATTGTAACATCATAGATTCGTCATCACATCTAAAGATGCCATTCCAGTCATGTCTGCAAACTATAAAAGACACATTAGTAGGAGAAACTACTCACTAGAGTTTTATTTTTTTTATGTCATACAACTGTGATAAAGGCACGAAGATACGATGAATTTGTACTTGCATTTTTTCGTGGATATTAATTTTATTTACCCTTCCATAACTGTTACATAGATGTTTGAAAGTACTTTTATGGGTTGTCAAGTGATTGAACTGCCTATGTTATTCTCACCAAATCTCCATTTTGGATTTGTATTCTTCTGGTACACCATTGCATGCAACAAAGGTTGTTTGTAAATGAGTGAGGTTTGGGTGGTTTCTATAATCTTTTCACACTTTATGTTTGAAATAACGGAAGAGGGTTTGTTTTGGTTATTAAGTAATTGAGGTAGGCCATTAACATCACTACCTAATTTGAAAATTGCTTATATTTTTGTGTTTTTTTCTTCTTTTTCTTTGAAATGTTGCGTGCATTAGTAAAACTCTTGCTTTTGGGGGGTTTTTTACTTCATTTTATTTAAATTTTTTTGTACATTAGTAAAACCCTTGGTATGATGCCAAAACCCTTGAAAAACCCCAAAGTAACACATAACAACTTCATGTACAACTTTATCGCATCTTCATGGCTTTAATACAACTGTAAGGTATCAAATTTAACAAATGTCAATGAGCATTTTTCCTTTCTTACATAGTTCTTAGCCAAATGCATAATCCTAATACTAATATTTTGTGTTAGCATCTGTTGAGTTTCCTTTGTTACCAATTATTAAATCATTGTAAACATTTAGAAATATTATACTTTTTTTATAGTGTGTTGATATATTGATTCATTAACACAATACAATAAATGTTTTCTTCTCACACTATATAAAAAATTATACCTTTGTGATGCATTTATTACTAAGGAATTGAGCCTTAATACTGCGAAACTCTAATATGCTATATATATCTCTAAAAAAAATTAACCATTAATAAAAGAGAATGCACAAATTGTAAATAAATAATAGATATTCAATTATAACAGACCATGCTAGAGGCCAAAATCCCAATAGAACTAGTTTTTAAATAGTTGAGAGGAGGACAAGGTCTACTTTCCTCTTCTCCATTCTTGAGCAGGTTGTCTATGTCAAGGATATGCTTTTGTAGTGAGAGTATCACGTAAGTAAACCATAAATATCTCATGCCTACTTACAAGCGGTTATGATCTTTTGAAGATGGTCCCTCTCCACCAACAATCATTGTCATAGGTTTCCACTACATCACCAATGGAGCAATTGAGGGGAAATTGGATGGATGGATGCAAGGGCTCTCCCCCTCCTCATCTATAACAAACTTGTTGTACCAAGTTCCACCATATCATTTTGTAACTACACTTTGTTATTAAAAATAATTTTGAGGTTAACTTGAGAAAATGCAGATGCATAAACATAATATCGAGCTTCTTGAATTTTCTTTGCTTTCCAATTCTTAAATCATTCCAAAAATTCATAACCATCATACTTTTTAAATCATTTTAGATTAGTTTTTGTGACATATTATTATATGTATCTTTTTTATAGTGTTCATTTATTGATTCAATAAAACAATTAAACAAATGTTTTCTTCTCAAACTATGTAAATAATAATATACCTCTGACACATTTATTACCAAGCAAATGAACCTTAATATTTTTACCAATTTTGAATTTTACAACCCAATGCCATGGCGCAAACCACACTAATCTAACATGTATGTACCAATAATCACTTGCTATTATAATAGCACAAAGAAACTCCACATATATAATGTGTATATACTGACCTGAAGATTTTTCACACCGCTACTTGTTTGATATTTGAATGTTGAATTACCAATCTTTGGACAAATTCAACAAAATTGTCTAATTTTGAACCAACATTTTTGCATTGTTTCTTATAAAGCAAATAGGTTGTCGATTCTTTCTTTATTTTTGTCGATAAGTCCAATGTAGTTCTTTGGGAGCTTTTTAACTCAAAATTTATCATAATACTCCACTACAATATTTATCTTATTAAAAATAATATTTGATAAGTAATTTTTGGGTAGCAATATTCCTATTATTTTATTTTCATTTGTGGCAACTCAAATCTAAATTTCACTTTCTTATTGAAGCTCATAATAGGATAGAATATGAGACTACCTAAAATGCATCTAAAAAAACTTATTGGAGACACTCATTGGTATGTCTTATATTTTGTTTCTCTGTTCCAAGCTTCTTCTCTCATTTGTCTTCAATTACTATTTTATCAAGTGTAAAAAATTTAGTTTATGAATTTGAATAAAGACTAACTCTCTGTTATAGTTTTAGTTGTACTAATGCAACTGTAAGTTGAATTTTGATGTTGTATCTATCTGATGTGCTTCTTCTTATACATGCACAAATTATTTCTCTTTTGTCATACTATTATTTCATAGATAAATAAGTTCAACACTGTACTTGACAAACTCAACACCCTAAGGTACACAATGTTCACCTGCGATAGCATTTGGGGAGCCTCAACTCTTAGCTTTGTCAAAAAAAAATATTGTTGGCCTTCAAAATTCCAATGCATGTTGGAATCAGAAAGGATACAAAGTTCTCAGTTGTATTCTTCCCAAGAATAGTTTTAAACAATTGGTTTTGCATCTTTATAGTTTTTGAAAGCATGAGATTTTTAGAAGCCAATATGCGAATCAATGTTGATTGGTATATTTCAACTAAAGGCTTTGTATTTTAGTATTATCTTATTTTGTATTATTTTTTTACCCATGCATTTTTTTTCTAGGTGTGCATTTTGAGACAATAAAACTTGTTTATTAAATATAGATTTTTTTTAATTGATACATCCTCCCAAAATTGATGTTCAATGTAATTGTGCAATCTCTATATAAGAGAACCAATTTTACTTTACTCTACAAAGAAGTAAGCAATGTTTTCTGATCTCAATTTATTTGATTTTAAAGCTCAATGACATAAATATTTTCATTTGTAATATTTTGGATATGGTGTGAAATGAGAAAACTTACCCACTATGTTTCTCACTAATTAAGTTGTTTATTTGTTATAAATTACAATGCTTTGAAAATAATGTCAACAATAAACATTTATAGCATGCTTATTCTTTGAATTACACTTTATTTATTTTCCTATTTAATTGAACAATATGGTTTATTGAAATGACATATAACAAACTTTTATAATTCACAAAAATACTCATTTTTAATTTCTCCCAAAAAAAACTTATTTGAAACAAATTATATTAAAAAATTTATACAGTACATAGAATCTACTTTAAAATCATCATCAAAATTTACATAAAATTCTTTATTTGCAACTTTAAAAAATTGCAGAAAATAAATAAAATTTACATAAATATCTTTGTTTCTACACAAATATTGTTTACAATTCAAATAAATAGTTTGTCAAAAAACCAAAAAAAGATAACTACAATATAAAAAAATTGTTCCTCGTATCTTCACTTACCAATGCAACAAAGACTTGCATTATAATTTATTATTATTAAAGTGACATGGATGTGATTAAACTATGTAATAATAATGTGATCACCCTTCTCCACTAATTAAAGCAAGTTTGCTGCCATATACACACAACAAACTCTTAAAACAAAAAATTGCATCCCTTACAGCATGCCTTACACCATCAAAACAACTGCTAGTATACTGTCATGTGTTGCTCAATAAGAGTCCTAAAAATGATGACAAAAAATGTATGATGAAGAAAAAATATTTTCAAATATGTCTATCCAAAAACTTTAAATTAGTATATATATCTTAAATACATCTATATAAAATATGCTTTCATGTTTTCATATATCATATTGATTAATAAATTTATTATCTTTTTCTCTACTTTATTCATTAATGATAAATGTCATTCATTTAACCACATTAGTATGTTAAGTTTGGAAAAAAATCTGAAAATGAAAGAAAAAAAAAGATCTCCAATTTTATGAGCAAGATATTACAATTTTTCTATTAATTTCTCTAACAAAAAGGAAAAAGTTAGAGATAAATAAATGAACATCTAATTTAAGAATAAGGTCTTTTATATAAATCAAATAGACATCAAATTTATCAATTATAAAATGATCAACTCCATCCATTACACGCCACGCCACCCCACCCCACCATTACGATTATACTTTTCCTAGATACCTATCTGATTACGCCTCGAGTATAAATGGGAGCTTGATAAAGTAGCCCCCTCCACCTATCTAAAAATATATGAGACACAGAAATAGGGACCAGGGATAATTTTAGTGGCTATAAGTATGTTTTTTAGATTTTTAAAATGGCTAATTTTGTGAAAATATGCATAGGTCAAATAACCTCAATTTTATACAATTTCATAGTTGGGACACATATTCACCTTATAGATTATACTCAATCCTATTTTAGGACACAGATTCGTCAGAGTTACTACATATGTATGGATCTAGTTCACTAAGAAATTATATGAGAGATGTATAGGTTAGTCTGGGATTGCCAAGTGTATGTATGTATGTATGTATGTAAATAAGGACCACGTATGACACAATAAACTTAAGGTAATAATTATATTTATTATGTGAAAATGTTTTGAATATTCTTTGGCACCACATGTTCTTCCTTCTATATAGTTTTAATAACTAAAAAACTTAATAATAAATAATTTTCAAACCTAATGTTTATTTTATTTCTAGCATTGAATGTGGTGCGGGTGGAATTAAAGCTATGGGGTTGAAGTTTAGATCTTGCCTATTTTTTAGTGAATTGGAGCCAAAATATTGAGGGGCCCACGGCAAAATTTAATGTTGGTCCAACATGTCACCCGTGGGATTAATGGAAGTTGCTTGAATACATATGTGATGATTTCTCAATTTTTCCTGTCATTTATGCAAGCTCTTGGGAGAAACAAAGCTCTTATAGTCGAAAGATTGGGATGAAATGTTGGAAATGAAGGTGCAAATAATTTATAAATTGGTTTCCTTGTGATTGCAACTACAAGGTATGAATTTGTGTTTCTTTGTTCTAGAGACTAAGAATAGTTGTTTACATGCATAGTCATTTGTCTTGAAATAAATAAATATAATGATAAGTTCCCTAAAAAGCATTTATTTAAATATTTTTGCTGACAATTTCTTGATTTTTCTAGTCATTGATGCAAGCTATTGCCAGAAGCAAAGCTCTGATAGTCAAAAGATTTGGCCAAGAGGTTGGAAATGAAGGTGTAGACAATTTCTATGTTGATTTCCTTGTGATTACAACTACAAGGTATGAATTTGTGTTTCTTTATTCTGAAGACTGAGATCAGTTGTTTGCATGCATAGTCATCTGTCTTGAAATAAATAAATATAATGATAAGTTCCCTAAAAAGCATTTATTTAAATATTTTTGCTGACGATTTCTTGATTTTTCTAGTCATTGATGCAAGCTATTGCCAGAAGCAAAGCTCTGATAGTCAAAAGATTGGGCCAAGAGGTTGGAAATGAAGGTGCAGACAATTTCTATGTTGATTTCCTTGTGATTACAACTGCAAGGTATGAATTTGTGTTTCTTTATTCTGAAGACTGAGATCAGTTGTTTGCATGCATAGTCATCTGTCTTGAAATAAATAAATATAATGATAAGTTCTATGAAAAGCATTTCTTTAAATATTTTAGATTTGAACTTTGTGTTTATGTTGCTAACAAGAGCTTGTTGCCAATAAGGACCCATTTCATTAAAATATCAATTTGGCACTACTCAATCTATTATTGTGCAGATACAAGTTGTGTTTTCTATACAAATTATAGCCTTGAAAAATAACTAAATGCATCTTAATTGTCAGCAAGCCAAATAATGTCTCTGACATTATAAATATATACAACAATTAACTTCCTCTTCAAAAATACCTTTACAACATTGCAATAACTTATTTTGAATGCTAAAGGAATAACTATCAATGCCTTAATGAATTTATCTACACGAATAAGCTTGTGAATATAATCATTATGTCCTATTCCAAAATATTTTAATTGTTTGTGTATGAAACTTACCATCCCTTGGACTGGAAATAAACCATACATGTTGAAGGAATACTCCAATTCATTGATCAATTTATCAAAACCATAAAGTGTGAACAAATAAAAGAGAATCCAAAAAATTTGCAATTAGACATTGTTGCTTTTTTTACAAGAATATGGTGTGTAGGGACATTTTCTCAATTTCTTGAGTCCCTTCAAGTGATCACTCAATAAAATTCAAAGTAGACACAACACATCATCTTGGGCATTATTCCTCAGCAAGTAAAGAAGATACTAAGGAAGTTTATGCATACCATTCTATGCTAAATCATGTGGAGGGAAAATTTGCCAATAATCTAATTTAGAGCAATTGAATGACAAAATTTATCACAAAATTTGAAGATAATTAAACCTTCATTTCCATATTTGTTTCTATTTTGTCTCTTTTTGTTAAGAACATAGTCATGGAGTTTAGACATTTGGACTCATATGAGGAAAAACAATCCAAAATTCTCAAATCCCCTTTTTTATGTTGGAAAATCTCCACCCATTTATATTTTTATATATTAACAACATTAAAATAGAAAATCTTGGTATCTATTGATATTGGAAAGGATTACCTCGTGGTCTCATTGAGGGGGCAATCTTTGAAATTTTTTGCAAGTGTTGTTCATGAAATTTCACAACTGTATATAGTTTTATGGTTTTATAAAAAATATTTTATTTTGAGTATTGAATTAATATATGATTAACTTTATAAGCAACAATTTCATAGGTTACTAAATCATCCTACATTTTTTTTGCAGCATTTATAAATTTTAATACCCTTAATCTCTAAAATTAGTGCAATACTTATAAAATTTAAGCCCTTAATTTCTTAAAAGCAACTAAAATTCTCTCATATTTTTGAGATAAACCTCCAAATTATACAACACAATAACTTTTATATTTCATGAGGCCACCTACACCATCAAATTACCATGGGACCCATTGTTAATGTTGGTTACAATCTTAAGCATTCAAACATATTGTTATACACTATTTGTAGAAAATGGATGAAAATTTTGGTTATATGTACCGGTTAACCAAAAAAAAATCCTCAACTGAAGCAGAGTATTCTTTTACTTTAAAACTAAAATCTTGTATATAAATTTGTAATATTTTTTTCTTGGGATAAACATTCGGTTTATTAAAACTTTGTTTGGATAAACCGTTCGTTGAATTGGAGTTCTCTTTAATAAAGAAGGTTTAATTTTCAAATTTAAAAAGGATGGCAAGTTATGATAAGTTGTAGATATCTCTCTTCATGATTTGGATTATAAATAGTAGATTATAACGTTGAGTAAATGTACATTTATTTTAGAGTTTTCCTTTGACTACCCTATCATTATTAGAGGGAATCTATCCATAAAAATTATCTAAGAAATAAACTTGGCCCTATCTTTCTAAAAAAAATCATGTGTTAGGTATTTAGAAGGATTTTTTACTATATTAATGCGTTAACAAACCATCATCCTTACCAATCATACTACAATTTTTTTGATAAACAAGGATAATTTGTAAAAATAAAGTTATATATATTCTAAAGATACTTGTTTTCACATAATGAACCTATGCTACATTCCATTAAGTTGTGCCATTGATGAGTTTCCTTAGCATGAATTATAAAAAGATGTTTGTTATGAGATTTTATACTTAGAGGTCATACAAGCTCTATTTGTCCTAATTATCTTATTTTTTGCAACTAATAAATTGCATGGAAATTGTCATGAAACTTGAAGAGGAGGATCAATATAAACACAAAGTTCAAACCTAAATTATTGTTTAAAAATAAGGAACTGTAAACAAGATATTGAATTTATACTTCTCACCCTCTAACCTCTTTCTCCATTTATATTTAATTAACACAAATTACCTCTTATAAAATAAATCTACATAAGTGTTTCAAATTGCTTATAACCCTAGAACCACAAAACCCTAAAACATAAAAACATATAACTTCATTTCTATTAAAATTTTATTCCTTTATGGTTATGGGAATCAAAAAGTGAGAAATGGTTGCAAGAAGATGCTAAAGAAGAGTCTAAGTAACCAATAGTGAAGTACAATCTAAGTAATAAATATAAGCGTTACATGTCATGAGAATCATGAAATGAGCGATAATTGCAAGAGGAGGCCAAGGAGGAGTCTAAGAAGCCAACAATGAAGTACAATCCAAGTAAGAAATACAAGTTGTATATATCTATAAATGTTTTCACACTTTTAATGAATTTTTCTTATCTTTTAAGGTATTCAAACTGTTGCCATGTTATTTTCCCCATGAATATGTTTGGGAAAGAGGTTTAACTTAGAGTTTTTGCCATTATTTCTTGATTTGAATATGACACTTGATTCACCATCTATTTATAAGTTTTTGGAAAGAGTTAATAAAAATCACCAATTAATTTATACTAACATGGTGATTTTGTCAAAGATTCACCAATTGAATTATACCTAAAATTTATAGTAAGCTTTTAGGCGTCCCTTCTTAAAATTATCCCTAGGTGGAGACAAGAGATTAAGGTCCCTGAGCCTATCTTTTATATTTTGTTCATCCTTGTTGCTAATATATTGACACTTGGAGTAATTATATCAAGTATTAGAATATACAAAAATACCATACTCTTGTAGACACCCTATTTTGGCCACAACTATGTTCCAACTGGACTTCAAATTGATTTCTACCAAATAGTGCAAATTAAGCCTAGGAATCATCGAATGTCTCAATTTCATCTGCACATCAGACATTAGTGCTCAGAATCATATTGAGTCATCCCTATTTAGGGTATCATATTGTATGCAATACTAACCTTTCATGGATTCATCTTCAGTCAACTTGTGACCTATCAAATTGACAGTTTAGCCTTTGGAACCATTAAGTGGGGCACTTAAACAATTTGTAAAGTATAAAAATGCTAAGCAGAATGAATTAACTAAGCAAATCAAATTAAATGCTTAAGTGATAATTAGTGAAAATAAATGTTTTAAAAAGGAAATTCTAATAAAGTTGAGGTTATGATGATGTCATCATCTTCAAAGTCAAGAAATTGACAATATCTCTTTTAAAGCCTTAAATTCAAAAATAGAGAGCCATGATTAATAAATGGGATCTCTATCCCAAATATTAATTTCTTGTCCATGCCTTAACTCAATGAGGGTTAAACTAAACTTAATTGTCATTAACTCTAACCTCACTGCACTTAGGTTAGAGTTAGTTTGAAAAGTTATAAATACATGGCCTCACCCATTGTTCAATAAGCTCTTTTTGTGTAATGCTATTATGCAAAAATAACTTAAACATGTTTTTTTGTGTAATGTTATTATGAAAAAATACCTTCAACAAGCTCTTTCTGTGTAATGTTATTATGTAAAATACCTTCAAGGAGTCTTTTTGTGTAAGGGCATAATGTTCATTTGTTGAGAGAGAGAAGCATCAAAGCCAAGCCAAATCTAAAGCCAAGCCCAACATTGCAAAGGTGACAAGGAGAGATGATGCAAGGAGCACCATTTTCAAAGTTTCTTTGAGCACATGACCAAGCAAATTCTTCCATGGCCAACATACAACTATTGCTCTCAAGGAAGGTAAATAATGTTTGTTTTGTCTTTCATTGATAGTTACTTGTATTGTTTTCTTGTTTCTTGAGTGTCTAGGCTTAAGGTGTTATCTTTACTAGTGTATTTTTATTTGGTTTTTTATCATATTAACACCATACTAACTCCCCTCTTGTATTTCTATAGTGTTTCTAGGAGCACGACGAAAGTTGCCATGTGTCATCTTCAGTAGGACTCTCAAAAGCAGAAAATGTTGTGTGGCACTTGCTGAGATCAGCGAAAAGTGGCCAAAGCAAGTGGGAAAGACATGAAGGAATTGATAAGGAGGATGACGGACTTGAATGCATTCAAAGACCTTCACCACCAATGGGAAGACCCACTGATGATAGAGCTGAAAGAGCCAACAAAGGGGGAAAAGATAACCTGAGGGCCCAAATCGTAGCAGGAAGAGACAAAGAGGGAAACATCTGCAGTAGTTATTTTAGTAGCTAGAATAGTGCGCAAAGATAGATATTTGCGCCTGCAAACATTGAAAGCGCAGCTTGTTTGTCTCCTTTGGAGTAAAGGCAAAATGGATAGCTGCACAGATAGTAGGTGATAGAATAAGTGACTCAGGCTTAGGAGAAGACATTCAAGATGAATCAACATGCCATAGTTAAGGCAGCTGCCCTATTTTAGCATGGCCCTCCCTGACAGAACCAAAAATGCATTCAAGGAATTAATGCATAGAATGGGCCACTCCATGGGACAAAGTGCCAAGCCTTCCTTGGCCTTTATATATTGTAATCTCTTAGTTTGTTTTAAGGCAGATCTTTTTGACCATAAAAGCAAAACTCTTCCCAAATTGAAAGGTGAATACTGAGACTTTGAGCTCAGATTGTATTTCATTTTATTTTATCTGAATGAGAAAACAAGTTACTTGCAAACTTTGTACAGGTATAGCTTGTGCCATTTTAGGAGATTGTTCTTATGGCTATCTTCTAGATGCATTCTTGTTTATTTAATCTAACAACCAAAATTAGTGGAAGTGATAAGGAAGATGTCCTGAAGTCAGCTACTTTCAGACTTTGTGTTGTCATAATTGTCTTCAGTGTGTGTTTATTTTATGTTTCTATGTAAAGGACCTTGGGATGACTTTATGCCCCCATTGTTCTTTGTATCTCACTCTTGGGCAGTCAAGGTGGAGACTTTGTGTTACATCTTATATTGATGGTTACTCTATACTCTGTTACTAGTTACTTATCCTACCTAAAAGAACTCTTGTTGTTTCTTGCAAGAACACTTTTGAAAGAAGAGAAGTGTCTTCAATGTTTTCACTAGGATTTTCTCATTTGTTTGTGAACATCATCTCTGAAAGAAGAGAGATGGATGGTATATCCTACCCCTAAGTGTTATTTTTAGCTTATATATATAGTATATAACGCCTTTATACCTATAGGGAACCTCCCCTTGATGAAAGGAGAGATTTGTCCCCTTTGGATGTGGTAAAACTGCAACTTTGGATGACCAATCTCCCTATGTTGTGGTTGAAGAGACCTATTTTGCTCACTAGTTAGCTGGTTGACAAAATATTCACCCAATATTTTTTGGCAACTCTGCTGGGGAAGAGCGCGTAGTTTGAAGTCTCAAGCTTCAAGCTGAAGCAAATCTTGCTCTTTTCCATTTTTGTTCTACAATCTGGAAACTCCACATTATACCAAAAGCTAGAAATCTCAAGGTGTTGTTGACCCTACTTTTGAGTTGGTGTTGCAGAGTAATTTTGAGTTGTTTCCTCTACAACCTCACCTTCAACAAACTAGGAATCTTCCTCCTACCCCTACTGGGTCACCAACACAAGGCAGAGATTATTTTTCTACTGCTAGTAGAGCTTTGCCTATCCATACTCCACCTAGATTTGTGATCCCACTTTTACATAATCAAATCATGGCTCAAGGCCCCTAGGGTAACTCTTTTGGTCCACTAAATTTGACCCCACCTCTACATGAGCTTCCACATAGTTCAAGGAAGAATTTTCCCAAATTTTTTGGTGATGGGAAAGTTCACTCTAATGAACATATTGTTGCCTTTAACATAGCCTGTGGTGTAATAGGTGTGGAGTATGAAGACATAGCAGTCAGGCTATTCATAGAGACATTACAAGGCACTGTTACAGACTAGTTCTACCATCTATAAGCTCAGTCAGTGACTGATTGGGATATTCTTAAAGATAAATTTGAAGCCAAGTTCAAGCCTGTCAGGATCTAAAACCACAAACAGCTCTGATACCACTTTGTCAAGAATCTAGAACCACAAACAGCTCTGATACCACTTGATAGGATCTAGAAAGCACAATTGATTACCATGTACAAGCAACTAAAGGCGGAATTTAATCAGAAGTAATAAGTAACTAGAAACCAGAAACAACACAGAATTTGAGAGACAATACCCAATTGTATTAATACTATTCTAGAAGGAAATACAACAAAGAAGATGCCACAGTCTTCTTCCTTACACACCTCTAGGGCTCCCACACCTCTAGGGCATAAACAGTAAATCTCTTCAAGAGCTCACTCTCTCAATTACGGTCCCAACACACAACTCAAACACAGAGTTGTTGTTCACCTCCAACTAGTCAGTATCACTACTGCCAGTACCACTAGTCAGTATCACTACTGCCAGTACACAAGTACTCAACGTACTCTATGACCGAGTACACACCGTAATCCAAGTACACAACGTACTCCAAGTAGATCTCACCTGATCTTGCTACCTGTTGTGTTGCTGACCTCCTTGATCTTGCACACCTACAAATCAACTTAGTTCTGCACACTTGCAAACCTAGATCTCACACACACACACACACTTCCAGATCAACTGACCTTAGTTACCACATGTAGATCTCTACCTGATCTTGCACACCTGCAGACCAACCTGATCTTACATCCTCAGATAGAACCCTTGTCCTTGCCTCACCAAGTCCTTATGATTCTACCATACCAGCACCCTTGTGGATCTTCTACTAGACCTTGCTCTCCCATATATCTACTTGATCATACACACTTGGCACTGTGGCACTATGAGGAGCCAAACTTGCTCTCTCTATCTAGCACCTGGGGAATCCCTGCTTTGATCTCTCACACTTTACAATACAGCCCATGAGTCTATTATATAGATCCCATGCAAATAATAATTAGACATCTAATTATAATAATTAGATCTACAGCTCAAGACTAAAATTAGCCTTTAACATGCAAAAAACCAGTTTGTTAACAAACTGTTCGTGAACAAGCAGTTCTAGAATTGCACATGCGACTGACATTGGTCCCTGTCTGGCTGGAGATGACCGACGTCGACCGATACCTGACCAATGTTAGTTGCTCTACTCACTAGATATGACCGACGTCAGTTGATCAGACCGACATCGGTTGCTCTGTAACTCAACAACTTTCTCCATGTTTGCATCAGTGAAGCTTTTAGCTCCACAACCTAACAATCTCCCACTTGGATATAAACAGCTACACTGTACCTATACCTATACACTATCTAATTTGTTTCCTGGCTTGTATCCCTCTTCAAGCTCAATCTTGAAGACCAACCACCACACATCTTGTGGTGTAACACCTGTCATCTAAGTAACCTAACATATCCGCATCTACAAACCCATGTAGAGAAGTGTCTGACCCTGCATAGCATGTCGACCTGTTGTTGGTCCCTCTCAGATACTTGAGAATCCACTGAACTGCTTTCCAGTGCTTCCTTCCTAGATTGGCCACAAACCTGCTGATAACTCCCACTGCTGGGATAATATCAGGGAGTACACATGTACTCAACCTCATCATGTGATTGGGGACCCTATTCTGTGAATTGTCCATCCATAGGTGTGCTTGCCGTACTACATCCTGCACTACCTTCACACAATCATCTTGTGACAACATCAACCTGTGATCTTCCCAATCTCTAGGAAAACTCATGCCAAAGAATTTTACTGCTCCCAAATTCTTCATGACATACCACTGAACTAACTTTACCTTTAGCTCAGTAAATCCCTGTATGTATGCACTTGTAACAAGCACATCATCCACATACAGTAACAGGATAATGTAGCGACCATTATCCAATCTGGTAAAGAAACCACAATGGTTACAATGACATTGACTAAAGCTGTGCTTTGTCATCCACTTGTGAAACTTGTACCACTATCCTACAACTCGCTCAAGACCATATGACCTAACCTTCCATCTCACGTGTCCATTCTCTCTCTTTTTTAACCAAGGAATCCCTTCATCTCTCAGTGCTTTCATATCGGCTGGCAACTCTACCAAATCTTCTATTTGGTTCTCTTCTAAGGAATCAACTTCCTCATCCATGCCATGCTCCCACTGTTTCTTGGATTCTACCTACTCTGCTTCTTTAAAATTGCCTGGTTCTTGACCATCAGTGAACAACAAGTAGTGTAAAGAAGGGGAATAACAAATTTGAGGCTTACACTTTCAGTCCTCCACATGGGCGTTTGAGACTCGTTGATAGCTTGTTATCCGCCCAAAATCCATTTTGTCAGTGACTGATGTCAGTGACCTCCCAGTCTGCACCTGATCGATGTCAGTTCCATGCATCTGACTTGACTGTCGACGTTGGTTACCTGATCGACGCTGGTGTCTATCCAACCGACATCGATGTCCACCTGCTTGACATTACCAAATTTGCCTATCTACACATGATTAACGTTGGTACCTATTTGATCGATGTCAGTTCCTCTTGACCGATGCCAGTAACTGTGTTTTCCTATGAGTGATGACTTTTTACTCGTGAACTCTCTTTGGATCAAAACCCTGTCCAAACTGCCCTGCTCAGAGTTATCCAAACCCTTCCACTGATCTCTATCCATCATCTGCTCCATAAACACCAAGGCTTTCCAGTTTTTAGGTTTGTCAAACACATCTAACTTCCTCTTAAGAACATGCATCTCCTTTTTGCTCATGTGACCAAGCCTACAAAGCCACGTCTTCACAACAGAAGAAGAATCAATAATATAAGTAGATAGATAAAGAATACCTACTTTCTTACCACATGCTAATTCAAGTGCACCCTTGAAAAAATTCTAAGAGTCCACTATGAGAGTTTATATGCATATCTCATCACCCAACTTTCCTATAGAAATTAGTCGCATCTCCAAGACTGGGACCTGCATGACCTCCTTCAACACCCATGTGTTGGTCGTCTGCAATTTCAGCCACACTTCCCCTTTGCCAATACTTTGACAAGGTTCACCAACCCCTCTATTTGGGGTTGCATGGAAAGAGGCAACATAATCTATAAACCAAGATTCTACTTTATCCAAAGAACATACAAGAGCAACCCATGCAACAATATCTACAACACATGCTTCTTCATTCCCTTTATGTTGATCTGTTATCAACTAACAATTTTTTTTTCCTGCTCTTTCTTTCCATAACACCGTAATTGACCATTCATGCATTTGAATTCCTCCATTCTTAGCTTACTTTCTTCTACCATTTCTATACTCCCACTCAATCAGAAACCCTTGAGAGTGACCTGTAATCAAACACAAATCTGCTCCCTACAACCTTAGGTCTGATACCACTTTGTCAAGATCTAAAACCACAAACAACTTTGATACCACTTTGTCAAGAATCTAGAACCACAAACATCTCTAATACCACTTGATAGGATCTAGGAAGCACAATTGATTACCATGTACAAGCAACTAAATGTGGAATTTAACCAGAAGTAATAAGTAACTAGAAACCAGAAACAACACAAAATTTGAGAGACAATACCCAATTGTATTAATACTCTTCCAGAAGGAAATACAACAAAGAAGATGCCACGGTCTTCTTCCTTACACACCTCTAGGGATCCCACACCTCTAGGGAATAAATAGTAAATCTCTTCAAGAGCTCACTCTCTCAATTATGGTCCCAACACATAACTCAAACACAAAGTTATTGTTCACCTCCAACCAATCAGTATCACTACTGCCAGTACCACCAGTCAGTATCACTACTGCCAATTCACAAGTACTCAACATACTCCATGATCGAGTACACACTGTACTCCAAGTACACAACGTACTCCAAGTAGATCTCACCTAATCTTGTTACTTGTTGTGTTGCTGACCTTCCTGATCTTGCACACCTGAAAATCAACCTGGTTCTGCACACACACACCTGTAGATCAACTGACCTTAATTACCACATGTAGATCTCTTCCTGATCTTGCACACTTGCAAACCAACCTGATCTTACATCCTCAGATAGAACCCTTGTCCTTGCCTCACCAAGTCCTTATGATTCTACCATACCATCACCCTTGTGGATATTCTACCAGACCTTGCTCTCCCATAGATCTACTTGATCATACACACTTGGCACTGTGGCACTATGAGGAGCCAAACTTGCTCTCTCTATCTAGCACCTGGGGAATCCTTGCTTTGATCCCTCACACTTTACAATACAGCCCATGAGTCTATTATATAGATCCCATGCAAACAATAATTAGACATCCAATTACAATAATTAGATCTGTAGCTCAAGACTAAAATTAGCCTTTAACATGCAAACAACTGATTCATTAACAAACTATTCATGAACAAGCAGTTTTGGAACCGCATAAGCGACTGACATCAGCCGACACTTGACCGATGTCAGTTGCTGTGCTCACTGGATATGACCGACGTCGGTTGATCAGAATGACGTCGATTGCTCTACAACTTAGCAACCTCTCAAAAACCTCCTCCATGTTTGCATCAGTGAAGCTTTTAGCTCCACAATCTAACAAAGCCTACAGAAGATGCACATGCCTTACTGGCCCAGCTCACACAGATGAAGAAGGAGCCCCATGAACCTATGAGGGACTTCATTGCTAGGTTTGACAAGCTGAGGCACAAGATTCCCATGATCGCCTAGCGACACCTTAGAATCTCAAGTGTTTCTTCATCAACTCACAGCTCCCTAAAGTGAGTTTATTGCTGAGATAGGCTAGACACATAGACCTTGTTGCTGCTTAAGACTTGGCTACTGAGGTAGAAGATGACCTTATATTGGTAGGAAAGATAAGGAGAGACCCTAATAACGGTAAATGATCTTCATCTTCTGAATACTCACCTACAGTCACCACTGACCCAATGGTACAAAAGCTAGCAAATAAAGTGCTAGCTCTTAGAAAACAAATGGCACAATGGATGTAATCTGCTCTTGCATATAGAGATATGCCAAGGAAGACATTTCAGAATCAGGCATACCAAGGCCATGCTGCCAAAAATCAAAGACAGCTAAATCACCTTCCTCCTCCACAGAGGAACCTCACCCTTGAATCACCTCCAACCAACTTAGCAGTTGGCTATCTTGAAGTTGAATTAGATTTATCATTCCAACCTGAGTTGAATCCTGAAGATGACGCTAATCTCTTCACTGAAGAAGAAGAAGAATTAGCTAGCAACTCCCATATTGGTTTCTTGAACTTCCAGGACGAACCCAGAAGTAAAGGCAATGCAGCTGAGGGGTCATATGCTATATTTACCTGATCTAAGAATCAATTAGCCTAACAAGCTATAAAGAGAAGATAGAGGAGCGACCTCAACTAGCAATTTCAATTGTTAAGCGTGGAACCACTCTACCTTTCTAGCCAAAGGACTTGGTAGTTGCTAGAAAGGTAAGTACCCTAAACATTTTTGCACCTTCAGCTTCAAATTTGCAGTCCAGTTCTCCCCCTCCCAAAACTCAAAAAGATGAACTCCCATCCTCTATGCCTAGTTCATTTCCAACATTTGATATCATTGACCATATAAAGAAAACCAAAATTCAAATGTCTAAATTTGAATTTTTGCAGTCCAACCCTGAGCAATTAGACAAACTGGTTCAATGTGTTAAAAACCAGGCCATCCCTGTAGGACAAACAATTTCCAAAGTAACACATGATCCCCCCAAGAATGTACCTACTAGGAACAATCTTGTCATTACCCCTCCTGTTGCTCCTGGTAGGACTGAACCTTTCTATGTCTCATTGCTGATAAACGGTCATCATCTGAATAACTACATCATTGATTCTAGAGCTTCAGACAATGTCGTGCCTACCAAAGTGGCTGAATCACTTGGCCTCACACTGACCAAGATGTTTGGTAGATGCTTTTCCATGGAGAACAAGCAAGTACCTTTATTGGGACAAATGAAGGATGCCTAATTTGCATTTTTAGCATTTCCAGACAAAAGAATCAAGATGACTATCTTGGTAACTGACGTCCCAGCATCATATGGCATCCTTTTTGGGAAAAATTTCTATAGGGATGTTGGTGGTGAATTAAGCATGGACTTATCTGAGGCAAGGATTCTAGTCAAAGGTGTTATGAAGAAGCTGATCCCTAAAAAGGAAGTGAAATATGTGGTTACCCAGACCTCAGCACCTGAAGCTCAAATTTTGTTTGAGTCTTCAGGCATGGGTAACTACTTTCTATCTATGGATGAAGTTCATGAGGCATCTGATGAAGCCCCTGTAGGTGACAACTTGGAAATGCATTCAGCTGGAACAATAGGAGAATTGGTGGAGTACAATACCAATGTGGAAGGATCACCTCTGAATGAAGAAGATTCCAAAGAAAAAGTAGTGTCTAATGAGGTATGGATTCTAGAATTTGATGGTAGCTGCTCCTCTACTGATTTAGGAGCCAGGGTTGTGCTGATATCTCCTTAAGGAGATATTTTTCTTTGATCATACAAGTTACAGTTCAGCAACACTAATAACACAACTGAGTATGAATCTTTGTTGCTTGGGTTGAAAGCTGCTAGGGATAAAGGCATCAAACTCCTTCATGCTAAAGGAGATGCTGAATTGGTGGTTTGTTAGGTGAGAAACCTGTATCAAACCAATAATGAGAGATTGTGCCACTACCGTGATCTAGTCTGGGACCAAATTAAAAACTTTGATGCTTTCAACATCTCTACAATTCCCAAAGAATTCAATGATCAAGCTGATGCACTGGTTGTTTCAGCGACTCTCTTGGTCCCCCACCCAGACTTCAAAGGAGACAGGTACACCATTGAGATGGTCTTTTGGCCAAGTGTGCCTGATAATGCTAGTCATTGGCAGGTGTTTAAGCATGATAGTCAAATCATTGCCTTCTTAGAGCAAAGGGACAGCTTTGAATGGCTGCATTTTGAAGGTAGTGAACCTCAAAACCCTGAATTGACCCCTGAATCAAGTTCAAGCATGGATGAAGAGTTCTTGCAACTTAAAGGGAATAATATTCCCAAAGGATTGGTTTCCCTTGAGAAACTATTTGAGAAACATGACAAGTTCGTCAAACAGTAGCAAATGGATTCAAGCTCCTCCCAAGATTTTGATCAAGTAAATCTAGGAACCAAGGAAGATCTCAAGATGGTGAACATTGAGAAATGTTGTACTCCTGAGGAGAGGTTCAAGTTCACCACTTTGCTCGATCAATACATGGACGTCTTATCTTACTCCTATGGTGACCTAAAGTCACTTTGGCCTAATGAAATTTGACATGACATTCCTCTCAAGGCTGATTCAGCACCTTACAGGTAAAAGTCCAGGCAGTATAATCCAAAAATATCAAGTAGCATTTTATTTGAGATACAAAAGATGTTAAATGCCAAGATAATCTTCCCAATTCATCATTCCACATGGATTTCCAATATACTGCCTGTACGAAAGAAGAATGGCAAAATTCACCTATGTGTGAATTTTAGAAATTTAAATCAGTCATTCTTGAAGGATAACTACCCTCTGCCCATCATGGACCAAGTACTTCAGACAGTGATAGGTTTAGAGATGTTATCAATGCTAGATGGCTTCTCAAGATATAATTAGGTTGAAGCTGGTGAGGTAGACTAGCATAAGACTACTTTCACCACACCTTGGGGCACGTTTGCATATAAAAGGATGCCTTTTGGCTTGATAAATGTTGGCACCACCTTCCAAAGAGCAATGGACCTTGCCTTCAAGGATGAGATGGGTAAGTTCATCATAGTTTATCTTGATGACTTGACTGTATTTTGTAAGCATCACCTAGATCATGTGTGCCATTTGCAACAAGTGTTGGAATGCTACCGCTAGAATGGCATTTCTTTAAACCCCAAGAAGTCAGTCTTTAGAGTAATAGAGGGGAAACTTCTCAGACACATTATGTCCAAAGGAGGCATAAAGAGTAACTCAGAAAAATTCAAGTCTATCCAAGAGCTTACCTTACCCACTAGTAAGACTGTTGTTCACTCTTTCTTTGGAAAGGTGAATTTCTTACAGAGATTCATCCTTGAGTTTGCTGAGAAGACTAAGCACATTGTAAACATGATGAAGGGAAAGGCTACCTTCAGCTAGACTGAAGAAGGCAATTTAGCATTTGAAGATATCAAGACTACCATTGCCCATGCCCCAATTCTGGTTTGTCCAGACTATAACAAAGAGTTCACCATATACAGTTATGCTTCAGAACATATGCTTTCAGCAATTCTAGTTCAATAGAATAAAGAAGGTATGGAATCTCCCATTTCCTTCATGAGCTATCCTCTCAAAGCTCATGAGCTGAAGTACTCAAACATGGAGAAGCATGCTTATGCAGTGGTGAAGATAGTAAAGCATTTCCATTTCTACATCCTCAATTCATGAGTTACTACCCTAGTTCATGATACCATGGTCAAATCCATATTGACTCAGCAGGAGTTTGGGATGAAAAGAGGTAATTGGGCTACAAATATCCAAGAATTTGATCTAGTCATCAAGCCAACAAAGTTGGTACAGGGAAAGGGGCTATGCTAATTAATTGTTGATAACAAGCCAGAAGGAATAGAACATGAAGAGTCAGAAGAAAAAGATGAGCCAACAGTCCTCTTCATCTCCACCACAAATGAGTGGTACTCAGGTATTGCCCATTTCTTTACTTATGGTGAGTGTCCTGCTCACCTATCTTATAAAGAAAGGAGGACTATCAAGTTGAAAGCTACCAATTTCATCCTTTGGGACAACGGCTTGTACAAGAGGAGCCTTAATGGAGTGTTCCTTTATTGCGTAGACAAGGAGCAACAAATCCAACTTCTGAAGTCCTTCCATTAATTGGCCCGTGGAGGACATTTCTCTACTCTTGTAACTACCCATAAAATTTTGTGGGCTAGGTATTATTGGCCAACTCTCTTTCAAGATGCATATAAGTGGGTAAGGAAATGTGAGCTATGGCAGTAGTTTGTTGGAAGACCCAAGCTGGCTGCCCTACCTCTCAAACCAGTGATCATAGAAAATCCATTCCAGTAATGGGGCATCAATTTTATTGGTGTTGTAAACCCATCTTCAAGTGTTGGACATGACTATGTCCTTGCAGCCATAGATTACTTCACCAAGTGGGTGGAGGCTATCCCAACCAAACATGCTACTTCAGAAGTAGTGTGCAATTTTTTCAAAGAGAACATCATTGCCAGGTTTGGGGTCCCAGTAAAAATTGTCATAGACAACGCAGCTTGTTTCACTTCCTAGGAGATTACTCATTTCTATTTTTACTATGGGATCACCCTCTCTCACTCTTCTAATTACTTTCCACAAGGGGATGGACAAGTTGAATCAAGCAACAAGAGCTTGGTGACTATCATCAAGAAGCTGGTAGATGACAACCAAAAGACATGGCATAAAGCATTAGTTGATGCTCTATGGGCAGACAAAATTACACCAAAAAGGGCAATTGGTATGTCTCCTTTCCAACTTCTTTATAGACTCAATGTTGAAATACCAATCACCCTAGAATTGCCAGCATTGAAGTTGGCTAAGGCAATTGAAGATCAAACGTATGAAAGTGCCCTTGATAAGAGGATCATGTGCCTAACTGAGTTGGAAGAGCAGAGAACTGTAGTGGTGGACTGAATTGCTACTCATCAAGGTCTGGTGAAGAAGCTCTTCGACTAGAAAGCAAAGAACCATGATTTTTAGATTGGAGATCAAGTCCTCCTGTGGGATAAAAGGAGAGAACCAAAGGGAATGCATGGAAAGTTTGACTCCCTATGGAGGGGCCCTTTACTATTCATCAACTCAATGGTGAAAATAGTTTCCTATTAAGGTATCAAGATGGCACACCCTTTTCTCTGCCTCACAATGGGCAGCATCTGAAGCACTTCAACTCTTGCAGCATCAGATCGGTTCACTTGTACATATGTATATTTGTATAGTCTTTTGTTCCTATTTTGTGCCCTATTTTGTGATTTTTGTTTTCATTTTTTGTAGCCTTTCTTTTTGGGTAGCATGACTCCATAGCCCAATGGCATACTTCAAAGGCACTAGAGATTCTAGTTTCTACTCCCCTCAGTTGTCTCAAGTTTTCAACTGAAGGAAGTTCCTCAACTGGAGCCAGCTATTGTCCCCAAAAAATGTCATTCATTTTTGGGATGACCTATGGACTATTTTGGCCCTACATAGACCAAAATTGCCTCTTCCCTTTTTGAAATTTGTCTTGATCCTTTAAGTCCTCCATTTTCAAGCTTTTCATAAATCTACGGAATCTGTAGGCTTGAACATACAGACTCTGTAGGCTTGGAACTATGGATTCTATAGGAAGAAATCTATGGACTCAAATCTACAAACTTCCCCAGTTATACAGACTTGAACTATGAACTCTATAGGTGGAACTACGAACTTCATAGATGGTTTCTACAGACTTTGTAAGCTAGATTTCTATGGACTCTTTCAAATTTAGAGAAAACTATGGACTTGGTTTCTATGGAGTCTACAGGCAGACTAAAATCTATGGACTCTCAAGGCCTCAAAACTACAGACTCTGTAGGTTTAAGGGGCTGCCCCAAAGCTAAAAGAGGCAAGATCCCTTGCAGAGGGTAGACAATATTGGTTTAAAGGTCAAAAAGAAGACAAAAAAAGATAGAATTCCTTCGGATTTGTTCAAAGGCCCAAAGGGAACAATTCCTTCAGACTTTTTGTCTGATGGAAATGACTAAATAAGAGAGTCCAAAAGAATTCTTTCGAAAGTATTTTCTATGGGAAAATGAACAAGGCAAAAGACAAAGTAGAGTCCTTCGGACAAATTGTCCAAAGGAATTTCTTCGAACATTTTGTCTAAAGGAATTCACCCGGGAAGAAAACCCGAAGAAATTGAAGGGAATGAGTGGCTAACAAAAGGAATGCCCAAAAGGAGAAAGCCTGAGAGCAGAAGCTGGCAAGTGTCATCTACCGAGACACTTTATAGTTTATTTCTAAGAAAAAGTGGAACATGCCACATGTCCCATTGTAACTTAGCAGAGCGCAACAAGTTTAGGTATCTGCATTTCAGGCTTCTTATAAGATTTAAAGCTTCTTTCAATAAGCTTCTCATAGAATCACGCGAAAAGCACCAAGTGGCAATAGTGGAAGGTTGTAATATGTTTTTCTACAAAGCCACGAAAGATGCCACATGTCCCTTGAAAAGCTCGGTGGAGCATGACAAGTGTCAATAGCTGCAGTCTCTCCCTTTTGTTTTGTAAGGACTATGGTGGGCCTCGAGTGAGTTTATAAGGTTAAGTAGAGAGCGAAAAGTGTCATCATTTGCATGAATCCAAAATGAGTCCTGAATGTTTGTATAGTGTTTCTAAGAGCACGGTGGAAACTACCATGTGTTATCTTCAACAGGACTCTCAAAAGCAAAAAATGCCACGTTGCACTTGTTGAGATTAGTGAAAAGTGGCCAAAGCAAGTGGGAAAGACACGAAGGAATTGCTAAGGAGAATGACAGACTTGAATGTGTTTAAAGACCTTCACTGCCAAAGGGAAGACCCACTGATGATAGAGCCGAAAGAGCCAACAAAGGAGAAAAAGACAACCCAAGGGCCCAAATCACAGCAAGAAGAGACAAAGAGGGAAATATCTGCAAAAATTATTTTAGTAGCTAGAATAGTGTGCAAAGATAGATATTTGGGCCTGCAAACATTAAAAGCACAACCTATTTGTCTCCCTTAGAATAAAGGCAAAATGGATAGCTACATAGATAATAGGTGATAGAATAAGTGACTCAAGCTTAGGAGAAGACATTCAAGATGAATCAACATGCCACAATTAAGGTAGCTGCCCTGTTCCAGCATGGCCCTCCCTGATAGAACCAAAAATGCATTCAAGGTATTAATGCATAGCATGGGCCACTCCATGGGACAAAGTGCCAAGCCTTCCTTGGCCTCTATATATTTTAATCTCTTAGTTTTTTTTAAGGCAGATCTTTTTGACCACATAAGCAAAACTCTGCCCAAATTGAAAGGCAAATACTAAGACTTTGAGCTTAGATTGTATTTCATTTTATTTTATTTGAATGAGAAAACAAGTTACTTGCAGACTTTGTGTTGTTATAGCTTGTGCCATTTTAGGAGATGGTTCTTATGTCTGTCTTCTAGATGCATTCTTGTTTATTTAATCTAACAAGTAAAATTAGTGGAAGTGATAAGGAAGATGTCTTGAAGTCAACTACTTTCAGACTTTGTGTTATCATAGTTGTCTTCAGTGTGTGTTTATTTTCTATTTTTTTGTAAAGGACCTTGGGACGACTTTGTGCCCCCATTATTCTTTGTATCTCACTCTTGGGCAGTCAAAGTGGAGACTTTGTGCTACATCTTAGATTGTTGGTTACTCTGTACTCTATTACCAGTTACTTATCCTACCTGAAAGAACTCCTGTTGTTTCCTGTAAGAACACTTTTGAAAGAAGAGAAGTGCCTTCAGTGTTTTCACCAGGATTTTCTCCTTTGTTTGTGAACATCATCTCTGAAAGAAGAGAGATGGATGGTATATCCTACCCCTGAGTGTTATTTTTAGCTTATATATATATATATATATAGTTCCTTTATACCTGTAGGGAACCTCCCCTTGATGAGAGGAGAGATTTTCCCCCTTTGGATGTGGTAAACCTGCAACTTTGGACAACCAATCTCCCTATGTTGTGGTTGAAGAGACCTATTTTGCTCACCAGTTAGCTGGTTGACAAAATATTCACCCAACACCATACACCCCACATGCTTAAATGGAGAATCTTTGGACCTCTTTTGAGCCAAAAAGTAGTCATTTTAGACCTTAATTTATTATATTTTATCTAAATTTTTCATGTTTGATATTTCACTACAAAACTATGAATTCTTGTCCATAAAACCATGAATTCAGTGAGACAAATCATGAAATCATCGATAGAAATAGAGAAATCATTCCAAGGAAATACAAAATTGCCCTGGTTTGGACTTAGTTTTGCATAACTATGAAATCAGGCTTAGAAAAAACAAATTTAGAAAGTGAAAATGTAAATTCATTCCACATGAAATGTGCCTTTCCTCTATTTTTGTTACAATTACAAAAAAAATTAACATTTGTCAAATCATCTTTTTTAATTGTAAAAATTGTTATTTTTAGTAGTGAAATTATAAATTAGGCATAAAATTGCATTTGGAAGTTGTGAAATCATCATTCTAGGTCACAAAATTATTTTCTAACTGCAAAATCGCTCAAACAATAAAATCATAACTCTTTGGTTTTTTGTGTTTTCTACAAGTTTTTCCAAAGTTACAAAATTATTTCCCTGAGTTAAATGAAATTATTTCCCTGAGTTATGAAATTACAGAACAAAGTTATGAAATTGTAAAATAGATTTGAAAAATCATTCTAAAATTGTGAAATCGCCCACCTTAAGCCTTTGTTACATTTGGATTTTTTTGAGTTTTTTGTGCCTGAATAATTTTGTAGTTCACAGTTTACTATGTAACAGTGAAATCATTCTAGAGAGCTAATTTTTTGTGTTTTTTTAAGTTAACTTGAAATTTTTTGCCTTAGATTAAATCACAAATTAATCTACTAATCTTGTTTGCAGAGAATTGAGCCAAGAAAGAAGAATTTTAAGTGTATTTGAATCAATTTTTCATTTTACAAAGTCAAAATTTCACAAATAAAAGTTAAAATTCATTCACATTTGGTTAAGGTGCTTAAAAATCACTTAACAATTTATATTTTAGCATTTCCAAACTTTTACAAGTGCAAACACAACCAAGGGATCAAAAATTTCAAACACATTTCAATTTGGTGTTAGTAAAAGGAACCTACATATTTAGTTAGAGCTCCTAAGGGATTTTTTGATTCTCGCTTGTTATTTAACTAGTTTTAAATATTTATATTAGATTTTTTTATTTTTCTGAACTCAAAATTTAGCATGTATGCTCTCCCCCCATCCCCTTTAGAGAACTTGGGTGACCAAAAGCACTTGGTTTATTTCCATTGTTTGTAAAGTCATGTCAGAAAGAATGTCGTGTATGTTCTCCCCAAGCTCTGAATGACTTGGGTGATTCAAAATCAACCTATAAAGTCTTTCCATTTTCATTTATTTTTCCTATTTCAATCTATTGGCCTACCACACCCCAATGGACCTTGACTTTATAATGAGGTCAATTATGGAGTTTGAGCTTCGATTGTAGATATGATATGTGTTATTAATCATGTATTTTGGTGTGATTTTGACTTTTGAATTTGTATTTTACCTTTTATATCATTGCTTTTTATTTCAAATGATTTGGTTTTTGAAATTTTTGATGGCTTTTTCTATTCCTCCTCCATACTGATTCAGAGAACCAAACATGGGTGCTAAAGATGACTATCATTTGGAAACTTTGGACTTGGTTGCTAAGGAAGATAACTTAGAGATCATGGTGTCTAAAAGTCTTGTTAATTCAGGATAAATAAGAGTGTTATCTTGACTTCAACCTTGGTTTATCCAATGTGGAATGAAAGGAAAAGAAATGGAGAGGAATGAGACATGAAAGAATTTAAATTACTTCAAATCGTAAAAAAATGTGACAAAGGGTGAAAAAGGGATACAATGACATTGAAGTGTGATTCCTTATCATAATAATGAGTGAAATGTAGGAAAACATGCTAACACTTTATTATTATGCAAATTTTATCTAAAAAAAGAAGCAAAAGTGAAAGTTAAGAATAAGGGATCAAAAACTTGTAACCATTACCAAACATTCTAGAGAAGGAACACTAAATTAATAAAAGATGGTGATTTTATGAGGAAGGCTTGGTCCAATCCATGGTCTTACACTACAACTCATAAAATAGAAACCCAAAGGTGTGTACAACATGAAAAATAAAAGGAAAATGAGATAGATGGTATTTGTGAGGAAGGCTAGGTCCTGTCCATGGTCTTACACTACATCTCACAAAAAAGAAACCCAAGGGCTGTAAAAATTATTGGAAAGTAAGGAAATAATGAGAACAAAAATAAATCATGAGGAAGATCGAGTCCTATACATGGTTTTACAATGCAATTCATAAGAAAAAGAAAACCAAAGGACCCAAAAGAAGGGACTAATGTTTGTGAAAAGAGAGACTATTGTAGAGGGTGAGACCCGTGTAAATACCCTACAAAAAGTGTTAGAAAGATAACATATAGAAAGCATGATAAAAGAGGGAAATACTTCAGCAAAATACTTCTTTAAAAATTATGCATTGATGGGCTCTTTGAAAGTATGGCCTTCATTAGTTTGAAGGCGATAAGTGTTAAGACCAAGTATGTCTTTGACTAAATAAAGGCCCCATAATTTTTAAGCATAGTCACCTTATTTATCATGTGTGTAGTCTAATTTAAGGACAAGATCACCAACATTAAAATTACGAACTTTAACCCTTTTATTATGTTGTTTGGTGATGCAAGATTTATATTGGCAATTGTGTTGTAAATAAGAAAGACAATTTTCATTAAAAATATCAAGAGCGTGAAGGAAAGATTCAAATAATTATTCATAAAATACCATAAAGAGATATAAAAAGAGAGGAAATCTCAACTTCTAATAGGAGGATGGATTTAGAACCATATACTAGTAAAAATGGTGTTTCTCTAGTGGCAGTGCATATGCTAGTACAATAGGCCCAAAGAGTGGGATATAAATGAATATGTCAATCTGTGTAGGTTTAATGGATTATATTTTGGATAATTTTATTAAGGATTTTGTTAGTGGCCTCAGTTTGGTAGTAGTATTGGGGATGGTAGGCGTGGAAAATTTGTGACTGATTTTGAATTTAGCATGTAGTTTTTTGACATATTTATTTTTGAAGTTACCACCATTATCATAAATAATAGTGTGGGAAAATTCAAAGTGAAAAATTATTTGATTGAGGATGAATTTAAAAATGGTGGTTTTGGTGGCATTGACTAGAGGCATGGCCTTGACCCATTTGGTGAAATACTCGGTAGCCATTATTTTAAACACACGTCCATCTTATGATCTAGGAAGTTTGCCTATGAGATATAAACCCCATATTAAGATGACATAGGTGATTGATCCATAGGCATATTACTTCATATATTCAAAAATACAAAAACAATCAAATATTCAAAAATAAAAAATCAAGACCAAGCATGACATGATTGCTAGTCATACTAATTACATGTGTTATCTATCACATATTTTTTATATGACATATTATTTTCTATACAAACATGCATTTCACACTATATGAGTGTGATGCAAGACATACAGATCATACATGGGTTCATAGATGTTTAGTTTTTCTATGCATAAGGGATATGCTAATGATGGGGGCATCTTATTACATAGGTCACATAATTACATATTATATATTTATATGACCTTTAAGCACATTGAGCTACATATATTTCTTACAAATGTATTTATAGTTTATTGTATCTTACATAGGGTTACATGGATATGCCACTTTACAATGATATGATATTTACATACATAGATAGTGTAGAATAGTTTTCACTTGTTCTATGCTTCCATTATGGTGTTTCTCTTTCATGATAGACTAGTCATTGCTTATCTTTTGTGTGTGGCCTTTGGTTTTGTGTGTGTAACATTTATGTATCCCTTGTTTGCCACATACTTGTGTCCCTTTTTGGCAGCCGTTGGCCTTGTTGTTTATGACATGTTTATGTACATTGTGTTGTACCCAACATCCCCCTTCTTTCTATAGAAAATGGGGACCCACATTTTTTAGATTATTATCTTGATTTTGAGCCCCCTCTTCCATATGTTTATGCAAATTCTAGGAAAAGATTATGATTTGGCCTTTCATACTTTGACAAGATGGCATTGGTATTGTGTTTCCATAGACTAGATCTTTTGTTCTATCAAGTTTGTTACTTCGAGATAATTGTTTCAGACTTATGTTTTCATGGACTATCTTTGCTATCCTCTTGGGACTTATTATTTTATGGCTTATGCAAATTATATTTTCAGACTTATTTTGTTGAATTTATCTTATTTGGTTTTTTAGGCTTTTTTCCATGTATGAATTCTTACAAACTTATCTATATCAGATAAATTATTGCAGACATTTTGTTCAAACCAATTTCTCTGATGGAATTAGTCTATGGGATTTTTTACCATAGGCATTTTTCATAATGCAATTGACATTGCCCTTCAACCCTTTTGGACCTACCATTCAGGCTTTATGAAATATGTCCATCTTTTCAGAGATTGCCCATCAAAACTTTTGAAATGCCTTTTCTACCTTGCCAACCTACCATTCGGGCTTTGTGAACTATTGTCCTTTAGCCTTTTTGTTGTCGCCTTTTTGTCTGATAGAATTCCTTCAGACCTTTTATAATTTTGCTTTAGCCCCAATGGACCTATCCTTTGGGACTTTTATCTTACACCTTTGCCTTTTTGAACCTTTCCTTTGGATATTTTATCTAAGACACTTTCTCTGAGCCAATATGATTCCTTCAGACATTTTATTTGAGAGAATTAGGTCTTCAAGAGAATTTTTATGGATATTTTGTTCAAAATAATTCCCTTGATGGAATTCCTTTAGGACTTTTGAAAGGACCCTTTGCCTCTAACTTACCCTTCAGAAGTTTTGTCAAGGACATATATTCCTTTAGACTTTATGAACATGCCCTTTGGCCTTTCAAAATTTCCCTTTGGGAATTTTATGGTTACCCTTTGAGACTTTTGTAAGGGCCCTTTTCCATCGAAATGTACCCTACGAAGTAGACCCTTTGAATATTTTTTCCAAGAAGTAGATCCCTTGACCCTTTTGAACATGCCCTTCAAGACTTTTATCTTGCACCTTTTCCCCAAACCATTTCCTTCAAACTTTTTGTTTCAGACATTTTTTTGAATGCAAAAATCCCAAATAATTCCCTCAAAGGACACATGCCCTTCAAACTTTCTAAACTAACCCTTTGGACATTTTGAAAAAGACCCTTTGGGACCTTTTCCCTCTGATACTTACCCTTCAAGACTTTTTTCCCAGGCCTTTTGCCCTTTAGATAATTCCTTCAAACATTTCTTCTGAGAGATTAAGACCCTTCGAGAGAATTATTGTAGACATTTTGCCTAAAACAATTCCCCTGATAGATTTCCTTCAAATATTTTGTCTAAAATATCATGCCATTTGGCCCTTTTAACACCATACCTTCAAGCATTCCTTTAGACATTTTATCCAATAAAAATGACATCTTAGAATAATTGTTGTAGACATTTTGTTTGAAATAATTCCTCTGCATAGAATCATGTGACAATTATCCCATAATAATTGCCCCAAAATAATTGCTAGACTACCAAGTGGCACCTTTGTTTACAGAGCATTTCATTATGTTTTGAGCTTAATTTAATATTTTAACCCAGGCCAAAATCATATTTTATTAAATATTAAAACATTAGGCAAAATATTCATGTAGGGTCCCTTTTACATATTTTCCAAAAGTATTGTGCTAAGTCTTCTTTTTATTTATACTTACATAAGTAGGAAAGTAACACATGTTAATTTGATGAGATTAAAATTGATAGTCATGTGGACATCATTTAACAGTCATGAGGATGTCATTAGATGGTCATGCAAATGTCAAATTTAACATCGACAATGTGTTAAAATTTTGAGATTAAATTTGATAGTCATGCAAACATAATTTGACGGTCACAAGGATGTCTATTGAGGATCATATGAACGTCAAATCTAACCTCATAAATTACTCATTTGGATTCAAATCAAGATCCTATGGTGTACATATGTTTGGGCCCATTTGATCAAATGATGCGAAGTGAGTTGAAATGTCAAAGCTCTACGAGAGTGACAAGTGTCACCATCATGGAAACCTAGTGCATAGATCCAATGACCCATAGGAAGAAGCATGGAGCCTAGTACATAGATCTAATGAATCACATTAAAACCATTGCATAAAGATCAATGGTGTGAGATCAACATGGACTTTTCAAATATCTTAGAACTAGTGAAGAGATGCCAAGTGACACTCTCACGTTCCATTATGCAAAGGATCAATGATGTGAGTCTAACATGGGATTTGCAAAGATCCTGGACTCAATCAAGTGTTGATGCATGTCACATTTCAAAATATAGCAATTGACAGAACACATAGATCTTTGGACTATTATATTTATCAACAAATATTGGGACTCATAGTTAAGACCAAGAATATAAACACGTATGTAAGCAGTAAGGACCTGACAACAAAACAAGACAAGGTTGTAGTTACATGACATATCAAAAGCATTGGAAAGTGGTTCATATTTGAGTTCCATGTGAAGGTGGCTAATCTAAAAGATCAATAGATTTTTCTCATAACCTATAAAAGGAGGCATGTACTATTTTGTTAAATGGTGCATCTATTTATAGTTTGCATATAGTTAGAGCTATAATTGTTAAAAATTGTCATTATCTTCTTACACATGCACATGTTACATAGCTTTAGCAAAGGCTATTTTAAATAGATAATTATAAGTAAGATCTTATATAGTTTTAGACCACAATTAGAACTACATGTTCTGAATACCACATCTAATGACTTTACATGAACTTGGAGGACGAGGTGACCCCTTCCCCAAGTCTATATAAACAATTTTAATCCAACTTAGATTTTTGTCAAAAAAAAATTGAATACAAGAGCAACATCAGTTTTGATCGTCAATGAATGTGTTTGTTTTTTTTTCCAATTTCTATGTAATTAGTTGTTACTTTCCTTGGTTGTATGTTTCAATAATCTTTAGTGTGCAAAATCTATGAATGGATTCTTGATTATTTTGATTGATATACTAATTTATAGGTGTGAAACACTTATTGAAAGATTGGTAAACATATTGGTTAAGATAGTCAAGTTTAAATTGATTCATAATTTTGATTGTACATGAGATTTTCTTAGATGTAATTTTCTATGTGTGTGCAACAACTACCTTAGATACTTCGCTAGCCCTAGCCATAATCTCTTGATTAAGAGTGTGCAAAAACTACCCTAAAATGAGCAACCTTTATCTGAGGCTTGTGAATTTCTTGCATCTTTATTTCCTTGGAATTCTTAGCTATGTCTGACTGTGTGTGTGTAATTGCTACTAGAAATAGGCATAGGTTCTGAGATCACTTATCCTTTTATAAACCAGCTATGGGAGTAGTTCCTAAAAATTATAGAAGCTTTATTTTATGCCTTACCCTTCCCTCATTTTTGAGTTTGTTTTGAGATCTACCCACTCTAGATTAGAAATTAACCACCCAATCAACTCACTTATAGATTCAATACCCTTATTAATAACTACACCTCCATCTGAAAATCTTGTCAACAACCTGCATGACCTACCTGTTATTCCATCAACATGTTGAAATAAATTGCATACCTGCAACTCATGCCTTAGAGTGGAGTTTACCTCCATTGAGATCCTAAAATTTTAGAGGCTAACTCATTATGGTTGTAGTGTGCATAAAACTTATACCAATAATTAATTAGTGCTAGAAGGAGGGTAACACCTATGATATTAGTAGTTATTTTTTACATAGAGTTGCACTAGAGTCACCTAGGAGAGTGACTAGATCTAATTCTTAGGCTGGTTTTCTAGTCTCACCCTTATCAAATCATAGGATACCTAGAATTATGCCAATAACCCCTAAAATAATCTTCCTCTAGTAGGGAACCCCTTACTTGTAAGAAATCCTTTACTTGTTCATCAGTTGGTTAATTGGATCTGTTATCACCATCCCAAGAGATGTGCATGATTTGCCCCATAATCCCAAAAAGTATTTGCCATCATTTTCTCCCTTTAGAGCAAGGATATCAGAGGAACATATCAAGTTAGTTAAACCTTCTTTAAGGTTAATAAATTTCATAGATGAGGATGTTGCATATAGATTATTCCCTTTTACTTTGATGAATGTTACTTATGATTGGTATTTAGATCTAATGGAAAACCATCACTTCTTAGGATGAATGTCAAGCAGCTTTTCTTGCATAGTTTAGATAGGTTATCAATCTTTGTTTGGTATATCAACACGTCACCAGCATGAAGAGAGAACCTAATGAGCCCATCTATACTTTCAATATAAGATGGCAAAAAATATACATCTGGTTGATTCCAAGATATAAACTAGAGGTGGCATTAGTGTTGGAAATGTACAAGAATGCCTTAGACCCTATCACTATCATGTTCTTGAAAAGAGAAATTATTGCTAACACTTTGGTAGTAGAATTCAAAGAGGCTATCACCATAGATAGGTAGCTCAATCCTTAGAAGCTTGGAGAACCTAATGTCAACAATGATTTTCTATTACTAAATCTAGTTCCACATGCAAGGCAAAATGTCCCAACATTCAATCAGAACCAGTTATATATGTTACCTCCACTAATGAAGACAACACAACTGAATTTTAGCTACTTGAACAATCATGAAGTGAGAAATGGTTATCAATAAAACCAACAAGCAACTGCACTCCCTACTACTTTTTTACAAGGTATGAATTCCACAAAGGAAGAACGAGATTTTATTCAAAAAATGGTTCAAAATTTGAGCAATGATTTCTTGAATATACAAAGGAAGATGAGTAATGAAAATGGCCCAACTGGTAATTAGACTACTAGATTCTAAAGATACAATAGACTATTCAACATTCTTGAATAGCCTAACAAGATTCTATAGATCAACATAGTAGAGATGACTCTTCCCAATTGATGTCAAATTCATAATAATTTTAAGCATGGTGAGATCAACTGCATTGAATTTTATGCAACATTCAAAATATTTAAAATGGAGGCTATTAGATAAGATCAAATGCATAATATACTTGAGCATCATCAAGATCTTGGTTCTTTCAGCACTGCCATATTCTTTGAAACTCATGAGTTTCTCTTTCTAGGTGAATATGACAATGTGTTGGCCCCATAATTTTGACTAAGTGTTGTTTTATTTTGGTGTGGAACTAGCACCACGTGGGAGGACCATGGCATAGAAGAACCATATCACATAAAGATCATGACATGAAACTGATAGGTGCAAAATCACCATGACAAATAACCTAAGGGGTGCAAGAGGACAATGGTGTGAAATAACTAGCACGAGAGTACCTAATAAGAAGATAATTAGTCACAAGGAAGCCAAGGACATAGGACTCAAAATAAAACTAAAATACTAGGGGAGCGCATGGGAGTGGGAGCAGTTACAAGAATGGTTCAAATGGGTCACTTTGACCTTATTGATAGGAAGTTTTGTATGAGCTCGCAAGGAAGGGAACACATGGTAGCAAAGATACAACATAGAGAGAGGATATAGGGGGCATAAAGGCCTAAATATTTAAGAATAACTAATTATTAAGTGCCACAACTCTTAGTCTATTGAGAGTTTATTGGCCAACTCTTTATGTCATTAACGATTGTAAACACTTGGTCAGGGCAAAACAAGCATAAATACCCCTATTTTAAATCATTACGAGAGAGGATGGATGGATGAATTCTAAAATTATATTATGATGGACCTTTACTTTAAACTTAATATATGGCATAGCAAGTTGTATCAATTTGTGTTACTATGAGTGATGGTATGAACTAGGTATTTAGACTTTTATATGAGAGACCTTAGATGATATTAATCAAACCTAGAACTCATAGGATCAAGGTAGTATGTTAATGCTTGTATATAATCCTTGTTTAATTGATATAAATAGAATAATATGAACAAATTATCCAAACTATGTAACAAATTTTAGGAACCGGTCCTTTGCCACATGTTTTGGGTGAGCGCACAAGACCTAATTCTTATGTGAAAGGGCTAGCATGCTAGTTCATTGGGACAAACTTTAGCACCAAAGATAAAATTAATTAAAATAACCTAACATTTTGGTTCCATTATTGGGACCTAAATTAATTGAAGAACATTCATGGAAAAATGTTTGAGCATATTACATTAGAGAATATATAAGAATGGGTTACCAGTGTTGAATATAATTTTGCAGTTCTTTATCTTGAGCTAGGAATCTCCACACAATAGTGGGTAGAGCAGAATATCTATATTTCATTATATGAAACCTATTTTTAGAGGTCTTGGTTCACTTACATGCTTGGTTAATAGCATATTCTCAAGGATGATTAAGGAATCTTGGAAGGAGGTAGTCTTAGATGCTATAATGATAAAGGGCTTTAGCATAACTTGCAGCCCTGTGGATGTGAGCAATCAATTTTTGGTGAAAAGTAATTTTTAATAGATACATTCTAGATTACTTTGTAGTCTCTTATTCATTCCTTAAGAAGACAAGTTCAATTTCCTTCAAGAACCACATGGTCACTATCTTAAACTTTTTGCTTTTGAAATTAGGAAGTTATTTGCTGATCTTGGACAGGAAACTATACCAATGGAGAGTTAAATCCTCTTGTGCATGAGTCATACATTTGTAAAGGGAGAATAGGAGTTGGTATAAGATTTTGGGTTTAAAATGGTAGGTAGCTAGCATGCACTATGAAAACAAATGTATAATGAAGCTTGGTAAATGATTGTATGAGTTAGTGATGTAAAAAGAGACCAAGAGAACTCAAGGAGTATTGTTAAGAGCCATAGGGAAGTGAAAATAAGTGAATACCCCATCACTTTCAAGCCTCATTATATGTCATTTCTATCTTAAAAAGGAGAAACAAGCTAGATAGGGATGGTAGGAACCAAGTCTGAACCAACCAGGCTCTCCCAACATAGTGCACACTCATGCTTTTGAGTTAGATGAAGTACACATTCAAAATTGGGATACAGATAGTTTGGAGTCAAAAATTAAATTGTTAAGGGATAATGAAACTGAGCCTTTTGGCACTCATTTATAATTAACACTCTCTTTCCCTATTTAAGGGAATTCTATGGAAAAAATTGAGATGCTTGGTGGACCAGGCCTACAAGGATAGAATACAGGCCCCAACTTGGTTAACCAACTAGCTACTATGCCTCATACCATGACCATTGCTACTAGACGTGTTGGAGGAGGATTAGGAGGTGGCATAGGAAGAAGTGAACTTCCTCCTCAAGGGATAGGGGTTAGATTTTCCCATCAACCACTTGTTTAAGTGCCTCCACCAATGATGGTTTACTATGAGATGACACTACACTTACCTGAGTACCAAAGAATGGAAAATTTGGTAGAACATGTCCATAAATGTGAACTAATTTGGAGGGCATGAGACATCACCTCTTCTAAACATAAGGCCACACAGTTCACAATTATGTTTTTAGAGTGTGCACACAAGTGGTACCAAAATTTCAACCCTCATCAAGTGGTGGTCGACTTTGATCATCTCAAAATAGCCTTCTTGTAGGAATTTGACATTCTTAAATTTGAGAAATAGAGCATAATAGATTTGAAGGACATAAAGAAAGGACATACCAAAAGTGTGCAAAAATATGATGTACGGTCAAAACATTACTATCAAAACTATCATTTGAAATTAATGTTAATCATCATGCATAATGGTTTATGGGTATATTTTTACTACCCTTTTGAAAAACCTTGTCTCAACGAATGTTCACTAGCCCACACAAGGCTTTGGAAGCCACTCTCTATGTTGAGGTGGTTGGAAACATTGACACTAGGATCAATCACTTTATATAAGCATAGATAGCTTCCATTACATCATAACTTGATAAGTTGATGGCCAATAATGCACATGAAACATGTAGTGGTGTTTGGTGCACTAACTATGAATATGAAGGGCATACATAGAGTAATTATCCATGCAAGAACATCTACATAGTATGCAACAAACATGTGAAATATATCATGAGGAAAATGATGTCCACTCTTGTCCTTTTTTAAAGTGAGCTACACACACTAAGGTTTTTGACTATTTTAATATTTGTGATGCCTATACTCATGACACTAATGATTGTCATTTCATTAGTGATATCTATCAAGCTCAAGTTTGTGGCACATGTCAAACCTTAATAGCAAATATTCAAGATAATGGTGGCTATCATGGATGAGGAAGATGTTGAGGATGAGGAGGTGGTTTTTTTCCACCCAATACCTATTACAAATGTGGGTATCTAGACCACTATCAAAGGTATTACCCAAATTACCCAACGTGTATTTTTTTATAAAAAGGACCACTAACTAGAAGAGTGTCCTAACTTATATACGGCTATCACCAAGGAGAAAAATGAAAAGGGTACTGATATTATTCAAATTGATAAGACATTATGGTGTACATGCCCAACCATCCATATAGTTCAATAGGTAAACATTACTATGATCTAAGAACTTGACTCAAGAGAGGATGGTTAATATCATGTTAGTTTCAAAATAAAAACAAAATTAAAAAAACACACTAACTAGCATAACATATCTAACATTAGACACTAGGGAGAGCTTAGTTAAAAACCTTAAATAAAACACACAACTAAAATGCAAAATAAACCTTATTTTACCTTCCTTGGATGCTTCAAAATGCTTGTTGTAGTGGCTTGCTCAGCTAATGCTCATGAAGTCCTTGGCAATGGAAGCTTGGCTACCTCCATCTCTCCTTGGCACCTTTGCCTTGTGGATTGGATTGGATTGAAATAAATTTGGCATGGTAACACTAATTTTAATGGATTCTTGAAGATATTTATGCATTATAACTTTGCACCAAAATAGTTTAGAATTGATGTTCATGGCCTCTCTATTTATAGATTTTTGCAAATGTCTAAAATCAACCTGAACTACCTATCTTGAGATTGAGATGTGTGGTTGAGGATTAATTCAATTTTGGAATTAATTTTATAATTATCCCCATCATGACATTGGAATAAGGGGAAATTACGAGGCATGGAGGTGAATCCTGATATTTGTGGCATTTATGGCCTAGGGATGTCTTCCCAAGAAATGAAGTCACCTGATGATGCATATATTCAATATTAATTTCCAAAAAAAATTATTCAATAATTTTCCATGGAATTCTTTATTAGTCTCTAATTTGGATTAATTAACTCTTAAGCATGATTAATCACTTTGTGCACAAATTGTTCAAATTGATCAGAATGCCTTGTTATTGGTCCAAAATTTGACTAGATTGGAATTGGAAGGTGATGTCATTTATCCCATTTATGATGTTACTAAAAACAAATAGCAAAGGCATACATCTTGTACAAGAGATTTGATAGGAAAGAGCAATCTAGAGCACCTAGGTGCAAAATCGACACTTTGACTCAGAATGATGTAACCAAAGTTAGTTGGCCCATAAATTACATTTCCCCATTTAGGGATACCCTACCCAAAATGGGCATTTGAATATGTCAGTTTCAAATATTTTAATGTGTTTTAGTGTTTTTAGGCCAAATTGTGTATTTTAAGTGGAAATTGGCCAAAACCCTGATTGGAGGTCATTGGTGGCCAGATTTAGGTGTCTACAGTTTGCCCCTATTTATGAAGGCATTGAAAGCTATAAGCATGGTAACATCTTCTCAAAAAATGAAAAGGTCCTATATGAATATAACTATAATGATGATAAACTAACTGTATGATGCCCCCTTGAGGGAACGGTTGACACAAGTAAGTTGACAAACAATCCCTTGAAATGAAAGAAGTGAAATGAGGGGACCAAAGAAAAGAAAGATGATGGGGTGAAAACACAATTATATTGAAAAAGGAGTCAAAATCATTGAGAATGCAAGTGGGACGGTGTACAATGGTTTACCCAAAAGTGGTTATAAGCATTGTACCCCAATAGTGGCAATGTGGTATGATAACACAATGATTTTCCCAAAGGAAGTTATAATCATTAGGAAGATGGAACTACCCCAGTTAGAATAGACAAATAAGAGAATAACATGCCCTTATATAGGCAAAAAAATTAAAGTGGTGACATCATAATTATTTACCCAAAAGTGGTTATAATCAGTGAAAAATGTGAGTGGGATAGTGTGTAATGATTTACCCATATGCAATTATAATCATTGGACCCTAATTATGGTAAACATGATAAACTTGGTTGAGGATGATGATAACTTAACACAGAGGGTAATGATTAATTGGAACATCCTACTAGTAGGGAGATGCTCATCCAAACTAATAAAGGTTGAAATTCTTTCATGGTTCATTACTTTATTTGGGATATGATTGGGATTGAATCAGGATATTGATGCTAAAAAGATGCCACCATTTTTGAATAGACTTCTTGAAGCTAAGGTTTATTGTAGCACATATCGGTAGGCATCATGGTATAACATCATGAATACTTGGCCAAAATATGAATAAGGATTGACTCACGTAATACAATACTCAATAAAAAATAATGCACCAATGATAGAAGCCATGATGATAATGAAAACATATGAATATGGATGGATTCAAGTATAAGTGAGGGCAAGGAATCACCCAATGAACACACATAAACTAAATCAAGGTAATGCCAAGCAGGCAAATAAATAAAACAATGCAATAGAAACCATACGAACATTGCCCCTAGAAAATACGTGATAACAAACAAACAAAATGGGGGGATAGAAGAAAAGGAAGGGGGTGGCCAACTTGTCTCCATATGCACTAGGCAAGTGGATGCTACCTACATAGTTTCATGGATGTAATATCCAATAAAAATACTTTAGGCCAAATGTAGTTCTCCTAGGGAATGGCAAGAATGTGATAATTGATGAAAACAAACAAAATGGATGTGATATAAAAATAATAATGGTCTTCTAAAATGGCAAGTGCATGAGAGAAAATGCCAAAAAGGATGGGGAAACTAAATGACAAGTTATTTGCTTGTAACTTAGTAAGGGTTCCCAGAATCCTTAAGGCAAAGAAGTGGTCAATGTTTTATTTTTTTTTAAGATTTTTCACATTTTTTTGGAATTTTTTTGAAGTATCTCAACTCAAATAGAGAACAATGAGACACTAAATGGTTCAAGATCACAAAATGAAAAGAGTGTTTAAACTAAGGTTGCTCATAAAACAATGAGAGTGTGAGGAAAAGGGTGACTGAGCTGACCTCAACAAGTATCGAGCACTGCCTACAGTCCCAGAGTAGGACCATAAGTCACTATAGTTTTGCCCTTTCAGTGGAAGAATTCAACTAGTGTAGCAATCAATTCAAACAAAATAGGCATAGTTGGTTAAAAGGCATAGTATGACATAGGAAGTGGCATGTTGGTATGTCAAGGCTTAAAGTTGCCCCTAGTTTGCCCATAGGCAGTTATAACCAAGACACAATAACATAGATAAATGGTACTAATTTTCCCAAAGGTGGTTATAATTAATAGCAAGACCAGTGGTAAGAAGGGAATAATAAAAAAAGGATGTAACTATTGAAACTTTTGTCACACTATTCCAAAATATGATCTCTATTTGAAGTACTTGAACCAACTAATGAAACTAATTAGGTACCTTGATGCTAAAAATTCGTAACAAATGGCACAAACAAAGGTAAAATAGGGTAGGCTTTAGAACACATTGATCTGATAGCTTGGAAGTAGAAAGTGGATATAGCTAAGAGGATGGATAAGGATGATATTTGTACAAAGAAGAGAGTGATAAAATGGCATAATTGAAATGGTCTTTACAGATAATACACCTTAGCACTCAAGCATAGTACCGATTGAGATGAATAATATTCATCAATTCATGAAGTTCATCTCCATCTAGTGTGGTAACCCTCTATTCTCCTCTTTCATCATCTACAATAATGATGAAAGGCCTTATCCAGTTTGGTTTGAATTTCCTTTTATGCTTCTTCTCAGTCATGGTATTCTTTTGGTTTTCTTTAAGAACAAGATCACCAATTTTGAATGTTCTATACTTAACACACTGATTATAGTGGCCTTTGAGTCAATTTAAATATGCTTAAATAATTTTAAACATGGCCATGCATTTCTCATCAAGTAGGAGACAGCTCTTGCAGGTGAGCTACTCGATAGTCATGATCACTCAGGACATGCTTGAAAGAGATGCAAAGTGAAGGAAATTCGACCTCAATAGGAAGGATGGCTTCAGTACCATAAAGAAGTGACTATGGAGTGGCTCCTATGGGAGTATGATGATTGGTACAATATGTCAAAAGGGTAGGAAATATCTGTAGGTGCCAATCATGACTGACATCATTAAAAATATTTTTGAGAATATTGACAATGGTTTTATTGGATGCCTCAGCTTGGCCATTACCTTGAGGGTAATATGATGTAGAAAAATGGTGTGTGATGTTATATTCAGTACATAGATAATCTACATCCTTGTTCTTGAATGATCCTCCATTATCAGATATAATGTCAGAGGGGATACTGTAGTGACAAATGAGATGGTTAAAGATGAATTTGGAAATTTGCTTTTCAGTCATGTGAGGGGTATAGCTTCAACCCACTTAGTGAAATAATCAATGGTGGTAAGGATATGTTTATGGCCATCAGATGAAGTGGGGTTGATATTTCCAATGAGGTCAAGTCCCCATGTATAAAATAGCCATGGTGTCAACATTAGTTTCAGAGTTTCTGTTGGGGCATGAATCATATTAACATATCGTTGACATTTATCACACTTTTTTACATATGTAGTGGCATATGCATCCATTGTGAGCCAATAATAACCAGTATGTAAGATATCTTTAAATAGGAATGCCCCAATAGAATGAATGCCACATACTCCTTCATGAACTTCTCTTAATGCTAGTGTAGACTCTACCAAAGTTAAACAACAAAGTATAGTTCCATCAAAACAGTGATGGTAAAGGGTGGATCCAAGTAGAGTATAATGAGTGGAATGATGAATGAAGGTTTTGGTTTATTTTTGAGATAGGTTAGGTGGTAGAACTAGGTCATGAAGGTAATTGTAAAGCTCTGAGTACCATATAGAATTAGGACCAACAATATCACAAATCATTGCAATGATTGAAGGTTCATGAGCTGGTGCTGAAAAAGTCTTGATGAGGAACTGATACTCTCTAGCTTTATCCATTTATCAAATCAAAGATCCAATCATAGCCATGACATCTGTAGTTCTATTACTAGCCCTTGGTATGTGCTCAAATTGAATGTTGGTAATTTATTGATTAAGAGTGTCGACCATGGCTTTATATTGATTGATGATTAACTAAGAATTCCCATAAACTTGGAGATGAGATATGCTCCAACACACTACTTGTCGAAGTCCTTCAACAAGTGCTTCATACTCAGTCATGTTTTTAGTACAAGGAAAGATGATTCTGAATGATTTAGGGATTAGATCCCCCTATGGTGTAATAAATAATAGGCCTACCCTTGATCCATGTGCATTAAATGAACCATCAAAATATAACTTCTAGGGCTGCTCCTCAAGGGATGTGTCAATGATGGTCATTATAGATTCATCAATAAATTAAAATGTGAGTGGTTGTGTGTTTGTGAGAGGTGCTTCAGCAAGTTGATCTGTAAGAACTTGTCCCTTAATTGCCTTTTGATTGACATACTCTATGTCAAACTCACTGAGAAACATGATCCACTTAGCCATTCTACCTTGGAAAGCTATTTTAAAAAGTATATACTTGAGTGGACCTACTTTTGAAATGACCATGGTCTTATTATTCAACATGTAATGGCATAGATTTTGATCTATAAAGACCATGCCCAGACAAGATTTTTCAATAGGTGCATAGTTATGTCCATATGTAACCAAAGTACAACTTAGATATTATACAACATGATCATTTTCATTTTCATCATTGTGAGCCAAGAGTGCCCCTAGAGCATGGTCGATAGCTGATAGGTATAATAAGAATGGCTTTCTTGGCATATGAGGTAATAAAATAGGTGGATTAACAAGATAGTCTTTGAGTTGTTGAAAATTTGTTTAATAGTGATCATCCTAGTGAAATGCAACTCCCTTTTTCAGAAGATGTGTAAATGGATGGTACTTGTCTGCTAATTAAGAGATGAAGCATCATATTCATTGAATCTTACCCTATAAACTATGAATTTGTTTTAAATTGGTTGGTGGTGGTATCTCGGTTATATCATGGACTTTAGCCAAATCAACTTCAATACCTCTACGAGACATGATGAAGCCAAGTAATTTTCCTGAAGTTACATTAAATACATATTTATTTGGATTGAGTCTAACTTTATACTCCCATAATCTTTTAAATATATTACATAATACTACTAGATGGTAGGCCCTAGCTTTGGATTTTCCTAATATGTCATCGACATAGTCTTCAACAATCTCATGCATCATATCATGGAATATGATAGTCATGGCTCTTTCATATGTAGCTCTAGAATTTTTAAGGCTAAATGGCATTACTTGATAACAAAATGTTCCCCATGGACTGGTGAATGTTGTTTTATGTTGATCTTTCGATGTTATTCTGATCTGGTTGTATCTTGAAAATCCATCCATGAGTGAAAGAATTTTATAACCTACCATGGAGTTGATGATCATGTCAATATTAGGAAGGTAAAATCATTTTTAGGACAAGCTTTTTTTATGTCTCAAAAATTAGTATATATTTTGATCCTTTTAGGCTTTTTACTAACGGGTACCACATTAGAGATCCATTCTGAGTAGTCAATGAATTAGATACATCCCGATTCTAAGATTTTTTCCAACTCTTTCTTTACCAATATAGTAATGCAAAGATGCATCTTACATAGCTTTTGTTTTATCAGTTTAGTGTCAGGATTAAGCACAAGAAGATGCAGAACCAAGATGAGGTCTAAACCTGACATGTCAGAATAGGCCCATGCAAAGATATCTATAAATTCTCTCAACAAAGTTGTAAAGACTTCATGCTCCTCCTTAGTGAGGGATGCACCTAATTTTATCCATTTTAGGTTTGATGGAGCCTTGATATTTACCTCTATTGTATCTTTAACTAGAAAGGTCAAACCATCTTCTAGAATAATAGGCAATGACTTGAATTATTGGATTATGTCAAGGTCCTCCATTAGGACTTGCTCTTCAAATTCTCCTAAGCATGATGAATCTGAGTCCCCTAATGGGAGATCTGGCCATATGACAAAAATAGTCAATTTTTTTTAAAGAATTTAATCAAATACTTGTTGTTACTCAAAGCTAAACTTAGATCCATAGGCAAGTTCATCGTTAGTGGTCTCTTGGTCTAAATTCAAAGAAGAATGAACACCCTCATCTAATGGCACCTGAAATAGGTTTTTACCACTAGAATGGCCTTTATCTTTATTTTTCATTGGTCAAAAAGTGCCTTAAAGAGGTTTTCACTTTGGGACGTCAATGTTTTACTTATTTATGTTTGGCTAAGGGTGTTCACTCACTCTCCAAAATAGGTTGTAGGATCTAATGTGATTGAGAATCCTGATTTGTGATCTTCCAATGGAATGTTGTCTCTAAGGCCTAAAAACTCATAGAATGCCTCATCATTCTAGAACTCATCAATTGGTAGACTGGATTCTTTTTGGTCCCAATCTACCAGTTGGGGATAATATAATGGTAGTGGGTTGCGATGAATGGCTAAGGTAAGGGTAAAAATGGCATTATTATCAAATAGATTAGTTTTGGCTAGGTCATCAAAGCTGAGGCTATGATCAAACTCTACTTTGTTGTCAGCATCATCATCACTAGTCATTAGTGATGGAGTTTGAATAAGATATGTGGGGTCACCCCCAAGTAGTTTAAATCCAAGTCCATAAGGTCTTTCATACTTAGTCATAGAAATTGGCTCGATGGTTCCTTGTTGATTCGGTCTGAGGCCTCTTCCTTCATAATTATGATGCTCCATGATCCTATTGGGAATAGGATAATTTTCACTTTTATAACAATCAGTGTGGTTGTCATTGTATAACCATGATTCATCCCCTTCAAGAGGGTTGGGTTCTAGGCCAAATGTTGGTACAAATGTGACACATCCCTTATCTTTGTTCTTTTTTTGCCAATGTATATGTGGGGTGACTTTAGGTCGCCTAAAGGTTTTTGGATTTTGAGAAAGATTGGCAATATGAAATGTATCATGGGTCACATACTCTTTTGGTCCATTATCTAAAATAGTGAAATGATTAGAAGATTTAGGAGGTGGCATGTGGGAAAGGGAATATAAGGTATTAGGATCTATGCAATTTCTGATAAAGGATCAATAAGTATAGCCTTTCCTTTATCCTACTTAGAACTTGGATTCATGCCATACTAATAATTATAGCTTTGAAATTCAGCCTCAAGATGTTTGTAGTGTTCATTTAGGTGTAAATCTCTTAGAATATTCACTTCCATCCCTGAGTGGGAAAACTTGATACATTGGTATAGCATTGATGGAACTGCATGAATCTCATGCAACCAAGGCCTCCCTAGAATCATATCGTATGATAACTCCAGATCAAGTACATGTCAAAGTGTATCATGGGTTAAAGGCAAATGATAACTAGCAAGCTAATAGTGCCTTGTGATTCTCTTTCTTGATTATCATAATCTTTGATGGTTATCATTTTTGGTTAGATATCTATTAGTGTACCCAAAAAGCTTGATGAGCTTTAGAGACACTATGTTGAGGCCTGATCCATTGTCTATAAGGACACATTTCAATTTATGTCACTTTATATAAAATTCTATGTACAATGGGTTATTATGGAGTAGAGCAAGAGAAGACATATCGCTTTGGTTGAATGTGACTTATTGGGTTGGAGCTAGGTGTCTAACCAAATCTTAAAATTTGTCAAGGGATATGTCACTAGCAATAGAGGATTAGGTCAAAAACTCATTCAAGATGTTCTTATGGATTATTGACATTTGCAACAAATCTAAAATATAAATTTGTGTTGGTGTCTTCTGAAATTGTTCCATAATATCAAACTTTTTGTCTTGGTCAATAGTGAATGGTTTATTTTGAGGCTAAATGGTTAGTTAGATGACATGCAAAGTGGTAGATGGTTATGGGCTTGGGATAGTAATCTTCAACCTCTGAGTTATGATTTCATAATCAAGATTAAATACTGGACCATTATTTCTAACTAATATTGGGAATGGTGTGTTAGGTTGTGGAGCTAAAAGCTTCACCAGGATGCAAATAGGAGGAGTTACAGAGGTTGCAGAGGTTGCAGAGAGTTGCAGAATGAGTTGTAGGGAAACTGACGATGGTCTGATCAACTAACATCAGTCAGATAGCAGTTAAGAAGCAACCAACATCAGTTACCAATTAGCTGACATCGGTCAGGGAGGAGCCGACATCGGCAGCCTGTGCGTGAACATGCAGTTTGCATGTTGATTTTGGAGAGTCTATTTTTTGGACTGTTAGTTTGCATGTTAAAGGCTAGTTATAGTCCTAAGTTGTGCATCTAATTATTGTAATTAAGATGGTCTAATTATTGTATGCATGAGATCTATATAATAGACTCATGGGCTGTATTGTAATGAGTGCTAGAGAGTAAGAGAGCAATAATAAGCTCCTTCAAAGAGAGGAGAGCAATGGTGTGTTCCTCCTAGTGCCACAGTACCAAGTGTGGGTGCTGGTTTGGAGAATCAAAAGGGTTCTTCGTGTATGTATGATCTTGGTCAGCAGGTGTGCATGGCTTCTTTTAGAGATCTACAATGGTGAGTAAGGTCTAGTGATTTGCAGGTAGCAGCAAAGAGCAGGAGATCTACTTGGAGTACGGTTGTGTACTTGGTGTATTGGCAGCATTGTTTCTGACTGGTGGAGGTGAATATCAATTCTATATTGGAGTTGATTGTTGTGACCATGAGAGAGAAGGAAGAAGGTCTTGAGGTGTGGCGAGCCTTTGAGGTGGAAGAAGAAGTGGCATCTTCTTTATTGTATTTTCTTCTGAGTGATTATTAATACAATTGTGTATTGTCTCTCATATTCCTGTGTTGTTTCATCTTTCTAGTTACTTATCATTCTAGTTAAATTCCATGTTTAGTTGCTAATACAAGAAGTAATCATATGTGCTCTAATTAGTGGGAGCAAGATCCTGATAGTTGGTATCGGAGCTTTTGGTTGGGTTACTAATAGGTGGTTTTAGATTTGGTTAGTGTTTGTTGATTACAGGTCACTCACAAGGGTTTCAGATTGAGTGGGAGTATAGCAATGGCAGAAGAAAGTAAGCTATGAATGGATAAACTGAATAGCATGAATGGTTTAATTGATGGAAAGAAAGAGCAGGTAAAGGTAGATTGTTGGTCAGTAGAAGATCAACGTGTAGAAGCAGATGTTGCAGGGGTTGTTGCACAGGTTGCTCTAGATAAATTAGAATCTTGGTTTATAGATTTTTTTGCCTCTTTCCATGCAGCCTGAAATAGAGCATCTTTTCATGGGTATGTCTTTGGAGACTTTGGAGAGATTTATTTAGGGGTTGGTGAGCCTTGTCAAATGATTGACAAAGGGGAAGTGAAGCTGAAATTGCAGACAGATAACACACAAGTGTTGAGGAAGGTCATGCAGGTACCAGTCTTGGAGATGAGTCTAATTTCTTTAGGAAAGTTGGGTGATGGGAGATGCACAGTAACTCTCACAGTGGATGCACTTGAATTAGATTGTGGTAAGAAAGTAGGTATCCTTTATTTATCTACCTATATTACTGATTCACCTTCTGTTGCAGAGATGTGGCTTTGTAGGCTTGGTCACATATGTGGGAGGGGAATGCATGTTCTTAAGCGAAAGATAGATGTTTTTGACAAACTTAAGAACTGGAAAGCCTTGGTGTTCATGGAGGAGATGGCAGACAGAGATCAATTGAGGGGACTGAATTATTCTGAGCAGGGCTGTGTTAATTTAAACAGGGTTTTGATCCATGGAGAGCTCACGGGTAAAAAGTCATCACTCACAAGCAAACACAGGTGTTGATGTTAGTTACACAGGAACCAATGTCGATAGCAGGTACACCAGCATTGGTCAAGAAACTGACGTTGGCAGACAGGGTTAGTCGCAGGAAATCGATGTCAATCAAGTGCAGATTGGGAGATGGCCGAGATCGGTCACTGAAATGGATGGTGGGTGGACAACAAGCTATCAAAAGGTCTCAAACGCTCATATGGAGGACTAAAAGGGTAAGTGGACCTCATATTTGTTGTTCACCTTCTTTATATTGCTTACCGATGGTCAAGAACTAGGAAGATGTGAAGAGGCAATGCAGGTAGAATCCAAAAATAGTGGGAGCTTGGCATGGATGAGGAGTGTGAGTCCTTGGAGAAGAACCAAATAGGGGTTTGTTGGTGGAGTTGTCAGCTAGAAGAAAGCACTGAAAGATGGATGGATTCCTAAGTTGAAGAAGAGAGTGGATGGATATGTGAGACGGAAGGCCAAGGTATATGGTCTTAAGGAAGCTATAGGACAGTGGTATAGGGCTGACAGGTGGTACCAGGTGGATGACAAAGCAGAGCTTTTGTCAATGTCAGTATAACCATTGTGTTTATTTTACCAGGTGGATGATGGTTGCAACATTATCTTGTTACTGTATGTGGAGGATGAGCTTGGAGCAGGTTTGTACATATAGGGTTTTGCTGAGCTAAAGGTAAGGTTAGTTCAGAGGTATGTCAGGAGGAATTTAGAGCAGCAAAATTCTTTGGCATAAGAGACATGGAGATTTTGTCTCCAGTGGGAGCTGATGTGAAGACGGTGTTGGTGGGGTTCAAGATGCAGGATGCAAAATTGGAAAGCACACCTAGGGCTGGACAGTTCAAGCTTAGCTTAGAATAGAGTTCGAAATCACATAAGGTCTGGTGTAGACCTGAGTTTTCCCAAGTAGTGGGAGTTGTCAAAAAGTATGGAACCAATTCAGGGAAGGAGTACTGGAGGACAGTTTAATGGATTCTCAGGTATCTGAGAGGGATCAGCAGCAGGGATTCTTGTTATGTAGGGTTAAGGTCTTCACTACATGGATATGTAGGTTTGGATGTGGTGGGTTACTTGAATGACAGGTGTAGCATCACAGGTTGTGTGGTGGTTGGTCTTCAGGATTGATCTTGAAGAGGGATACAAGCTAGGGAATAATTTAAACAGTGTACAGGTACAGGTATAGGTGCAGTTGTTTATCTCCAAGTGGGAGATTGTTAGGTTATGGAGCTAAAAGCTTCACCAAGATGCAAATAGGAGTTAGGGAGGTTGCAGAGGTTGCAGAGAGTTGCAGAAGGAGTTTCAGGGCAATCGACGATGGTCTAATCAACCGACGTCGATCAGATAGTAGTGAAGAAGCAATCGATGTTGGTTACCAGTCAGCCGACATCGGTCAGGGAGGAGCCGACATCAACAGCCTATGCGTGAACATGCAGTTTGCATGTTGATTTTGGAGAGTTTATTTTTTGGACTGTTAGTTTGCATGTTAAAGGCTAGTTATAGTCCTAAGTTACGCGTCTAATTATTGTAATTAAGATAGTCTAATTATTGTATGCATGAGATCTATATAATAGACTCATGGGCTGTATTGTAATGAGTGCTAGAGAGTAAGAGAGTAATAATAAGCTCCTTCAGAGAGATGAGAGCAATGGTGTGTTCCTCCTAGTGCCACAGTACCAAGTGTGGGTGCTAGTTTGGAGAATCAAAAGGGTTCTTCGTGTATGTATGATCTTGGTCAGCAGGTGTGCATGGCTTCTTTTGGAGATCTACAATGGTGAGTAAGGTCTAGTGATTTGCAGGTAGCAGTAGAGAGCAAGAGATCTACTTGGAGTACGATTGTGTACTTGGTGTACTGGTAGCATTGTTTCTGACTGGTGGAGGTGAACATCAATTCTATATTGGAGTTGATTGTTGTGACCATGAGAGAGAGGGAAGAAGGTCTTGAGGTGTGGTGAGCCTTTGAGGTGGAAGAAGAAGTGGCATCTTATTTATTGTATTTTCTTCTGAGTGATTATTAATACAATTATGTATTGTCTCTCATATTCTTGTGTTGTTTCATATTTCTAGTTACTTATCATTCTAGTTAAATTTCGTGTTTAGTTGCTAATACAAGAAGTAATCATATGTGCTATAATTAGTGGGAGCAAGATCCTGACATGGTGTGGGACTAGACAGGACAAATCTAGGTTACTGGTGAACTCACATATGGTCACGTGGCAAGGATGAGTTGTTGATATAAGGTCCAAAAGGGGAATTCCTAATTTTTTGGTTTGCTTATATGCCTTCCCAGGTCAAAGAAATATTATCCATGTAATTTGGTTGAATGGTTTTGTTTAGCAATGGTCTAGGCTTATTAGTGTTTGGTCTAGGATTAGTGGATATGGTATTAACGCTACCCCCTACAATATGACCTACAACCTTGTTATAGTCATGTGCAACTTCATGGTAGGTTTGTTGGTTGTTACTATTTTGACCTTGGTTTTGTCTATTTTTTTGTTGTTATGGGTTCTAATGTTGATTTTGTTGATTCTATTGGTTCAACCTTTGATTTTTTATTTATTTTGTTGCGACACTGGTTGTTGTTTTTATTATTGTAATTGTTATTGTTGATTATTTTGCTACTACTAATTGTTATGTCAGGGAAAGGGGTTTTGATAAATCCTAAGAGTTTGATTGAAAGTGGAAGCACTATTATACAATGTTATCTACCCATTCTCTAACATATTCTCAATTAAATGTTTGAATTGGACACATCTTCATAGATTATGTCCATTGACCTGATGATAGTCACAATTTTTTTTTTCATGATACCAATCAAGATAAAGGATGCCTTGCAGATAATTTTTTGGTATAGGCCAACTAATCAGATTATCAATAGAAATCTTGTGAAATATAGACTCAATATGTTCTCCTAGGTTACTAAAGACATGACATGTAGGCATGGTTCTCCTAGGAGGATGGGTTTGCAATGGTAAAGACTATTGTATTTGTTGTGCAGGTCTTGGTTGGTGTGCTTGTGGTATTGTCTGGAGAAGTTGTTGGGTAGGAGTAATCTAAAAAGGTGGTGTAGATGATGTTTGCACCATTTGTACATGATGGGATTTAGTTACTCCATTTCCCACAACATACTTATTGTGGTTGAATTGCTCCAGTCTTTCTTGGTTATTGGCATGTGCCAGTTACAATGCCTGCACTTGAATGGGATGTTGGTCATTTCCTTGATTGGTACCTTGATTTTGATTAGTTGAAATAAGCTTGATAACTCCTTTATTCATGAGTGATTTCTCAATCAACAAGCCTTTCTTGATGATTCCTTGAAATTATGTGCACATTATAATTCTAAATGATAAGCTATCTCATTATGCAAATTTTTAGTAAACATATAAGCTAATTATTTATCTGATAAACTATAGGTAAAACTGATTACAAGGGATCTCCATCACTGTAAATAACTTACAAAACTCTCACTATCTTTTTGCTTTGCGTTAAGTCTACTAATGAAATCTCATGCTCGAGATTATAAGAAAAGTGATGCACAAACTTATCAAAAAGATCATCAAAATTTGTCACTAGATTTTTGGGCAACTTTAAAACTACTCCAAGGCTTGTCTAGCCAAGCTCCTTGGGAACAAAAACAAAAGGTATATGTCACTATATGCCACTAGTTGGCATGTGACAAATAATTCGATCAAATGAGCCTTAGGGTCACCTTTCCCTTTATATTTGTCAAATTTTAGTGGTTCATATCTTGGAGGAAATGGTATCTACATATACTCCATGTTGAATGGATAAGAACATATGTCATCCAATTTGAACATTTTAATTTGTTTACCAGCTTGAATGGCAATAATTATATCCTTCATCTGTTACAATTCTTGGGATAGGAAACTAGAAGGAAAATTGGTGTGAGAGAGAATATTGGTTTGGGTAGATGATTAAGAGGTCAAAAGTGGGACACTTTGACCAGGGTATGATGGAGATACCTATTGGGGTACATTATTTTAGTTGGGAAATGGACCAAGAATACACATACATAGATTATGATGTACTTGAAGTTGCATACTTGGTTGTGTGATATTTTGGTTTGGGTTGGTGATAAAGGTTTGACTTGGAGGATTTTGTGATTGGGATAGAGGGATATAATTATAATATGCATGTTGTGGTTGAAAAGGGACATGCTACTGACTAATCAAACCTTGTAGTTGAGTGAGAACTTATGGTCCAAGACCCTATCTTTGAATCTGTGGCATATTTTGAACCAACAATTATCTAGTAGGTACTTGAGAAACATGGGAACCTCTTTATTGCATGAATCCCTATGAGGAAGTGAAAACAAGTTGAAAATTTGGAATTTATCGCTAACCAATGTTTGCATGTTATTGAATAGTCATTGCTTGGTTTTGAATTGGCATATTAGTCTACGACTGAAGAGGTATGTTTGTCATTACCTGGTGAGGTGAAATATTTGTTGCCCTTGATTAAGATGGAAATGTATTTGTCTTTTGTTATGTTGATACACTAGATTGTGTCTGTTGTTGTGGAATACTACTCATTACTTATTGAGGAGTAGGATTTGTCACATTCTATCATTGAGGCATGACATTGGTCATTTTTTGATTACCTAATCCCATAGGTTATACACTTGAGGAAGTAATCGGTTGAGGTTGGGGTGTAGAAACTCCTATTCCTTGGTATGATGATCCACTCATGGGATGAACTACAAGTACATGTTGTTGGCTAGTTGTTTGTGAATTAGTACCAACTTGATCAGGATTTGAAGTTGTTTTCACATTATCCACTATGTTTAACTCACTATTCTGTGTAGAGGCCGAAGACACTTCTTCAATAATGGGCATATGCATCAATTTATCTATTGAATTGGTTTATAAGAATGGATCAAAACTTGGATTCTCTTATCTAATTAACTCTATAAACATTATTGCTGAAGGAACTAGGTCAATAAGAGGCTTACTTACCATGTTCATTTGATAAAAATTACATGCTAGATTCAGGTAAGTTTGATATGCTATCTGCATTTGGTGAAAGTGATCTTCCATGATGTTTTTGCCTTGATTAGATATATTAGGGTCTTGATACATTGTTTGGACTAGAGCCATAGGATTGCTAGAAGAAGTCTATTGATCATAAATGATATTGTGGAGCACTCTTACTAGACTTGGTAAATTTTCATGGGGAAATTTTGATGGAAACTTGGCTCCTACCTCTATGGCGTTAACCAAAAGCTCATCTTGATTCTCTAACAAATGTCACTAAAAAAAAAATGGATCATACATGGAAGCCATATTAGTAGAATATGACTATTGAAGAACTGATTCATCCTTTGTGGGTATTGTAGCTAGGTATTATACGATTTATTCTTGGTCTTGTTCTAAATAAGGTGGTGTGTTAACCAGATAGTTAGCCAATAGATCTTGACTTTGTGCCCCTGATTGAATATTATAAGAGGGATAAGAATACATCTCATAAACAATATTATCTACATATAGGTCTTGCACCATTTCCTCCTACGTAACTAGATTACTAATCCCAGGATTGTACATGAGTCTACTACGAGTGTGGGAATGCATATTGGGATCCATAGTCAATACTTTGTGATAAAAGGTCAAAGAGTTATACAAACTCTAAAAAGAATAGAATCTAAAATAGATGATGTTCCAACTTGGCCTAGATTTGTCAAAAGGTTTATGAAAAGATTTATGAGGAAACAAGCTAGTATGAAGTATCTAACATTTCACTATTCACATAGAGATAATCAAGTAAATGGACCAAAAATTGAAATGCCAAACTCTAAGGTCAAAGTGTTTTAGATTAGTCCAATCTATAAATTTAAAAGTTGCTAGGTCTTTTGGCCAAACATGGCATCAAAATCTAGGCTCAAACAAGGCATGTCCTAGGACTCTTGGCCAAACAATGCCAAAATCTAGACTTTGAAATAGATGAAATCTTTAATCTAACGAATTTGAAACACTTCTAACAAATACTAGGAATTTGATTCTTGGACATGAACTTGATCAACTAGGTGTAAGGTATGAAATAAAAGACACTTTAGAGATAGTTTATTTTCTCATAAATAATGGTATAAAACTTGGTTCCTTTAACAAATAAGCTAGACAAAAGTGAATGATATAACTATGCTTTAGACAAAAGATCATAAAAGTACACTCAAATTGGTCTAAAAATTTAGGAACAAATTTGAATTCTATGCAAGAGGGTCTATAAAACAATATTTTAAATGTTTTGGGCAGTGTAACAATGCTACACTACTCAAAATGCGTGACAAAAAATTTTGTTTCAAAAACTCTCTAAGGAAAAGATAATTTCCCATAATTTTGACAGCGTAACACTACTTTTCTTGACTCAAAATGTTGTGGTGCATAGACTCAAAGTGCAAGTGTTTAGCAGAAAATGGCTTAAGTCTATCAAGTGGTGATAATGATCTTGAGTCTAAAAATGGCCTTCAACCCAAATTGGAATTTGAACCTAATTTCCCTCAAGTTTAGTGAAAATGGTGAACCCAATTAACACATAAACCCTATAAACTTATAAAGGTGAAATTTCAAATTTAGATTATAAGTGAAGGACTTAAACAACATTGGTAAAGGTTTAAACTCAATTGGGTAATATAACTGCACCAAAATGGATGATATGACTCCCAAGCTTTTGATGAACTTTAAATTAGATAAATTGATGATCTCACATGGGCAGCATAATGCCTCCTTGTTCAAAGGAAAATTAGGACTATGTGTTTGGGTTTGATTTGTTTGTTTACACCAAGTTTTTACTTCAAACAAAACTTTAATCTAGGACAAGAACAAATAATTAATCACTCTTAGATCCTAAATTGATAAGGTTGCTTGGTATTGTTGGAATCCATCAATATACGTCATTTGAGAGGCTTTTAAGTGTTCATCCAAAAGTAAATGTGCATTATATAGTAGGTTTTTTACACCCACTCCCTCAAATGACAATACTGTGACATGGACCTTGAGGGACACCTTACACCAATACTACTTTAACAACAAGTGGGGATTTGTCTAAGATATAATCAATTTTTTTAATGTTCTAGGGGAATCAATTTCACAATAACTTTTATGCCAAACAATGTAGAAAAAAAGCAAATATTTTGGGTCTGTATAACTTCGCTTGTTACAAAAAGGTCTAGTCCTTTTTGCAACCACTACATCCTATTTTTTGCTTAGTGTAGTGCGATGTCTAAAGTGCCACTACATCCTGTGTGCAACTCCAATTAGGAGCCAAATGAAGTCAATGCTGGGAGATGAAACCCCATGTCAAAGCTTCCCTAAAGAACTCATGAGAGGTAATGAAGTCCCCCTTACAAGCCAGGTTTGCATAAAAATAAAGAAAGCATGAAAATAAAAAGACTTTAGGATCATTTTCAAGGTCACCCAAACTTTGATGAGTTTTTGGGGAGTGATTTAGTTGAATTTATTTCTAAGCCTTAGACTAGGCTACTTGAAATAGGAATGGTGATTGTGATATCAAGGGTTCTATAAAGGGGACAAATGGAAGAGCATACACACAACACCCCTCTTTTTTCCAAACAAAAATCTAATTTAAACAAACTAAGTAAATACAAAATCTTGAAAAGGTGAGTTCATTTTTAAGCCCAAATGGAAAATGAGGTGGTATTCATTTGACCCCTTGGTCTTAGTTTTAACTTTGAAAACTAATACTAAAAACTCACTTAAGCACTTAAATATTACTTTAAACACCCAAAATAATGTTCCTAATTCATTTTAAGCATGCAAAAGGTGATCTAATCATGTTTTTATCAAATTTCAAGCTTGATCCTACAATAAAAATGTTAGCATGTCCTTTATCCTTGAAGCTCTTTTAGGTTTGAAACAATAAACTTTAAAAAAATAGCTCTTAGGTCTATGTTTTAAGAAAAACACAATGACCGACGTCGGTTATATAACCAATGATGGTTACATTTTTTAATCGATGATGGTTATATAACCAACATTAGTTATACCAATGTGACTGATGACAGGTATCCAACTGATGTTGGTTTACTAACTGACATCGGTTAAGCTATTCAACTGATGTCAGTCTAACTAACTGATGTCAGTTATTGTGTAAACCCATATCAAACAAAAATGGCAAAATAAAGTTATAAAATCAATTTTTAAGAGTTTTAATGGTCCAAATGAATATTTTAAAATAGCAAAATGATCTTCTTCTTATGTGGAATGTGTCTTGTCCCACCAGGCATGCCATATGTGATCTAAGAATTTGACTCAAGAGAGGATGGTTAGTATCATGTTAGTTTCAAAATTAAAACATAATTAAAGAAACACACTAACTAGCATAACATCTTTATGCTTAGACACTAGGGAGAGCTTAGTTAACAAACATAAATAAAACACACAACTAAAATTCAAAAGAAACCTTATTTTACCTTCCTTGGACACTCCAAAATTCTTGTTGTAGTGGCTTGCTTGGCTTGTGCTCATGAAATCCTTGGCAATGGAAGATTGGCTACTTCCATCTCTCCTTGTCACCTTTGGCTTATGGCTTGGCTTGGCTTGGAATCAATTTGTCATGGTAACACTAATTGCAATGGCTTTTTTAAGATATTTTTGCATTATAAATTTGAACCAAAATAGCTTAGAAATGATGTTCATGGCCTCTCTATTTATAGATTTTTGCAAATGTCTAGAATCAACTTGAACCGTCCATCCTGAGATTGAGATGTGTGGTTGAGGATTAATTCAATTTTGGAATTAAGTTTATAATTATCCTCATCATGACATTGGAAGAAGGGGTAATTAAGAGGCATGGATGGAATCATGAAAGGCATTGATGAGGCATGGAGGGCATGAATCCTAATATTTGTGGCATTTATGGTCTAGGGATGTCTTCCCAAGAAATGAAGTCACTTGATGATGCAGATATTCAATATTCATTCCCAAAACAAATTATTCAACAAGTTTCTATGGAATTCTTGATTAGGCTCTAATGTGGGTTAATTAGCTCGTAAGCATGATTAAGCACTTTGTGCACAAATTATGAAAATTGATCAGAATGCCTTATTATTGGTCCAAAATTTGACTGGATTGGAATTGGAAGGTGATGTCAGATGCATTGGATCTGTTATCCCATTTAGGATGTTACTAACAACAAATAACAAAGGCATACATCTTGTGCAAGATATTTGATAGGAAATAGAAATCCAAAGCACCTAGGTGTAAAATTGACACTTTGACTCGAAATGATTTGACCAAAGTTAGTTGGCCCATAAATTGCATTGCCCCATTTAGGGATACTTTAGCCAAAATTGGCATTTGAATATGTCAGTTTGAAATCTTTTAATGTGCTTTAGTGTTTTTAGGCCAAATTGTGTATTTTAAGTGGAAATTGGCCAAAACCTTGATTGGAAGTCATTGGTGGCTAGATTTAGGTGTCTACAATTACCACTCATAGTGGGGGACATACCCAATCGACAACTAGTCCTATCGAGAAAGTGCAACGGGAATAACCTTGAATTAGAAAGTATCTTGATGTTTAGCAACAAAAGTATGTCCTCAAAGATATGATGGCACTCATATGAGAACTTAAGGGAGAGATTTAGTTCCTCAAATACAAGGATGTAACATAGCGTGATGTTTTGTAAAGGGAAGTTGAACTTTGACCTGTGGTGTAGGATGAGTTCTAAGAATTATGTAACTGTATGTTAGATGAGGATATTATCCCACAAATCAGTGTTTGGATAAAGAGTCAAGCCCAAATACCAAATGAGGTTCACCCTCATATCACTAGGGAAAGTGAATATCATTATTTAAATCATGCTTGGTGACAAGACACTCCTAGTTCCTCTACTCCCATGAAAGATAGAGATATATTAGTTAATGTTGCCATCAATAGATGGGTAATCTGGGACATACTAGTAGATACCAACATAGAAGTCAATATCCTCACCAAGGATGATTGGCATAAAATGTCTACTCCAACATTACAACCTTCACCTCATGTCTTATTCATGGCAAATAAGACTCGTGCACACCTTATTGGGGTCCTCAAAAATGCAATAGTTGACATACTTGGAGTACCATTTAGAGTAGATTTTGAGGTTCTGGAGATAGCTGACGCTGATGATTACACAACTCTATTGGGAAGACCTTAGTGCTATGAGAATAATATAGATTTAAGCTTCAAAAAGTGCTACATTAGTTTTTAAAATACCGATCAACATGTTGTAATACCACTAGATCAAGCATAAGGGCCCCCTTATATAGAGCATGTCCATGTTGATGAAGACATAAACCATATCTATAATATTACTGCAAGGAAAGATGAGCAATGAGATCCCACTTTAGATGGCATTCTTCAATGGTTGGATACTTAGTCCATCTCTAACACTACAAGTAATGCATGTAATTATTCAGCTCATGGTGACTATGACCTCACTAATAGAGTATGCAATACAATCAATATCCAAGAGAATGTGCCACATCAATTTAATGAATGACACAAATTCATTTGCCTTATCACTGGTCAAGTGATGAGGGGACCTATCATAGAGACACCACTTGAAATACTTGATGAGGCTTCAAGGTTCCATGGGCAGATGGAAGTCCAAGACTTCATCTAACACCTTGAATAATTTTACCACATTGATGAAGATCATCTTTGATCTTTGTTTCATCTCTTTGATGGCATATATACATGATGGTAGCAAACCCATTGTGAATGACTCTTCTAGTGGGATTAGGTATGCTAAACCTTAGACCATCAGTTTCATCATGAAGACAAAGTAAAGGGAGCAGTCATCTATAGTGAAATATAAGCCCTTGAGCCCCACATCAAAACTTGTGAAATAATGTGGTGAAATGATGAGTCTTACTTTCCAAAATATTTATGGGTACATGAATTTTGTAGAAATATATGCATTTAGGCATGAGCATGGTATGTTCATGAAGAGTGACACATGGGTATAAGGTTTTGGCATCTACTAAAGGAGAACATGAAGTTGGTACTATCCTATTCTTCACCAAGAATGGATTTGCACCTCACTCTCAAAGCCTTGCATGAAGTAGTAGTAGGTGACCCATGTCTTATGAAAGAACATTTGAGGATTATCCATTAGGACCCTGGGGAGCCCTTACACTTATTCCATAAACCATCAATAGACCAAGTACATGTACCCATGCTAACCTTGAATCTGAATCGACATGAATAAATTTGTCTAAGAAAACAAAATCTTGCATTAGAAGTGGAAGGAGGATAAGGATCCACTCCACTCAACCCATTGTCTAAATATTTAGATATCCCTATAGAATTTGGAACAAGAACTATTTAGGACATAGGTGTCAAAATGGAGAACCCCTACCATGGGCCTATTCAGACTGTTCAATGTATCATCAGCTCAGAACATGAACCAAAGCTGGATATGGTAGGAAACTATTAGACTGACACAGAGATTACCAAAATACTTAAATTTCTAAAATAATATCAGGATGTCTTCCTAAGGAACTAAAGTGAAATGAAGGGTGTCCACCCATCTTTAGAGAAGATGTATATCAAGCTAGTTGATGGTGCTCGACTAGTGAAAAAATGCTCATACATGATGAATCCTAATCTCTAGGTATGCATTAAAGATGAGATTGATAGTATGATACATATTAGAGTAATCACTCCCATTACTAAATCTAAGTGGGTCAATCCCATGGTGATTAGTATCAGAAAGGATGGATGCATCTGTATCTGTGTGGACTACCATGTGCTCAATGCATCCTATGTAATAGATCCCCTTATAATGCCATTTATGGAGGAAATACTTGAATGTGTTTTTGGTTTTGAAGTGTACTCATTCACAAATGAATTCTCAGTGTACCATCAGGTCCAAATAGTTGAAGAAGACCAGCCCAAGATAACCTTTACCACTACATGGGGATCATTTGCCTATATTGTTATACCCTTTGGGTTGGAAAATGCCCCAGTATTGTTTTAATGAATAGCAATTGAAGCCTTTAAGGACTTCATCTACAAGTTCTTCTAGGTCTATTTAGATGACTAGAAATTATATGGTTTGGTCAAGGACCATTGTGCTAACCTCAGACTTATGCTTGAGCATTGTCATGTCTTATAAATCTCATTAAACTTAAAGAAGTATCTATTTACGAAACCTTTAGTGTAATCCTAGGGCATATTATTTGTAAATAAGGACTCCTAGTAGACTTAGTGAATGTATTTTTTATTCTTTACCTTTCAATGACCAAAAATTAATGTGAGGTTTGTACCTTTTTGGGCCACATGGGTTATTATATAAAGTTCATTCATGGTTATGCAAAGATTACCATGCCCCTAAAAGAACTTCTAAAGTAGAATGAGAATTTCATATGGACTTGATCTTGTAAGGAGGCTTATGAAACACTTAAGGAAAATATGGTCACTACTCCTATTCTCCAATTCCTCGATTGGCAAAGCTATTTTATGTCCATGTTGATGCATCTGGCATGGCCATTGGTGAAATTATTACACAACTAGGTGAAGGTCACTTGGATCACCCAATCTACTTTGCCAACAAGAATCTCATACTAGTTGAAAGAAATTATACCACTATGAAGCATGAAGTGTTGTATATGGTCTATGTTTTGAAGAAGTTTAGACAATACCTATTAGCCACTCCTTTTTTTCTATACAAATCATAAGGCTTTGAATTACCTTGTCAATAAACCCATACTATATGGATGGATCTGTCACTAGATTTATTTGTTCCAAGAATTTTAGTTTTTGGTGATGGTAAAGCTTGGGAAAGCTAATTGTGGACCGGACCACCTATTGCAAATTGGGAATAGAGAACCACCATGCACCATATAGGATGATCTTCCTGATATACAACTTTTTTGCATTACATGGGTGCTTAAATAATTGGAAGACATTGTGGCATTATTGAACATTGGTTATGCACCTCATTGTCTCACCTCGCAAGACAAGAATCAACTCATCATTCGTGCCACACCTTTTCAGCTTCTAACTGGTGATCTTTAAAAAATAGGTCATGAAGAAGTTCTTCAACATTGTATAATGTAGCATGATTACCTTTAGGTACTTTAAGAAGTTCATGAACGTATTTTTGGTGGATATTGTGATAGAAAGGCTATCGCACAAAAGGTTTTGCTAGCTAGATTATGGTGGCCAACTCTATTCCAAGATGCTAAAGCATATGTTAAGAAATGTGACATATGCCCATACATAGGCAAACCTAATCAAAGAGGTGTTATGACTTTATGACCCATACCTTCTCAAAAACCCTTTGAAAAATAGGTTTTTGATTTTTTTGGTCCCATCACTCTAGCAAGATGATAGATAGGTTCACAATCCATCATTGTAGCAAATGACTATCTTACATGGTTGGTTGAAGCCACATCATTAAAAGATTATAATATTAATACTATTGTGAGGTTCATCTGGGAAAATGTCATAACTCAGTTTGGATTCCCCTTGAATTTCATCAGTGATCATAGAACCCACTTTTTCAATGAAACAATTTGCATCTTATTGGTTGAGTTTATGATCGCACACCACAAAACAACCCCATATCACCCACAAGCCAACAAAACTATTGAGGCTTTCATCAAAATCCTAGGTACTTTTGGCCATTTTTTACCCACATATAAATCTCTTGCATGGTTTGATGAAGCAGTGGATCAAAGGCTTAAGAGAGGGTCCAAGCAAGGTTTTTTAAAGATCTAACAACAGTGTTCAAGGATAAGCCTAAAAGCCAAAAAGCTAAGTGCAAAGTCTCTTTTTTTATTAAGTACTTTTTGATCATTCTTTCAAACTTTGTATGGGGAGAAGTGTTTCTCTTCTCATGGGATTTTTTTTTTGACTAAGTGTTGGAATTATTTCAGATAATTTGTCTGAAAGAAAGGTTCTAAAGACTCTTTTCTTGAGGAAAGGGTATTTTTCAAAGTCTCGAAGGGTATCTTGCATTTTTCCAAAGGGACTTTTCAAACAAGCAAGAAGCCAAAGGCATTTTCAAATTCCAACTATCCATTCAAAAAAAATTGAAGGTACTTTTCCTTCTCAAAGAACTAAACACTTTTCCTGAAAGGCCAATTCAAAGGTTTCGAAACGAGCTTTTCAAGAATTCTGAAGGGTCCATTTCATTTAATCTAAAAGATCCTTAGAAAAAAATCTAAAGACATGATTTCTTTTTGATAAATTATCTATGAAAAGGGTCTAAGAAAATTATCTGAAAGAAAGGTTCATCTCAAAGTGTCGAAACAATCCCTTCGAGAGAGAAGTCTGAAAAAAATCCTCTGAAGGAATAGCCCAAAGAAAAGTCAATGGATTCTTTCAGAAGAAAAGGCTGAAATAAATAGCCTAAATAAATTCTTTCAAAAGAATTATCTGAAGAAAATAACTGAAACAAGTTGTCTAATGGAATTGATGACATGTCCACAAACATCAAAATTTGAACCTATGCAAGTAGCCATTGGCATTTAAAAAGATTGAAAGAAACTACATAATCTATAGACTTGTATCAACATATAGTAAAACCAATATCCTTATATTAGTTTTCCATTTATAGAAAAGATTTAGCCCAGGTTTCAAAGTAGGATTTGGTGTATATAATTAATGGAAAGGCCCTCATCCTTTGACATGGCCATCATCTTCGACAAATAGGTGCTCAAATCAAAGGTAACATGATTCAATCCAAATTCAAAGTTATGGGGAGTTTGTCCTTATACATGTAAGACAAGTGAAGGATGGCATGGAAGTGAAAGATGAAGATCAAGTGATTAGAAAAGGTAGCTCAATCATTAAAGATGTTCTTGGACATTTCTTTATTAGTGGATCATGACGTCATCATCCTCAATAATTTCTTATCTTCTAGTGTGTTTTTCAAGCAATCAGAGGGATTGAAGACTATTAGATCTAATGGTGGAGAAGGATTATTTCTAGTTAACCCAAATGTGGGTGAGAATTCATTGAGGGTGGTTGGATTTCATTTATTTAAATTCTATTTGCTTGCCTCTTCTCTTTTCTTCTTCCATTTTTTTATATATCATTGTTGGCTCCCCCATATAAATTATATATACTCATTTGACAATGAGAAACCCTGTCAAAAATTTGTACGAAAGACATTTTGAAGCAATAAAGATCAATTTTTACCTATCTCTTGCCTGAAAATTGTGCTTTGCAAGCTTGTGCATGATGGCCTTGTGAAATAGTGTTCTTCCATGTCCATTATTCTTCTTTCTTGCCTATTTTTAGGTGTTTTCAAGTTAGTTGTAGGTTTGAACTTGAGATCTTTTTGAAATTAATGGATGCTTGGTGTGGATTTTGAAATTCCTCTTTGCTTCATGTATTGTTTGGTGAGCCTAGTTTATGAAACACTTATGCAAATTAACTAGTTTGTGAAGTTGTGTGAGAGAAAATTATCTTATGATAAATTAGTGTTTATCTCATGCTTATGTGAGTGTCAATAAATTTGGTGTATCACCCATTTAGCTCTCTTAGTTAACCTATACCCCCTCTCTACCTCTTTTCCAGGTGAAACATTAGTTTAGGTGATCTACCAAGAGGAAGTTGAACTTATCCAGAGGTTCAACCTCATTATAGGATACCCATAGCTTGAGGTTGCTCCAATATTGTAGTTAGGAGTGAGAAAACCTAAAACACTCTCCCTTAAGGTTGTAATTCTACGCTACAATAGTTTCTAGCATGCTTTATGGGATTATTTTCAATGAATATTGGTCAAGTTTTGTCTTAGTTTGATCAATTTATAGTGTTTATAGCTTCCATCATTTAGTATCTGGTGATTTCAAAGAACACTCAACAATCTAGTGGCAGAACAATAACTATCTTTCATGCCAAAGGTGAATACAAGATCAGCTTCTAGAGGTATTCATTCTAAATTTGTTGAATTACCTTTAAAATCAATAAGAAGGTTAAAGTTTTCCCATACTCACCAATACGTAGGAAACTATTTTCCTAAACTAGTCATGAGGTATACCTATGCAAGAAGATCCTTGTTTGCCCCTTTTGCTACCATGATTCTCCAAAGAGATTTTATAGGTTTCAATGGCCAAAGTCCTTTTAATGTGTCACAATATGATCCTATGCTAGTAGTATCCCTCAAAATCATCCCATATTTCATAGGATACCAAACCGTAACTCCTACTAAACACATCACATACATAGCCAATTTCTGTAATATCCATAATATCACAGTAGAAAATGTAGCTATCAGACTATTGATTGTATCCTTTAAGGGAAAGGCTTTAGATTGGTATAGAGGTTTATCTCCTAACTCTATTAAATCATGGGATCAACAAGAAACAACTTTATATAAGAGAGTTGCAGACAAGAGTGATCATTTGTCACTAGCAAAATAGTTTGCTACAATCAGGAGAGTTCCTCATAAAGTTATGCAAGACTTCAATGCAAGATTCCAAAAAGATCATGATAAAATTATAGCCACTGTTAGACCATCCCCTAACTTTGCATTCTTATACTATTTGAAGGATCTAAATAATGACATAGCATAATGATCCAATCCATGGGAGGAGATATCTTACCAAATGCTTACGAGGTGGCTATCAAAGCTGAAAATTGTCTAGTTCATGCTGACAAGCTTACTCCTAGACCCCCAATACCTCTTTTACCTGAAATCAAACCACCAACTATAGTTATTTCCCCACTTGATGTCATTATTCCAACTCCAATAATTGCTATTATACCTTCACGTAAATAGGAAAATGCCTCCACTAGTAGATCAAGTGATTCCCAAGAGTAGAAAAACTACCTAGAACTTAGCAACATGCTCCAATCCTTGGGAAATGATGTAGTAAATTTAAAAAGGAAATTTTAGTTTAATCAACCTTATCAAGCTCCATATCAGCCTCAACAATAGTCTTATCAATAAAATAGGCCACCCTACAAAGGAAATTTCCATGGACAAGGTCAAGGATAGGGGTAGCCTAACTATGCTAGCCAAAACAACTATATTCCAAATGTTTCAAGCTCTTATAAATCCTTGATTCCTATTCAAAATAATATTTCTCAAGAGGTTGAAGGGACCATACCTTGGAATCAATATTTTGGGCAATCCATTGTTCCAACTAATGGTTTTAACCAGGCATTCAATGACCAATGGCAACAAGTTATTGCTTATGGATACAATCAAGCTCTTGTGGCTCAAAACATAGAGATCCCCACAATGATAAAACCAAGATAGTCTCCACAAGACCAAGGATCTGATCAAGTACCAAACCATCTGGATGCTACAATGGTCATCAATTAGCAAGAAGAGTGTTATGCACTCAATCATCAAACTAGTTCTAGCCAAGCATACATTCTAGTGGCAGCTAATACAAGGTTCAAAAGAAGGAATATAGATGATAATCAAGAGGCGGTCAAAGAACCTCTTGTCATTACTCCTTTATTGTCTAAGTCTAATGAGCATGTTATCACTCCAAAGCTCTTGGCACCTCATAAGAATCAGAATTGATAGAAAGTTTATGATCCACAATACTTGCAAATTTAATAAACAACAGTAGTGGATCCCAAGCTTAGGTGAAGGTTACTAGTATACTAATCAACATTATTAAACAAATGAAAAAATCCAACATGAGCATACAATGTGGGACATGCTTTCCATGCCCACTCAAGTGAATAACCTTCAAGAAGATTTATCCAAGATAGGTGTTATAACAACAATATGTAAACAACTAAGCAAATAAACTGAGGTCCTCACTACTGTAGCCAAGGGTCCTATGGGATAAAGGTCAAGTAATGTGGTCAAACCTCCTCCCTTATACATTTCATTAACCATTGGTGACTTCTTGGTGTAAAATTTATTATTAGATACTGGAGCTAGCACTTCAATAATGCTAAAGTCCATAGTTAATCAACTGAACCTCAAATATGAGCCGCATACCAAGGGAGTTCTATAGCTTGATGATTCTTCCACAAAGCTATTTAGTATCATCAAGGATTTGAATATGACCCTACATTCTTGTCCTAGTGTCTAAGTGGTTCAATAGGTGTTAATCTTTAATGTAACTCCTCACTTTGCATTATGCCTTTCTAGACAATTCCTAGCCAAAATTAGGGGTTATCTAACAACAAATTAGTCCTACATGGCTTTCAGAACAAGGTATGGGACTAAGGTATCAATCGAATCTGAACTCATGGAACAATTTCACATTAAACCTCATCAACCAGATAACAAAAACCTCAATTGTACTATCCTTGATGATGATGAGTTTACAATTGGTCAAGAACTAAATAATTATCCCAAGGAGATTCTAGATTTTTTCTTGGATGAGCTATGGGGGGATAATCAATTTTTCAACCCTTTAGAAGGTGTTGAGGAAAGAGACATGGGTGTCTATTTTCTACATGAAGAAAATCAACTCACGCCTTCCCTCATTGGACCTAGAGAAGACCTCAATGGCATGTAGAAGTTGTTCTTTGATGGTTCAAGGAGTAAAAATGGAGAAAATGCAGGGGTAATGTTAGTTTCCCCTTCAGGTAATAAGAATTTATCTTCATATAGGTTCCATTTCAGTTACATTTCTAATGCAATAGAATATGAAGGCTTGATTTGTGGTCTCCAATGGGCCAATAAAATAAGAATCAAAATGTTGCAAGCATATGGAGATAGTGAGCTTATAGTGAACCAAGTCAATGTCTTGAACATTACAAATAATCCTTTGATGAGGTCTTACAAAAATAGAGTGTGGGACTTAATTGAAGATTTTTAAGCCTTCGACATCTAAGTAGTGCCAAAGAACTAGAATCAAAATGTTGACAGGTTGGTAGTTGTGGGAGCACAATTCAACATCCTAAGTAAGCTGAAAGAGGCCAAGGTTCAGCCATACATCAAGGTGGTGGTGAGGCCATCAGTACCAGATAATGAAGTCCATTGGCAAGTTTTTAAAAATGAAAAACAAATGACTTGCTTCATGCAGAAAGAAGTAGAGTTTTCCTCAATGAACCAAGGTAAATTTTAACATTAGTATGAGGATCAAAATTTTTAACTAAGGTCTAACAAACTTCCTAAAGGACTAGTTACACTTAAGGGTCTCTTGCATGAGGGAGACCATATGAGAAAAGAAAAGGTAGTAATGTCAACCAATGAAGAAAAATTATGAGAGAGTCCTCATCTTCAAAGACAAACTTCTCAAGCTCGATAAAGTAAGCAACAAGGCTAAGAGGCATGCTTTCATAGCACTCTATCAAGAATACGTAAACATATTTGCTTGGGAATATAGTGACCTAAAAGGTTTTGATCCAAAGTTAGCCCATCATACCATAGAGATGGAGGCTAATGCTAAGCTGATGAGGTAAAAGCAAAGGTCCATCAACCCCAATATAGAATAACTTATAAAGATAGAGCTAACCAAGTTGATTGAATCCAAGATTATCTTTCCCATTAAACACTCATCATAGATAGCCAATTCGGTACCTGTAAGGAAGAAGAGTGGGGAAATTAGGTTGTGTGTTGACTTAAGAGATTTGAATAGTCTCCTTGAAGGACCATTACCCTCTACCATCCATGGAGTAACTTATTCAAATAGTTTTAAAAGTTAGAACATCTTCTCTTTTTAATGGATATTCAAGTTACAACCAAGTATTGGTAAAAGAATAATATCGATACAATACCACCTTCACCACCAAATGGTGCATGAATGCATACCAAAAGATGCCTTTTGGCCTATCATATTTTGGGGCCACTTTTCAAAGAGAAATGGACATGGATTTCCAAGGATTGTTGAATCAAATGGTGTTGGTCTACTAAGATGACATCATAATTTTCTCCAAGGATGCCAATGAACACATAGACCACATGAGGTTAATCTTTAAGAGATGCAGAGAGTATGGGATCTCTTTAAATCCTAAGAAATGTGTGTTTGTAGTTCATGAACGCAAACTCTTGGGACACATTGTCTCAAGAAAAGGATTATTTATTGATCCTCATAGAATAAGTGCCATCTTGGTCTTATCTTTACCAAAGCATAAGAAGGGACTTCAAATTTTCCTTGGGAAAATAAACTTTGTGAGAAGGTTTATACCTAGTTTTGTAAACTTGGTCAAACCTATCACTACCATGTTGAAGAAGAAATGAGTGTTCACTTGGTTAAGTGAAGGTAAATCAACATTTGAGGCTATCAAGCAAGCCATTACCCAAGCACCCACACTCATGAATCCTTATTTTTCAAGGGATTTCATATTATATGCTTTTGTCAATATTGATAATATATCAGCTTTGTTGATGCAAAAGAATGGTGAAGGACTTGAGCAACCAATAGCATTTTTCAATCAGGGGCTTGAGGGGTATGAGGTGAGGTATAATTTTATATAAAATAAAGTCCTTGCATCGGTAATGGTTAATTTATAGAATTAAATTTGACAATTGTAGACATCATTTCATGCTCGTGAGGATGTCAATTGACGATCACATAAAATGTCAAATTTAACCTCATAAATTACCCATTTGGATTCAAATCAAGATCCTATGATGTGCCTATATTTAGTCCCATATGATCTAATGATGTGAGAGTGAGATGAAATGTAAAATCTCCATGAGAGTGACAAGTGTCATCACATGGGAGCCTAGTGCACAAATCCAACGACCTGCGGGAAGAAGAAATGAGCCCAGTACATAGATCTAATGAACCACATTAAAAATAGTACATAAAGATTGATGATGCAAGATCAACATATAATTTTCAAAGATCTTGGAACCAGTGAAGAGATACTAAGTGGCATTCTTACATTCCATCATGCAAAGGATCAATGGTGCAAGTCTAACATGGACTTTTCAAAGATCCTAGACTCAATCAAGTGTTGATGTATGTCACATTTCAAAAGCTATCAATAGACATAACACATAGATATTTGGAATGTGTTATATTTATCAATAAATATTAGGACTCACAGTTAAGACCAAGAATATAAATATGCATGTGAGTAAGTAGTAAGAACCCAACAAAATAACAAGAGAAGATTGTAGTTACATGGCATTTCAAAGTCATTGGAAAGTGGTGCATATCTGAGTTCCATTTGAAGGTGGCTAATCTGAAATATCAATAGGTTGTTCTCACAAACTATAAAAAGAGGCATGTACAATTTTGGTAAATAGTACATCTATTTATAGTTTGCATATAGTTCAAGTTATAATTGTAAAAAAATGCCATTGTCTTTTTATGCATGTACATGATACATAGCTTTGACAAAGGCTATTTTAAATAGTTAACTATAAGTAGACTCTTATACGGCTTTAGACCACAGTTATAACTACATGTTCTGACTACCACATGTCATTACTTTGCATGAACTTGGAGGATGAGGTGACCCCTTCCCCAAGTATATATAAATAATTGTAATCCAACTTAGATTTTTGTCAAAAAAATTTGAATATAATAGCAACATCAGTTTTGATCATCAATGAATGTGTTTGTGTATTTTATTTGCAATTTTTGTGTAATTAGTTGTTACTTTCATTGGCTGTATGTTTCAATAATCTTTAGTGTTCAAAATTTTTGAATGGATTATTGATTATTTTGATTGATATACTACTTTTTAGGTGTGTAACAACTACTGAAAGATTGGTAAACATATTGGTTAAGATAGTCAAGTTCAAATTGATTCATAATTTTGATTGTGCATGAGTGTTTTCTTGGATGTAGTTTTCTATGTGTGTGCAATAGCTGCCTTAGATACTTCACTAGCCTAAGCCATAATTTTCTAATTAAGAGTGTACAACAACTACCCTAAAAGGAGCAACCTTTGTCTGAGGCTTCTTGTGAATTTCTTACATCTTTATTTCCTTAGACTTTTTGGCCATGTATAAATGTGTGTGTATAATTATTGCTAGCAATAAGCATAGGTTCTAAGATCACTTATCCTATTAGAAACTAGCCAAGGGAGTAGTTCCTGAAAACCATAGAAGCTTTATTTTCTACCTTACCCTCATTTTTTAGTTTTTTTTAGATCTGCCCACTCTAAATTAGCAACCAGCCACCCATACAACTCATGTAGATATTCACAACCCTTATTAGGAATGACACCTCTATCCAAAAACCTTGTCAACAACCTACTTTCCCTACCCACTATTCCATCAATATGTTGAAATAAACTGCATACCTGTAACTCGTTCCCTAGAGAGGAGTTTACCTCAATTGAGATTCTAAAATGTTAGATTCTTCCTCGCTACAGTTTTGGTGTGCTTAAAACCCATACCAACACATTTATTGTGGCCCTTTATCTTACTTGTTTTGACATTTCCATCACACTTGATTTCAGCCCTTGGCCTTGTTTATTTTTAAATTTTAATGTCTCTTGTATGTGTCCCTTGGCCTTGTGTGTGTCACTAAGTGTTATTATGTGTGCCTTTATTATGTGTGTTATAGCCATATCATTATTTGTTGAGTTTTTTAAGATTGTTAATCTTGTTAATCTTGTTGATTTTATTGAGTTTTAAGGTACTATGTTCAATATCATGCACCTTTCCTTTTTGTGTGGTACTATGATTCACATCATTCACCTTTATTATCATGTATTCTTCTTCAGTGCCTACATATGTGATGCTTACTATTGTGTCTATAATTGTTACATCTATCTTGACATGATAATTATATATTTTGTATTACATATGTTTCATACATTCCTTGATGACATATACATTTATATGATGACATATTCTCCACATGTTGACATGGTTCTACATTATTATATTTTTATAAATGATACAATTAACTCTTTCTTTTAAGATGACTGAAATTTAAGATACATACCTCACCTCAAAAGGGGGGCATATTATAGGGATTATCATATAGCCTTAAGCCTTCATGAGTAGAATATTCAAATTTATGGATAAAATATAGGGCTTAAATATTTTAATGTGGTTAAAATATTAGTTGAATTCAGATATGGGACATATATTTACACATGGATACAGATTATGGGGTCATATGCCTTGCATATTCACTCATTTTATAGAGATGTGGGTTACATAGTATAGATTTAGAAATAATTAGATGCATATGTAATTCATAAATACACAATTTTATAGGAATAATAGTTACAATTTTTCACATATAAATAAATTTGAGATATAGGTTCTCATATCTAACATATATATACATAATATTATTTATTAGTTGGCACCGATTTAGGGGTATGATACTTTTTCATGCACATATACATAATTACAGATATTAGTTGGAGTCGATTCATATGATATTTTTTCATGCATATATATACTATGACATTTTATAGTTGGCATTGATTCATCGAGCATGATACTTGTTCATGCCATGCACACTATTTATTACTTTATAAATGCATTCAATGGGACCTATTGGTGGGCACCCTATAAGATATAATTCTATCTATAATGGTTGATTCATTTTTATTGAGGTAATTTAGATGAGATTCAATTATGCTAAATAAACTTGACATTACTCATAGTGATCCCAATATGTGGATCCCATCTTTCATCTTGGGGTTGCAAGATCAATACAGAATAGTTAAACAAGTTAGTGTGGTTAAGGTTTATCTATGTTCAATGGCCTTGGCACTACACCCTATTCATGAGGGTTACAACATTTTTAATCCCAACCCATGACCTTACCCTAGTTACACAAAACTAGTTAGGACTTGATCACCTCTAATTATCTAAATGGTTCAACAAGAGGACCATTCTCCAATGTTTCAATAAGGAAGAATCATTTCTAACAATTTAAAAAGGCAACACAGTTTCACCCACATATAAGTGTACTCCTTCCTTCCTCTTAAAAATTTTAAAATTTTAATTATAGTTTACATTTTATATTTCATTTAATGGACATTGATTTCCACATGATCATTGTAGGTTTGTATAAAGTGCGTTGCACATTTAGAGCATCTCCCAAAGGCAAAATTTGTTGTTCACATTTAGGTGTATCTTTATCCTTTTACTCTAATGTTTATGTTGAATTTCAATACTATAATAAAATGGGGGTATTTTTAGATGCTAAAATATGGTATATACACTTTAAAATGTTAGTTTTGACCTACCATCTCCAAATCATCAGATTAATGTTCCTGTTTATTGGACTATAACATCAGACATAAAACATATCATCTGATGGTACAACCTCAGTATAATGGTTTCATTTGTCATATAAAAATGATCATATTTAAAAATTAAATATTTCCTATGGGTTTTCCATCCACATAACATGCCAATGGTGTGATAAACTACCTAAATATTCCCATATTAAAAAAATAATAAGTTTAGGATTATTAACCTTCTAGCACTTATATGGATTACATCTATACACAACCACATATTCAAATGGACTACTTTATTCTTCCCAATTTTTTGATTAGTCACAAGGAGTATGCATTATCCAAGTTTCAATCACCTAAAATTGAAGACAAAGTTTCCATTTGTCAAGCGTTGAACTAGATCATAGGTTGCATATATTAAATAAGCACTAATTACACATATACAACTAAATATGGTAGGCTAAGTGGCCCTAAGCCTTTCCAAATAATAGTGTACATAAAACAAAATCAATGACATAGAAACATAACTTGGGTTGTTAACATGATTCTACACAAAATAACTCCTCTTCACAATGGTCAGGTTGGTTCACTTCTTCACAAGGCAAGGTCTCTTCCTTCTTCCCTTATCTTTTATTTCTCTCCTTTATATTTCTTCCCACTTCTCAAAATTAAAATGACAAAAATTTACTACATAGAAGGCATTCCTTCTTCATATAGGCAAATCACTCAAATCCATTGGCCAATGGTAGGGTGGCATGTGTCCAATCCCATTCTTTAGTTCTTGGTCAAGAAGTTCCCACAAGAATTAACTCATCTTACAATCTCATATGGGAAATCAAGGTAAGTGCATGCCTCTTGAATGCTCATACTATCCCATTTTAGATACAAAAAATTGATTTATATAGTACTTTAGTCATGTATACTTTTAAAATGCCTATCATGGATGTACCTTTTAGTTATATACTTGCCTATTGCCAAAAGGCTCACGTTCTTTCTCTCTTTATGTCTAATTTTATTATATATTAATCTAAAAATTATTATTTTAATAACTAGGCCTTATATATTATGCAAAAATCTTTAAACCTATTTATTATCATTTACTTTCAATTTTGGAATTGTACCTATTTTCTAGCTTCATGAACACTTGTGTTCCAAACAGACACATGTGTCGATACAAGTGTCCACCTTTATTACAAAGTGTCTAGTGCCCAAAAATCATCCAATTTTAAAATGAAACTTATCCTAAAACTTGGCCTAGGTGATTTAGTGAGATATATTTTAAAAATGGATTGGTATATATATAAGATCAACCCTTATTCATTCCTCACCTAGTAATCACCTATAAATCACATAAAACTCACATGCAATATACTAAGAAGCACTCAATCAAGAATTCAAGTGAGAAAATATGCCCTATTTGTCACTATTTCCATATCATTCATAGGAAAAACATTTATACAGTCTTGAATCATTCAAATAACATCCCATGAACTATATTTACCAATACCAAGTTACAAGTTAGGTCACTACATGCATTTGCTTATCACACATTGCATCCTTGTGCACACATAAACCAACATGTGAGGGATAAATACATAGTTCTGAGTCCCTCTTAAAAGTATTTTATATGTAGGTAGTGGCCATTGATAAATGGGTCCTTGGGTCAGCTTGACACCATGAGTCCATTAACCCATTTTCCCATAGTCACTCTAAGGATGAAGAAGATAGGTTTTGATCATTTGGAAAAGAATGATGGATTGTGAAAATGATCTAAAGAAATCATAATAAAGGTGATAGAAAACATATAATTATATAATTATTTGCATCTAGATCCATTCATTATTATATATACAGGACAACTACATTAAAGTCTGACACATACTTTGACCCAATAGTCTAGATCCAATACAAGCATTAGAGGCCATAGAAAGAATATTTCTAGAATATGATGACTATTTTAGGATCATCTTCTAATCCACTTACAACATGTTCTAGATCATACCTACATGAGCATTCTAAACTAGCTAAGTGTCATTGTTCCCCATTTATTACAATATATATTAATAATTTTACTTTACTATTTTTAGCAAATATCTGTTCTATAAATTTAGAATATTGTTTGTCTAAGTTTTTTATAAATAAGATTTCTCATTAGGTTAGTTCAGAATACTTATGTAAAATATAATATAATACCTCTTAACCCTAGATAAACCACACATCTAAATTTAAGGTTAAACATTTGGTGAACTTGACCTTTGGTCTCAAAACCCTAAATTGATCTAGGGTTTCCTATTTTTTATATAATTTCTAATTCTTAAACTATAAATATTTTAAAATCAAAATTTCATTTTATTCAAAATGAATTAGTCATGGATATATGTATCATTTACTTGTTAATTATTTCATAGTAACCCTTGTTTGTTATACTTCATACATGGCTAAATTAAACAAAAATCTATAAAAGGATAAGAATCAAGTTTATTTCTACAACTCCTTTCGTAATGTTATAGAGCTAGTATTTAGATGCCAAAGTGTATAATCTTATCTCTTTATTCCACCTAGGTCATATTCAAGTGACAACTACCATCATGCACCCATTATTCCCCCATGGCTTATATTGGATTATATAGTCCACACTATCACTACTCGAAAAGGTAAGGGCACCCAACCTATCACACCTTTTATTGATATACAACAAGTTCCTCCTAAGCCTAAACTTGATATCAAATCAAAAAGATATGATCTTATTGACCAACTAAGCAACACATATCTTAAAATTTGAATCCTTAAACTCTTAAATAAATCTACTATCTACGAGGATATTTTATATAAAGCATTACATGACAACTACGTATCGATTGATATTGAACCAACCTATTTTGTAAATATTATGCAAGATCTCAAAAATAATGCAAATATTATTAATTTTTATCTAAAATATTTAACATAAAAATATATTATTCACCAATATTTGCCTTTATTCATACAAGGAAGTATGCTTCACAAGGGAATCAAAAGAGTGTTAGTTGAAAATGGTTTGGGCCTAAATATTTGTGGCACATATTTCTTGATCACCATGGGTATTAGCACAATATTATTTTAAAATCAAATATGTATATCAAAGGATTTGATAATTCATGTATCCCTCTAGTTGGCCAAATAAAATTAGAATGTATCATTAGGGCCCAAAATGGTTCCAACTACATTCCAAGTAATGTCTCAATCATTGCACTATAACTTACTTTTGGGTAGACCATGGATACATACCATGTAATTTAGCCCATCTACATTACATCAATATGTAAAATTTATACATAATGGGACCTTACTCATAATACATGTTGATGATGAATCCTTCAATTTTTTTAAACTAATACATTTTGACATAGAAAGGATACCTAGAGTGGTACCACTTCAACATTGTATTCCACATGAAAATATATGAACATATGAAATGAGGGAATCAAGCACAATGACTCCTTTACCTTAATAAACAAATAAATAAATAACCACTAAAGTACACATAGATGCACATCAACAATAAGAACCATTACCAAAGGATCCAATGATACCAAAACAATAATAAAATCCAACATTCGAGCTTCCTTTATTGGTTACATCGAGAAGTGAGAATAAAAAGTTATTGATTACTATGATAGTGATGATGAACTTCATCAAGATATGACTTATGAACATTTTAAAAAACTTAGATTCATCCCACTTGAATATATTTTGCATAACCTATTCACACCTACAAGTCCTAGTACATATAAATAAAATTCATCACTAGAGGATACAAAACCACATTCAAATAAGGGAAAGACAAAAATAATAGATGAACATGTGAATTATTTTTATTCAATATATCCTTCTTGGATACAAATAATAAGCCAACCTTATAAGGGACAACTGCAAATACACCGTGTGAACAATGTAGAGCCCTCTAAAAAACCTCCACAATATATTATCTAAGTCTTAGCAAACTAGGATGTTTCAGATTTAATTGTTCCTATGTTACTTGAGCATCGCATGATATCTTTACATCATAATAGACACAAATCAAGCAACAAGCTCATTCCTAAAATGGGATCATTATATTATGTTTACCATTGAATCACTGGCCATAATACCAATCAATGTATGGCATTGTAAAACCATATCCAAAAATATAAAGGTGAGGGGCACATACAAGTTGTGCACGAGTAGAAAAAGTGACCAAATACTTTGAATCTTTCCACATAAAATAATATTCAAAGTGACAAAGACATGAAAATCTAACAATTATCGCAAACATTGATGGTGTTTATTGTTCACATTTACAAATTGATACAAAAAATTAGGACACTCTTTGTAACATCTCATACTTACCTATATTGGGCATATTATTTAAGAAGTATAACATTGTTATATTTTTCTTGAATCTCTTAGATATTTTTACTTACCCATAGCATGTGGACCTAAACTAATAAATACCTTTATATGGGTAATGGATACCAAACCAAATCTCACATTTTACCTTGGAAAATATTGGGCAAGAGAAATGAAAGCAATGGTTGATACCATTCATATGTGTCTTACTTAAAAATTCCAAAAGAAACTAATTTGTCTATTGCATGATGGACACAATGATATATCTATAGCATTGGCAGATGACATTTCTTTACTAGATGGTATAGAATCACTAGAAATGATGTGGCATAAACAATTATTGAAAAAATATGACCTTGGAAAACCATCAGATAGTCATTTATCTTATAATTAGGAGGAATAATATCCTTTCATTTAAATTAAGCTCCAAAAATTCATAAAAAATAAATATTACAAAAATACCATAAAAATCAACATGTTCCTAGTTGTATTATTTCTTATGCATGTGTTTTTTGCTTCATGTTGGTAGATAACATATCATTATTTTCCTATATACATATATGTTTCACACTTTATTTGAGTGTGATACATGCATACCTAGGTACATGATACATTCACATATAGATGTTGTGATTTCCCTCCACTCACATCCTAAGTACATTGGGGGCATCTGCTTCTTTGATCACAATACACCCAAGTTACATTATTCTATGATCACTTTTTATTATCATGCCTGAGATTACAAATACTTACGCATGCTTATACCTTTCACAGTTTACTTGACATGTTATGTAGTTAACATTTTTCAAACACATATGTTTAGGAACTAATATTCTAGATTCATGTTGGTTGCTTATATTTAGCCTAATTTACCATTTTTTCATTTCATTGATTGTGTTCTTTGCTTACTATTGTTTTTAATTGTATTTACTATTTGATCATTTGAATATGTTCCATTGATTGTGGCCCTCATACCTTTGTTTGCATATTTTGACATTTGAATATGTCATTCTATATTTTATGTACATTTGACTGAGTTATGTCCCTTTAATTATTTGGAATTTGAATATGATTTTTATATGAGGTCTCCTTGAGCCACTTCTTGTTGCTTTGCTTTTGAGTGTTCTTATGTGTGTGCTTGATTGCTTGTTGAGCTTGAACTATTACTCTCTAAATGTTTCCATGATTTACATCATACATCCTAAGACTCGATATGATCACATACTATGTGATCTAATGTTATATCTACATAAATATGTTACCCCTATATGTTACATGATCTATATAATAAGTGGGAGCATATTACAGTGGAAGCATATAAAAAAGGCATGACCTCCACACTCATTCAATACTGAGATTCTCCAAATAGTAATGGGGGAATGTTATGGAAATATGTTCTCCACATTTTACACTAATTCTTATATTTTCCATATTTAGTGGGGGCATGTCATATAAACATGTCCTCCACACTTGCACCAATTTTAGATTCACCAAATTTCAAAGTTATATGATTTAGATACACATTTGTGGCAACATTCTATACATTGATACTGTTACTATACCCACATTTTGACTTTTTGAGACATATATGAGGTAAATATGCCATGCAAAGGGCACCTAAAATTACAAAATATAATTATTTTTAGATTTAAAATACTATTATGGACTCCTTATCATATCCAAGATGGACTTCTATTAACTATTATTGAGGCAATCTACTGCACTAGTTGGTTCACCTTTGGAAAGTCCAGTTGATTAAATCACTCAATCCTACCAAATGTATAAGTTATATTTTATTAAATCATCTAAATTTACCAAACTTATAAATTGTATTTGACTAAATCATCCACCTTCACCTAATATGTATTGTGAGTTGATTAAATCACTCAAACTTACTAGATTATGCACATATTTGGGTTGCACGATTGAGATGAAACAAGCTCAATAGACATATTACAATCTACCTTAGTACCAAGGTCGGGGGCATGTGTCCTCCAATAGATATATATATGCACTTTTAGGTTTAGATTTGTCTTAATATCAGCTTTAATATTTCATAGCAAGGCATCCTTTCAAATCAAATTATTAAAATATGAGATGGTTGCAACGACACATAGGTGTACTCTTAACATTGTTCTTCTTACTTTAAAACATTTCAAATTCTTTCAATTTCATGTTTCATACACTAATTATATACTATAACATGCTTTAGTTGTAGGTTAGTCACCAATAAAACACTCAAGTTTGGCTCACGTGCAAATACAAAGTGTTTATACACACCCAAGTATGTATTTATTTCCTTTAAACTAGCAATTTCATTAATAGATTAGGGGGGATAAATTTGTAGTACCTCAGTCTTGTATACTTGGTAAATACCTATCATAGCTTAATTTTTCAAATATAGACTTGTTTGTTGTTGAAAGGCTTGTATTCATTCTCTTTGTGCCTAAATTTGCTATCTCTTAGTCTGACCATTGTTCTTTTGATGACTAGGCCTTATATATTATGCAAAAAGATTTAAATCTGATTATTATCCTTCACTGCTAGTTTTGGAACTGTACCTATTTTTTAGCTTCTTGGACACTTATGTCCCAAATAAAAACATGCATTGATGCAAGTGTCCACCTTTATTACAAAGTGTTCAGTGCCTAAAAATCATCCAATTTGTAAATGAAACATATCCTAAAGGTTGGCTTAAGTGTTTTAGTGCAATATATTTATAAAAGGGATTGATGTATATATATAAGATCAACCCTTATTCAATCCTCACCTAGTAATCACCTGGATATCACATACAAATCATAAGGTAATATACTAAGAAGCACTCAATCAAGCATTCAAGTGAAAAATATACCCTACTCATCTCTATTTTCATATCAGTCATAGGAGCAACATTTATACAAGTCTAAAGCATTCATAGAGTAACCCACGAGCCATATTTGCCAAATTACAAGCTAGGTCACTACATGTCTTTGTTTATCACACATTGCATCCTTTTGTATACATAAACCAACATGTAGGGGAGAACTAGATAATTCTAAGTCCTTCTTCAGAGTATTGGCTACATAGGTAGTGCCCAATTATAGAGGGGTCCTTAAGGGTAGCTTGACACTGTGAGCCCATTGACCCATTTTTTCCACAGTCACTCTAGTAGTGATGAAGCTAGGATTTGATCATGTGACAAAGAGAGAGAACTTTTGCACATGATTTGAAGACATCAAAAGAAAGGTGACATAAAAACCAGAAGGCTCCATTTGGTCGTATCTAGATCCATTTAGTATTATGTACATGACACCTGCATCAAAGTCAAATAACTACATCGATGCAATAGTCCAAATCTAACACAAATGTCTGAGGCCATAAAAATAATATCCTTAGAATATAACAATTGTTCTAAGATCATCTTCTAGTCCACTTTTAACTTGTTATAAATCAGACCTACATGAGCATAGTAAACCAACTATGTATCATTATTCCCTATTTATTGCAATATCTATTAATAGTTGCAGTTTACTATTTTTAACAAATCTCAATTATATAAATTCATAATACCATTTATCTGAGTTTTCTATAAATTAGTTTGCTCATTAGATTAGTTCACCATCCTTGTATAAAAGGTAATATAATATCCCTTAATCCTAAATAAGCCACACATATCTAAATTTAGGGTTAAACACCCATGCCATAAATGGGCACATGAACTGCCCAAAAAGTCTTCTTTAGGTCCTAGAAATATTCTCAAACATCCTTATTGGTCAAAAGACTCTAAAATTAGCACAAAATATCATAAAATCACTTTATGTTACCCTTCAAAGTTGGGTTATCAATTTCATTCTATTTTTCTAAGTGATGATAACAAGTTGGCTCCTATTTCAACCTTATGACTTTCTAAAGGTTTCAACAAATATTAAGGTACAATTAAGAGGGTAATAATAGTGTCAAAGGGGTGAATAATTTTCAATAAATATTTTCACTCAATTCGCACATAAAATGCACTACTCTATATAGCCAAAGCTACAAAATGTAAACAACGCAAACAATCTCAATCCATACAAAATGCATACGAACATATTCAAGGCACATCATCTCAATAACAATATATTTGTGCCAATCATCTAAACATTGATATAATCAGTGACATGCTAAAGAAGCACTAACTCTACTAGTAAGGCAATATAATGTGCATTTTAATAAATAATTGAAATCGTCTATTATTAGTATCTAAATCACACTCAATTAAGTAAAATTAAACAACATCAAGTGCATAACCCATTATCTCAGTAGTAATGTAATAATCATGCAATCAACATAACAACAAGTGTCTTATGTATCAATAATATTAAACATATGTATAATAACAAGATATCCAAAAGTAAGTTCTATAAAAATAAGAGTCTCACAAAAAATCATCGATAAATACCACTCAAAATGACATGGACACTTGCAATATATAAATCACAAAGTTTGAAATTAAATAAAACAAAAATATATATCAACAACATTGATTGATAAGAATTGACATTAATTCTAATCTTAATAGTATAATTGTTGATAGATTTACAAGTCTCTTATATTATCATTCGAACATTATGCAAAAATAAAAACTTATAATTATATATATACCCCAAAAAAGAGAAACCGGAACTTTATTCTAAAATAATTCCATTATATTTATAACAAATATAAATATTATTGAAAATTCAAACGGCATTGGTATTTACATTTATGTGAAACACATTCATAATAACATGACATGCTTAAATTGTCTCCTTTACAACCCCAAAAAATAAATGCCACACATTAATGAATACTACTTTTTCAATATCACGAGAAAAAGTGGGGTTTTGTGAATTCCAAAAGAAAATCATGTTAAATTTGCTCACATTCATTTCGATGATTAAGTTCGACGTATTTAAAGATTTCATACCTTTATTGTGGCAGCCTTTAATGTCCGACGAAACTTAGCCTATAGTGAAGGTATTTTTTAAGATTTTTTTAGTTTTTTAATTTAAGAGGGTGAACGTTTTTTATTGAAATTATGAATTGTTTTTGGAATATAACAAAAGGTTTAATTATCGAAATAAATAAAAATGTGAAAGTAATAAAGAAATGAAAACACTCATCAAAAACGATAAAATTTTATTTATAAGAGAATTAAATTTCTGTTTCGAAGAGGTAAAAAATAACAAGTCACCAATTTTTTACCTATAGACAGCGAAAAACATAGAGAGGGAACCAAGACTCAACAATAAAAATTTAGCCAATCTAGTGAGGAAAAATGCAGAAAGAATAAAACAAAGGTGGAAATTAATCGAAGGAAACCAAACAAAAACATCGCAATTCTTAATTGCAAGCTAAAGCATGTCTTCTCTTTCGCTTTATTTTAATAGATGACATGACATATTTTATCATCGTCTACATCATTTAAATTACAATCTATTCAATATAATTTGAAGGTTTAGAAATATATATAACTAATATTTTTTTAATAGATAAACTATTTAGTGATGTTGAATTAAAGATAAAGATTTTCTTTATAATAAATATGTTAAAGGCTTTTCGTTTTATGATAGAACTCACTTTAAATCTTTTCTTCATAAATTATATATTCAAAACATCATGATGAAAATTAGGGAATTAGAAATGAAAAGTTCGATTTTTTTGAAAAATTCAAGACAAGATTTTGCTTCCATTATTTCCAATCAATATTTTAATAAAAAATAAAAAATAAAAAATAAAAAATAAATACTTTTTATATTTTGACCTCAAAGTTAATAGGTGGATTTCTAATCTTAGCACAAACCTAAGATCCTTCTTAAGCAAATCAGATATAAGAATATAAGAATTTGTAAAAAGAAAATGACTTGACCCCTAACAGATACCTTGAAATTTTGCTTTGTTAAATAATTTTAGTTTTGAAGATCAAAGGGTGCAAACAAATGATTGATTGGGTTAAAATATATTGTAAGCATGAAGTGTGAAAGCAACAAAGGAATCTATAATGCAATGAATACATTTATTCCATCATAACATCACCACCTCTCCATTTATTGCCTAAAGAAATTGATCTTTCCATTGTCATAGGATATTGTAAGCTATTGAAAAGATAAACCTTATTTTTAGTTTTGTTTATAACGATTACATTTATAGTTCATCCAACAATTTTATAAAAAACAAATATATATCCATATAAGATGTAATAAAATTATTAATATAAGTTAAGATATAAATAAAAATGTGATATTTTATATAATTTAATGATTTTATATAATATTTTTAAATATATTTTAAAAATATATTATTTTATTATGTCTATACATGTATTATAATATGATGTATATATATAAATTACAATTTAACTTAAAATACATATATATTAATAATTTTATAAAGAAGTATATAATTTTATATATTTTTTATTGTGTATTTAATTATAGTAAATAAAAGTATGCCCAAAATTTGTTTGTCCTCAATTTTATATTATAACTCTTCTATCTTAATTGTTTTGATTTGTATTATGTGTTATAAAAAAAACTTGGTTTATGTTTTGTATGTTGTCTTATTTTCTATTTTTAATTATTTTACATGTATGAAAAGTAATAGTTGTCTCGGGTAGATTAGTTTAAATAGAAAACTTGTGTAAGAGGAAGGATCGTCTTATTTTCTATTTCAATGGAAATATATTGTAAGCTACTGAAAAGATAAATCGGGTAGGTGTGATGCAAATGAAGGAAATCATCCTACTTATAGTCTTGGCTATAATGAGTACATTCATAGTTCACCTAACAATTTAAAAAAAAAAAGCATCCATACAAGATGTATTATTATTGACTATTATTAATATAGGCTCTAACTCAATTTTTGAAATATAGGCAGAGATATTGATATTTTATATAATTTAGTGATTTCATGTAATACCTTTAAACATGTAAAAAAGATAAAATCTTATTTTACTATTTCTATGCATGTATTATAATATGATATACATATATACATGTAGTTTATGTATTCAAATTAAAATACATGCACATTAACAATTTCATAAAGAAGTATACAATTTTATTTTTTTAATTGGATATTTAATTATATTAAATAAAAGTATGCCCAAAATTTGCTTGTCCTCGGTTTTATATTATGACCTCTCTATCTTAATTCTTTTAATTTGTATTATGTATTATAAAAAAATCTTGGTTGCATATGTTTTGTATGTCGTTTTATTTTCTATTTCTAATTATCTCACATGTATGAAAAGTAGTAGTTGTTTTGGTGGACTAGTTTAAATAGAGATCTTGTATAAGAGGAAGGACCGTCTATTAAATATTTTGTATTGAGGCATGTTCAAATGAGATTTCTTCCTCGAAGAAGCTTAAAATAATTTGTAGTATGTTTTTGTTATTTCAATACAATATTACTATCTTCTTTCAATTCAATGCCTATTTGTTATAATTTGTAGTATGTTTCTGTTATTTCATACAATATTACTATCTTCTTTCAGTTCAATGCCTATTTGTTATATTTCTATTGCTAGATTATTATGTATTTATGCAAACTACTAATATCTGGTATTAAAGCATTTTATAAGGCTATGTTCTGCAAAAACTTCAATAGTTTAAGGCTTTTTGTGACTATCCACTATATACTCTCACCTCACCAATCAAGATCTTAGTGATAAAAAAATGGTAACAGAAATGGTGGCACTAAACTTTTTGCCCAAAATCTATCAATTTTTTCCCTACAAATAACTTTTTAGAACAACTATCAATTTTCAGTCAATCATTAATAAATGTTTTATTCATTATTAAAAATTACATTTTATAGCTTCAAGAGCTCCCACAAATTAAAAGTTAAAGCTTATCACTAACAAATCTGTAAACCCTAAGATCACTCAAACTACCCAATTATTTCTCACCTAAAAATCCTAGGTGAGTGGTTTTACAACTTACAATACTCCACACAATTTATTTTACATTTAATAGCTAATAACAAATGATGAGTTATCTTTAACAACTTGTCCACATGCTCACACACATTTAATAACTACTCACATAATATTAGTGAGCACTAACATAGGGTATTCTTAACATTCCCCTTTTAGTGTAAATATAGTAGAAAATATTATAATCCACAATCGTAGCATAGTTGAATGCAAATCCCTTTCAAAAGATAGTGTTTTGCTTTGAGTCTCACTTATTTTATATTTTCCCTTTTATCGCCGTAACTTTTCCTCCAATTTTTATTTGGCTATGAAATTCTAAAGTGGGAGTTTGAGGGTGGTAGCACCCAACAGGGTCAACGGGCAATGCCCCTTGCAGGGTTTTGGGGCAACACCTTGGGCGGATGGGGTCAAGGTGTGGAGCTCTCAATACCTAACACATTTTTCTTCTTTTGTGATCTTCAAAACTTCACCACATAAACAATATAAAAATTGAAATGCCCTTTACTAACTTAGTAGATATCAGTTTCAACTAAAAATGCATCCTTATAAATAATATGTTTAACTTTTAAATAAAATATTAAAACAATCTATTTGAATAATTTGAAATAATATAAATAAAAACTAGATTTGTAATGAGAACGAACTACAAATCTATTGACACTTGAGCAAATAGTACTATAACATATTTGTAGTAAAACTTTTAAAAGTTACAATTAAAATTTAAACTAATAAACTAAAATTAACATTACCCTAAAGGAGAAAAATGACACCATACCCCGAAAAAAACTAATAAACTCAAAACTAGACTTTAAAACCCATGGTATCTTAAGTGTTAAAAATGGTTTTGTTGTGTCTCATTTGGCAAAATAGATTAGGATTGGCTTCTACATTTCACCGATGCAAAACATTCTATCTCCGCATTTAGACTATAATAAGCTGAGATCAAAGTGTTCTAATGTAAATCACTAAGATTTCGTGAGGACAGATGACAACCATTGTATTTCTCCAAATTCGAGGCCAAGTTTGTGCAGAATCGAAACCAAGGTGAGTCTTGATAAGCAAGGGAATGAGGTAGAGAGATTCTCAGAGTCATTTCATTGAGGAAGATGAAAGTCAATGTGGGTCACAATGTGTTGAAGTAGAGTCAGATAAAATGGCTAATCATAGTGGAGTTGACCATGAATGGTTGAACCTTCAATGTTATTGATTTATAATCCATAAATTAAATAGATAACCAAGAATGACGTTGTCCTTATAGACCTATCATGTTTATGTTATGAGTGGATGTGTGGATTGAAGAGGGTGCTCTTTGAGTTAAAGAGACAGATTGGTGTGAGTATGCAAATCTAAGTTTGTAAATCAAGGCGTGACAAGTTATTGGATAGCGTTCTAATGGTGTGGATCGAATGGATCCAAGATAAAATTGAGTCTAACAATGCAATACGTTGAGATAAATTAGATAGTAAAAAATTTTGATATAGAGACAACATTTTTTTTAATATATGCACACAAAATTATAATATAAGACTATATATATCTATGAACAAAGAATTGACAATGGGTTGCAGGTGGTGTGTATTTATTGCCCTGTTAACAAAGACATGAAAAAATAGAGGACCAATGAACAACAAAATTGTATGTGGTCTTCACTACATAACCATTATTTTCCTCCTTATTTCAAAGAGGTCCCTTGTAGAACATGCTTTGATACCAAATAAGAACAAGAATAACCATCAATTCTCAGTCAATCATCAATCAATGTTTTATTCATTAACGAAGATTACATGTTATAGCTTCAAGAGCTCCCACAAGTTAAAAGTTAAAGTTTTTCACCAACAAACATGTAGTCCCTAAGATCACTCAAAATATCCTATTATTTCTCACCTAAAACCCCTATGTGAGTTGTTTTACTACTTACTAAAATATCCCACAATTTATTTTACACTTAATAGCTAATAACAAATGATGAGTTGTCTTTAACAACTCATACACATGCTCACACAAATTTACACATTTAATATCTACCCACATAATATTAGTGAACACTAACATAGGATATTCCTAACATTTTTTTAAAGCTAGAAACTATGTTCCGATAATTTTAAAACTCAAAGAAAGTTGTCATTATTTGCCAAGTTGAATCATTGTTTCCATTGAAAAAAGAAGTGTCCCCCCAATATCTAGGTCTCAAATAACTATTTATATGTATTTTAACTTCCACTTACCTTTATATATAGGAAGTGCCTAGGGTTTTTATTTTTCCATAAGAAGGATTTTGTCATCTTTATTTTATGATACATTGGTAAGCGGTTAGACCAAGGAACTTGCTCACACCATACTTTGAAGATAGAATAATTGACAGTATAACAACTCAATCCTTCATAGTTAAAGCTCTAAAATATTAGGCCAACACCGTTTATGAATGGAATAAGTATATTTTCAAGCTCACATATCATACATACCTTATAATAACCTTCCTTATCATAACCCTAGCACTTTTGGAGTCACAAATCTACTAAAGAATTTTTTTAGAAACACAATTATCATAGATATTATAACATTTAAGACTATTTTGGTCTTCTATAGAAACTATTGAAGCTAGAGAGGGTCATAATATAACTAAGTAATGACATGGACATGGTGCAGTAAGCTCATTAGTTATTACCCATAAAATTATTAATTATTTTTTCAAAGTTGGGGTGCTTGTAGTTGTCTCATCGAGTTGATCATTTTGGTATATAACTCTAATAACACTTTTTGAAAAACCTCAAAACTTGCCAAATGGTGATACTAACTTGATAAAGGGACATGAAGACAAAACTTGTTAACATAAGAGAAAAAATAATGTCATATGAGATGACCTCTACTCCCAACTCTTTGGCGTCAAATCCCAACAAACAAGCATGATGGTAATCTCCATGAACTAAGTGGTCGTGATTGCAGACTAGTTTTAGCTATAATTTTAAACACAACTCTAATTCTAGGAGAATGCCATGCAGTCCCAAATTAGATTTTCCTAAATTTTATGGTAAATATCCCACCAATTAGATCTATAAGGCAGAGCAGTATTTTTGTTTACATGACACCCCATTCCAAGACAAGGTACTTATAGCCTCTTTCAACTTGGAGAAAGCCATTGTCCAGTGCTTTCATTGAAATACAAAAATTATTGATATTCCACTATGGTAAAAAAAAATTAAGTCCAATTTATTTTCTTGGCCCAAGTGCATATGAGGATTTCATGGGAGCCCTAACCAAATTATGGTAGATTGGTTCTATTTGAGAATTAGACAAAATTTGAAAAACTTGCTAACAGAAAAGAAGGGTTGATAGATAATTTCTTTAAATTTTGTTTTGATAACGGCCTAAAAGAGGATATTAGAGCCAAGGTAACAATCTTCAAACATCAAGATATGATGGTATCTATTGCTTTAGCTAAGTTGACCAAAGAAAATTTCATAGTCCATCATAGGTCTTCCATATCTCACCCATTCATGAATTTCATGCCACCGTGATTGGAAACATTTCCAAACCCATGGCAACAAAGATTAAGGGGTGATTAGAGCTGAGGTGATAATACTGAGAGTTGAGTGGTCCTAATGGGAAAAAAGATTATGTTGCAACTAAAATGATACATTCAAACCAAACCACTGATGTGTGCAACAAAAAATATATCTACTTGATGTAGAGTCATCTCAAGAGTTCAAAAAATGGGAAGATATAGTAGAAGATGTAAAAGAATAAAAGGAAAAGGGAACAAGATATCAAGGAGGGATACCTGCTAAAAAAATATTGCCTTCATTGGTTGACATCACCACTTCTCAAATAATCAATATCAAGGGGTAATTTAAAAACATCCCCTCACAATCTTCATTGATTCTAGCAGCACGCATAACTTCATTGACACCCAAATAACAAAACAAGATTATTGTTATTTTATCTCTATTCAAGTTTTAAAGTCATGATAACCAATGGTGGAACCTTATCTTGTAATGTAAAATTTCATAATGTCCTAATTTTAGTGGGGGGTTATAATTTGAAATCATGCATGTTTTTTCTACCTCTAGAAGGTGGCAACGTAGTTTTGGGAGCACAATGGCTTCAAACACTAGGTCCTATCCTATGGGACTCTTTTGAACTATGGATGAAATTCACTGATAAAGTTTATAAATACACCTTAACATGAATCATTTTAGTTTCAACAAGTGTCATTAGCTCTCAATGGATAAATAGTTTATAAAAAGGGAATCTCATGGGATTGTCACCAAGATTTGTTCCCTCTAGCTTAATGAATCATCTTATAACAAATACCCACTAGACTTATAGGAAATATTATCTAAGTATACAATTTTCTTTAAGAACCTAAAGGGTTACCTCTATAGAAGGAAAAATATATTTCCATTCAACTTGTTCCAAGATGTGTACCTCCAAACATTCATCCTTACTAGTACCCATTTCTATAGAAAAATGAAATTAAAAAATGGTGCAATAATTATTCAAAGAGGGAGTCACTAGACCTAGCATCGATCCTTACTCTTCCCCATATTACTGGTACAAAACTAAAATGGGTCTTGGTGCCTTTTTATTGAATTTTGAGACTTGAATAAACTCACAATCAAAGACAACTTTCCCATCATAATGATTGGTGAGCTATTAATGAATTACATGGAGTTGGCTTCCTCTTGAAGCTCAACTTGAATTCAGGCTATCATCATATCTACATAAAATAAGATGATATTCTTAAAAGATACTTCCAAAATTATAAGGGTCATTTTTAATTGCACATCATTCCCTTCAGCCTCACCAATGCTCCTCAACTTTTTAGGGCATAATAAATAATATCTTCTAGCTAATTTTCCACAAACTCATCCTAGTATTCTTTGATGAAATCCTTGTTTATAGACATACTAGGGAGGAGCATCTGATGCATAAAGAACAAAGCTTCTAACTCCTATCTAACAATGAGTTATGTGTCAAACAATCAAACTATGATTTTGGTCTAAAGGAAATAGAGTATCCAAGACACATTTTCTATGAGGAAGGAGTTAAAGTGGATCCCCAAAATATTGAGGCTATAAAAAATTTGCCTAAACCCAAAACACTTAATAGCCTTATACTATATAAATCTTGTCTAAGACAATGGGAAAATTATAGCTCCATTGATGGTCATGTTGATAAAAAAATTCCTTTCAGTGGTCAGAGGTGGTAGAAAATACCTCCAAACTTATCAAGCAGGCATTGTGTACTACATAAAATATGGATACACGTAACTTCTCCAAACACTTTATCATCAAAATTGATGCCTCAATAAGTGGCATTAGAGTTGTCCTTATATATGAAGGTGGATCCCTCACATTCACTAGCAAGGCACTTACAAGGAAAAACTTTGTATGCTCCACATATGAGTATTTTGCCTTATTTTAGATTAATTATCTAAACAAGCATTAAAAAAATTCAAATATTCATATTGTATAATATATGACAATAATACACAAATTTTAGTGCTACAACAAAGTATGATTAAGTTGTAATTTAATTTTTATGGAAAGTACTAAGATGTATCTTATTTTGGGTATGTATAGGTTTGAGACTATACACGTGATAGGGATGACTTGAAATGAATTTGTAAACACTCAACTCTTAAGATCAACTTTTTGGACCTAACTAGATGAGTTTGGTAGAATCTAGATGCCTATACTAAATTATGATGTCTGAAGATTGACATATTTGTCCTAGATATTTGGGCACCACTGGTTTGGCATAGGTCACTACACCTGCTTAAAAATTGTATTCTTATATGGAATTAGTCACTTTATATATGTGTAAGTCCATAATGTTGAATCCTCTTTGAAACCCTAGTTTCACATTTGACATTAGGTTAACCTGTAAAAATGGGGAAGTGTAATGGGTTGAGTTGACCTCAAACACTCCCTAATAAATGGTTGAGTACTATCTACGCATTCAATACTCTGAAGATGGAAATAAAATTGCACTTAGTTTTTACCTTTAATTGAATGTGTGAAATAGTGATCCCCTAGTATGAATGCATCAGGCAATCTAGATTTTGACACTTGAAAAGGGTAATTTGAATTGGCTTAAGTGCTTCAAAGTTGGTTAGGGCCTATTCCTTATGACTTATTTCTGATTTGATAAGTTTAGGGCCATAGCTCTCAATATGCAGATGTATAAATATGTCTTCTTTATAGCTGTTAGGTGCTTGATAAATGGAGAAATAGGCATAGGCCTAGTGTCTGTTTATAGATGACTTTGTGTGTATCTTCTCACACAACTGACATGTGAAACATACAAGCATTACCAAAAAGTTAATTTGAATTTGTAAAAATACCATTGCTTGGATGGGGATAAGTCCATTATACTTGGGTGCTTAAAATTTTCCAAAGTCATATGAGTTTGGACTGAGTCATCTGGAAAAAAATAACTGTGATCTAATGATCAAGAGATAGTTTGAGTATGATAATAATTAGGTTAGGCATAGACTAAGGAATTTATGTAGGTGATTGATAGTAATTCAAAAAGTGTGGGCCCATAGAAGGAGAGAAGGGTATGCAAGAGCCATATGTGTACACACAAGTCATGTAAGGTAAGGATAGGTTAATACTAAATTTTCTAAGTGTCTAATAAAATATTTAATGTCTACAAATGTCCCCATTTTATTATAGTGAAAGAGTAGAAGGATAAAGAGATGTGCCTTAGTGTGTATACACACTTTGTTTTAGGAGAAGGCTCCAAGTATGTAAATTTTTCCAAGGAAACCTACAATGAAACATACAATGATTAATGTTGACATATGAATATGAAATAAATTAGATAAATAAAACTTTTGAATTTGAAGATCAAAGAATGGATACATTTGTAAGTGCATGAACTGTGTTTCCCTCTAAATTGTTTGAGATGTGATTCATTTTGAAGCATTGGTGATTGGGGATGATAATGGCCAAATGGAGTAAATCACGGTGTGATCATGCCCTAAGGCAAATGCTACCAATAAACCATAAGTTGGAAAGATGAATGCAATAACCTTCATAAATAAAGAGTAAAGCTAGGTCATTAAGAGCCATTGAACCTTAATACACTACCCATTTAATTAATTATTAAACCCCAAGATTGGAGGTTGGAACCCATACTATGATGGTGTTAATCGATTCTTGAAACCCAAGATTGGAAGGATTCCCATACTAGGACTCATAAGTCAATTGAAGCAGCTGATACAGACAATCTTATATATTTAAAATGTTACCTTAAATACCATCAATGGCATCTCAAAAAGAGAAAAAATGTAATAGTGTATACATGAAAAATATTCATGCCTTGTAATCTAATCCAATTGATTCCAACATCTAATATATAATGACATTATCTATCATTTAGTCTAATCAATCTGATAATTTAGGAAATCATAAAATATGTAACTTGTAAAATTTATGCATATGCAATGCATATGCCCCAAAATATGTCTATATCTATTAATATATGGTTACATTTATTCAATGTGTGGTTACATGATTGTGTCTGATTATGTTTCCAATTTTGTGATATCTTATTTTTGGTTCCATGATCCATATCATGCATGCTACTAGTGGTATAATATGCTTATTTCTTGTATTTCCATGGTTTCCACCATGCATCTATTGGCGTATACTACTAATATTATAAGTATGATTCATTGTTATATCTAGCCTTAATAGTGACATACTACTAAATCGGGACATATCATTTTGTCCCTATCATTATTGAGCCTATGACCTATACATTTCCACTAGGGGCATCATACCTACACCTATTTCATGCACTTCATTGATTCTTTTTATATATTTCCATTGGTGGCATCACACCCACACATCATTATACCTTACCACTTATATGTTGTCATGTAGGTATGATTCACCCATGTGTTTATTGATTTTACATTGCATATATATCAGGTCATCTTATGTCCTCTATACACTTAGTCACATGGTAGTCACTATATTGGGTATTATATTGTTATATCATGTCCACATTGGGGCATTTCATTATCCCTCTTCACTAGATGTTATCAGGGCATATCACTTTCCCATCATTCCTACTATTCTACCGTCACATGGGTCACATATTCCTATCTCATCTTCACATGGATAACATATTCCTATTGAGCCTTATAGGATGATATATTTCTAATTTTAGATATGGTATGTTTAATTATCTTATTTTGAGATGAGTTGGTTGTAGAACCATATACCACATCAAAATGGGGCATCTATCTGGGTCTTCTATCTAGATGTTCTAGTTACATATTCCATATATGTTTATGTCTTGATGTAGTGAGATCATCTATGTTCCTACCACCATGTAGTGAGACCAAATATCTCTGCTTCTTTGGCCAAGAAGTTGAATTCTTTTATGACACATTTCAATGAGGTCAAGATAGGTCCTCTTCTATAATAAATAAGTAGATTTTTCACATGAGCACCCAAGTTCTAGTCTTTTAGTTTCAGTAATGAAATTCCAAGAGTGGAAGCATGGTTTGCATACAACTAATCATATTTGTTTCTATGCCTATTTTCAATTATATTTTATTTTATTGCAATCACATTGATTTATTAGGACATTGACTACTTGTTGGCATTCCTATTTTCTTGCTTGTACACTTGAATTATTGACATCCAAATTGTGAGTGAGCCAAACTAGAATCCAAAATATTCATCCTTCCATTCTTATCAAGTAATGCTCATATATGTGCTTAATTTTTGTTTTATTTTTATATGCACACCTACATTCATGCATTTGCATCAAATTAGGGGATTACGTAGTCACCTAATTTTGGTACAAGACCCTTTTCCATTGTGTCTTTATCATGCATTATCATACTTGGCTTATTTGTGTACATTTATATATTCTTAGAAACTTTCCATCCACATTGGACTCTCTATAGACTTTTATCCTCCATATTTCCTCATAAACATCCCATATAATTGATTTTTTTATTAAGATATATCCAGTCATTTTCTACCCAGATTCATCTATATTTTGAATATTTTCTATGACCTAGCCACATTTGAGGGTCCTATGAATCTAGGAAACCACATTTATGTGTCCCATGAATCTGGTCACTTCCCTCTTGTGGGTCCTTTCAAACCAAGTTTATTTATCATGCCTTGATTATCGATTCTCACTAGTTTTCATGGTCACCATATTTTCAAATTCATCTATATATAACTTATATATACCAATGTACACTAAAACATTTCACATTGATTTGTATCATCTGGATCTCTTTTAAGTCTCACATGCACATCTATTAATCCTTATCAATAGGTATGCAAATCTATCAAAGGAATCAAAATACTGTTATAATTATTCCCTCATCTATCTTGTGCCAACCCACTTGTATAAAAATAAGATGATAATTAAGCATATAGTTACATTTAATTATCTAGGAAGAAGAAGTGAAGTCTTTTCTCTCATTGGGTTGGGAACACTCATGAAGCAATATAACTACATTGAGCCATAATTATGAGCATGTGGGATATGTAGCTATAACCACTCAAGAGGATGCCCAAGCTAACTTTCACATGTTATATTATTGAAACATTGTGGTGAATTTGAGCTAAGTTAAAAAAAATCAAATAGTTTTATTTAATGAAATTAATATGCCACTTAAGTAGAATCACAATAATATATTGTAATATGATTGAAATAAGAGTAGAATAATGAAGCATATGAATAACAATAAAAAATACAATATGATGATAAACTACTAACCACTACCTCATATATATACCCTAATTATATATGATATGGACACACCCTCAACTAACCCTACTATAAATACGAATCTATAGAAATGATTATTTGACTTAATTAAGGGTTATGATAGCCACAAATCAGCCACCCTATCCTAATAAATGTTATAGGTTAATGGAATAACATGCCCATCCCATTAATACCAATTTTATCCTCAATGTTTACAATCATTGAATTCTTTTGTAAGAATGCTCCATTCTTCCATGTCACATATTCATTGGCTAGATTATTCCACTTGATCAGATAATGTGTAATCACCCTAATTTTTAACCTCTTGGTGCATGTCTAAATTATACCCTCAAGTTTAAAAATGATTATTCCTTCCTCATCAAGATCTAGTACCACTATCTGGGTTGAAACTCTTTCCAACGAACTTCTTCAAGTAGGAAACATGGAAGACCAAATGTATTTTTATTGAGTGAGGTAACTCTAATTTGTATGCTACACTACCAATCTACTGCATGACTTGATAAGTGCCATGATACTTAGGTGAAAGATTATTATCATTATTTTGTTTTTTCAAGGATGTCTTATTATATTATTGTAAATACACAAAACCCAAATCTCCAACTTCAAAATATCTTTAATTCTGTTGGTGGTCAACTTGTTACTCCACACCACTACTAAGTTCTCTCTAAGACTAGAGAGTACCTCTTGCTAGTGTTTAATGTGTTATTTGACTACACAAACCTTTACATGGACCCTCAAATATGAGGTGATGGATGGTGGTTGGTACCCATATAGTGCCAAAATTGGAGACATTTTGGATGAGTTACAAAAAGAAGAGTTATACCACTATTTTACTAGTGTCAGTGATTAAACCTATCTTTTATGTTTATATGAAGCAAAAAAGTGAAGATAACCCTCTTATAAATTTTTGAATACCTCAATTTTATTATAATATTGGGGATGGTAAGATGAGATAAGATCCAACTACATACCAAAACATGAGAATATCTCAAACTAAAAGTTATCTATAAAGATCTGATCATGGTCACTTACTATGAACTTTGGGGCCCCATGGAGCTTATTAATTATATCCATAAATGTTGTTGCTACTATACTTGTTACAAAGGGATGATACTACACAAAATTCGGCTTATTTTTGAATATATCCACAAAAACCATGATGACCTTCAAAAATTGGTAGCCTCATGATGAAATCCATGAAAACCTCCTCTCACCTCTAGCTAGGAATAGATATAAGTTGCAATATACATGGGATCTTGATTATATCTCCTTTGTTTTCTGTCCTGCCATACATTCTACCACAAATTTTTGGACTTCCCCTTTTATCCCTTCTATAAATAAATCCTTCTTGACTCTATGATAAGTTTTCAAAAAACCTAATCTCCCACCTACTAGAGAAGTATGGAGTTTTGTAAGCACCTTATGCTTAAGGGATGAGTTTTTGCATAGGTAAAACCTATACTTGTATTAAAGAGCATCCTATTTCCATTAAAAAATATATGACACTCTTGGATCTTATTGGAGCTTTTAAATAAGATCGTTTATAACTACATCATTCTCCCACTCTATGTTGGTGGAAATTTCTAATTACACCATTACAACTTAAATTTAATTAATTAGTAAGAAATTTTTTATAGGATTTATTATTTTATTATTTAGTAAATAATGTATTTAAAATTTTTAACTTGCACTAAAGTCCAAGTTGTATACTCACATGTAAAAATACACTAAAGTCTAATTTTCACACCAAAGTGGACCTTAGGCCACCACTTAAAACCAATTGTATATATGCAACCACTTATATTTATGAGGATATTTAGGGTCTATATTAGTAAGGCTCTCCTCACCCATTATATAAATGGGAAGTATTATGTAAAATAATTCCTAAGATTAATATATAAGAGAGTTTCATTATTTTTTCAAATTTTCTTTGTAAAATATTTTGTGTGGCTTATTATAAGAGCATGGTCTTAGAGTGTAGGAGTGTTGAAAAAACCTATGTGTTATCAATATCTCCTTTTCTCCATTACTCTGATCTTGTTTCATCCACCCACTCAACTTGTAATGTGGACATGGGGTACACCATTGCTTTTGTGGACTCATCCTTCCTAGATAATGCATCAACCATAACATTCTCCTTTACTTTCATATATATAATATTAAAGTCATTTCCAAACATACTAGTGACCCATTTTGTTTTTATTCTAATGGAAACCTTTGTTCGATGAAGTATTTTAGACTATCATGATTTATCTTCATTTAAAGTGTCTTCCCATCAAATATGGTTGCCATTGTTTTACTATGTGAAGGATGGCCATCATTTCCTTCTCATAAATATGCTTAAGAAAAATCTTACCTTTGAGTTTGTGATTCTCAAATACAATGGGTCATCCTTCTCGCACGAGTATGAATCTCATGCCATACCTTAAACCATCACATTCCACAATGAATGTTTTGGAGAAATCTAAAGTAACTAGCATGAGTATGACTCTCATGCCATAACTTAAACAATCACATTCCACAATGAATGTTTTGGATAAATCTAGAGTAACTAGAATTGGGGTGGTGCACATGGACCCTTTATCTTTTCAAATGCTGGGTTTTTGACTCATTCTAATGGAAAGAGTCATTATTTAAGAAGGTTGTGAGTGGTGCTACTATACTGCCATAATTTTTTACAAAATGATGAAAGGAACATGTGATCACCAAGAATCCTTAGATATTTTTTAGGGTTCTAGGAAATTTCCATTCTACCGTAGATTTGATATAATGATAATAAAAATTGATTCCTTCATATGAAACAATGTGGCCCAAATATTAGACTATGTGACTATAAAAGCACATTTGAAAGGCTTGGCATAAACTTAGTGTTGCTCAATAATATCCTTAACCTTATTCACATGATGCAAATGTTCCTCCCATGATTTTTATATATTACAATGTCATCAAATAAAACCAAGATAATTTTTCATAGAAATGATCAAAAAATAAATTTTATCAAACTTTGAAATGTAGATGGAGCATTAGTGAGGCCAAAAGGCATCAACAAAACTTCATAATGGCTCTCATGGGTATTTTAAGTTATCTTATGAATATCCTTACCTTTGATTTTTATTTGATGATACCCACAACAAAGATCAAGTTTTATAAAATAAACAACACCATGTAATTCATTTATAAAATCATCAATTATAGGAATAGGGAACTTATCTTTGATAGTGTACTTATTGAATTCCCTATAGTTAGGACACATGCACCAAGTGTCATCCTTCTTACACACCATTACCACTAAAGAGGAAGAAGGGATTGGACTATGATAGATAATACCTCCTTCTAATATCTCCTATACCACCTTCCCAATCTCACTCTTATAGACATATAAGTACATGTAAACCCTGGTATTATGTGGTTGGCACATTGGCATTAGTTGAATGCCATGATCACAATCCATTTTTCAAAGATGTCCTTTCATTATATCTATAAAAATGTATTGATTGTTCCTCCACAATATTCTGTATATCTGACAGTGTAGATCCCTTTGGTGGTTATGCCTCTATTCAAAAAAACTGATCCACAAATTCATCCGCTCCATTTTTTAGAATTTTATACATATAACAAGAGATCACTAATTTTCAGGACATTGCACGCAACCCATGTAGTTCAAATTTCTTTCCCTCTAAATAGAAACACATGAGTAACTCTTAGAAATTCATTTCAATTGTTCCAAAATTAGTTAGCCATAAGACTCCCAGCATGATAGCTACTCCACCAATACGAATGTAAAATATAGGGCTATCCAAACGATACTTTCTCATGAAGAGTTTAATACTATGGCATTTTATAGAACAATTGATTATGCACCATTTATAATCATGACTTGAAACTCTAGGTCTAGATAGACAAAATAATTCAAGCATATAAATGAATATTACTCAATTCAATCAAAACTATCACCTTCTATTTATTAGAAAACCTATTACCTTGAGGTTTTGCAAAGTGATAATGCTTAAAAGTGCATGGAAAGAAATAACTAGTTGGATTTATTATAATTCCTCCCTTTGTTCATCATAAACCTCCCTTAATAATTTCCTCATTTTCTTCATCTTCAATGTAGAACAATTTATTTTTTCACATTTATGTCTTTGATTATACTTTTTATCACAATTAAAATATAACCCTTTTTCTTTATTCTCTTCAATTTGTTGAAGAGTAAGTCTAGTAGGTTGAGAAATGACTATGTTGGAGTGCTCCTATTTATTATACTTGTGAATAATTACCTTTTAGTGACTAGTGCCATGATAAGAGCCTTGGATACAAAACTCAAATCAAACATGAAAACCTCATGCTAGATGTGATCCTTGAGCCTACCAAGAAACAATTCATTCAAATTTTCATCTATGATTGCCTCCACTCACAAGGATAGATTTTAGAACTATTGAATATACATTTAAAAATCTTTTTTGACATAGTTTTCCTAACTAGATAAAATAATTCTCCATCACAAAATTACGATAGTGTAATAGTAGTACATCGGTTAAAACTAACCAATTATTAAGACCCTTCTTATTTTGAGCATAAATCCACCCATACCAACTAAATTTCTAAGGTTACAATTATAAAGATGTAAATATCACCTTTTATCCACATCATGGGATCTTATATACATCAACCAAATTATCCATTTGGTTGATTCAAAGGACCAGATCCTTCCCATCAAACTTACACATTTCTACTTTTAGCATCATGTTCCATGGCCCCAAATAGGAAACAACTAAAGACATAGGTTGAGTTGTATTAGGTCTTGCATTGGGTTGACCAAAAGATCGACACTATTTGGTCTAAGCATTACTTAATTGTGATTGATTTGGTGGATTTGGTTACAAATTCAAATTTTGATTGAGTATTTTCTCAAGCTTATCCAATTAGTGATTGATTGTGTCCATATCTTCTTTACATTACATATCAGATTGTATGTTTTTCACATTGTATTCAAGTTGGATCACTTTGTGATATGTCAAAGAAACCCCTATAAAAATATACTAATTCAAAATTTGATTCCAACTCCTCTTTGTTATAAGTTTTTCCAAGAATTTCAAAACCCTTTCCTCGGTCCCTAGTGTGTGGCCCAACCATACAAAGGCTTGACAATGTAGAAATAATTTTCACTTTTGACTAAAATTTTACTAAATTATTTTAGATTTATATTAGAATTATATCCAAAATGTTAAATAAAAAATGCACACTATATTTTTTAGAGCTTTCAAAAAATGTATATAAAGCAAAAAAAATCTTATAATTGTGACTTATACAGCTAATTTAGGAGAAGCCCTAAAATCATAATAAATCACTAAAATGATCACAGAACCCTAATTTTCTTATTGTAGCTTCCATAAATGATTTTCCAACTTTAATAAATAAATTACAAAATAATTTGAAATGATTTACAAGATATAGGGAGTTCTTCAAAATTAGGGTTTTAAACCACGCTTTTGCTCAAATCAAAACTTTGATACCACTTGTAAAAAAATTATTATACCAGTAAAGTAGAATCATGGTAATGTATCAAAATATGATTGAAATAAGAGCAAAATAGTGAAGCATGTGACTAAATCACTTCGAGTTGGTAACCTCCAAAACCTTAAAATAAGAATAAAATTTTGAATATGATGATAAACTATTAACCACTAGCTTCTATATATACCCTAATTATGTTATGGGTACACCCTAGGGTGACCTTACTAACAATATGAAGCTTTAGAAATAATCACATGGCTTAATTTCATGTTATGATAGCCATAATTTAGCCACACGTATCCTAATACATGTTATAGATTAAAGGAGTAGCATATGTGCATCATCAGATCAAGTGCATTAAGTTTTTAGGTCATTTATATTTATCGAAGTATCTCTAGAATTTTTAGATCCAAAAGTGCCAAATTTACACATTCATCTAGTAGTAAACCACATTTAGCTTAAATTTTTCAAATTCAACTACATGGATTTGATTAGTGATATTCATGGGTCCCATAAATCTGGTCATCTTCTAGATTGCAGTCAGATTCTAAAGGATTTCAATCTAGTCAATCATAGAAGCTTGTTTCCAGTTTCAAAAGTGAAATATTAAAACCAAGTGTGTTTGTTTTAATCACTTATCCCTCTCTTTCCCTTTTGTTTCATTAACATTACTTGTTTATAGTTTAATCACACATTGAGACTCTTTTTTTAACATTAGGAAAGATCTAGTTTCTGTTATTTATTATATTTAGCTATATCTCCCTTGTGTCACCATTTTAACAAGTTGTGCATAGTGTATTTACCCATGTGTCATTATTTGGTAAAATAATTAATTTTTCCTATTTAAGCATTATGAAATGCAATAGAAAAATGTAATCCCTAATGCAAATATAACATGCCAAAGATAATACATGAACCCAAAACCTCAATATATAGATATAGAAATGATATAGAAAACTTCCATCTTATGTGACAATTTTACCTCATAGTTGCAAGCATGTACAAAGACTACTAACACACCCTTAGGTATTATTGATCATGTGTCAATACTATAGGAGGAAGTATTATATTAGAAATCTAAGGCAAATGTATGAAAAAAGCTTGTGACCCATATTAGAGAGCCCAACCAAATGTCCATAAAGATGTGAGTCAGTGTGAATATTAAGAGAAAATGTTGGAAAATCATATATGATCATCATAGATATGAAAAATTTGAAATACATAGTTGTATGAAGTAATGAGAGCTAGTAAATTGAGGGATATTGAGAATTGAAGTAGTTTGTGATAATTGTTTGGGGGTTAAATCTCAGTTTCTAAGATGAGACTCTATATGTGACCTAAAGTATGGGGAGGGATACATCACCACATCCTTGTCCTAAAAATAAGGAATTAAAAGAGGAAAACATATGAAACTAACTATTAGAATGCCTACGACTTAAATAAGGGTGATGAGTGGTAAAACCACTATTTTTGAAAAAAGGGGTAGTTTACCTTACGAGTGTTAGAGTAGGGATTTTATTTTTTCCCATATTTTTTTATTATGATATTTTTCTCCTCACTTGGATTTTTCCTACTTTCATGGAGAAGCTTGCTTATGTGTGTAGTTTGACTAGTGACTAAGAAGTGACTCCCTTGACCAGTTATTCTAGGTATGGGAGTTAATCCTCTATTCTTGGACCTATTGACCACCTTCTATAGAGGATTTATTACTCTATTCTATATTTCTATTGATGATATTTAATGGAGGAGTTACTTATCACTCTCCTATTTTTACTTTTCACATTTGTGATTTTTGTTAATGGAAGTTTTAATTTTGGCTTTAGTCTCTTTTGAATTATTCTCACATTGGTTTCATTTGCTTTCAACTAAACTATCTTGTGCACATGTTTGGCTTGTGTGATCACTCAACTGGTGCATCTGCTCTATCTGGAGATGTTAGATTCTACCCTAATATGGTATGATAGCCACCCTAATAATCATATGTCTGGTTATGTTAGTATTATTTTGTAATCAAAAGTTTTTACATATACTGTGAGGAATTTTTTTGAGGATTTACAAAAAAAATTGGGTGTTTTATTGAATTATCAAAAACCTCGGCCCTCGATCACCCAAAGTAATCAAAAAAATATATAGTGGACATTTTTTAGTAAAAACTATTATACTAGTTGTGTAAGGAAGTTTTTTATATATATAAGGGAGAAAGTGATCTTGCATTGTGAGGAAACCTAGACTATGCCCCTTTCATGTGGAATTCTACTCTTTCATGGTCAAAAACCACTTGCAGGGTTCTATGCAGTATTATCCCATACTCTCTTCCCACATGGTTATCTCTACTTGGATCGAGCCTGTTAAAGAATTCCATGGCCTGCTTTCAAATATTATTTGGCCATCCACGGCCTTGAAAGAGATGTGTTGATTGTTTTTTCACCTCCTAAACCTCTATTTGGAATGCACACAACCTAGTCTATCTTTCACTATGTTCGATGACTCTTTTTGCCAGTTCCATAGCCTGGTTAAGATCATTACCTTTTGTTGGTTTGTCTTACCTGAGCTCCCACTTTACATCCACAATTGCTAGCCTAGTTTCTTCAGTCATGAGGCTCTTAGCATCATATTTAGCTATGTCACAACCTCCTCCAACTGTCACCTAGCTCCTTCTACATACTATTGATCTAGTAGGATTTTTTTATTGAAAACCACTTCTTTGCATGTAAGTAGTTTCTAATGCCTCTATTGATAGAATTGTATGGTTTTCCTTTGGAGGGAAATTTTATTTGAAATAAAACCGCTTTTACTTTAAAATAACATTAGTGTCACGTTATAATATTTAAAAAGTTAATATTTTGGCATTGAATATTATAACATCATGTTTGTAAAAGTATATTTTTTTAAAAAAATGGAGAAGGGGTTATAGTATTTATTATTATTTTATAAAACAATATTGTAAGCTTTTTTGGGGTTGATATCATTAAGGGGGGGAATTTCTTTTTTGATTGTTTTTTAGTATAAAAACAATATATTATGAGAATTTTTAAAAACATGAACAGTTATCGTTTAAAAACTCTTCATTTTTTCACTCGTTGAAGACTAGAGGGTGAGGTTTGGTTTGGTAGGTGGAAAAACCCCCTCGTATTCAAAATAATAATTTCTCTATCTTGCTTGATCATTGTGTATACTTATTTTATATGCATTATCGATTGAACCCAACTTTCCCTTGCTCTGCATATTTTGTCTTTTTGACATTTGCATTGATTTCTCTAGATGCATTCTCAGTTGTCCCTGATGTCTTTTGAGCATGCATTGTTTGCAACATTTGAGGGTGGGGGGTTCACCATTTCATAGTTTAGGGGGGTGTATTGTGTTTTGAGTCACTCTTTTTTTTGCTTGCATTTTCATTTATGCAAAAAAAATTAACTACATCCACTACACTTTATTTATACATAATGGATACAAGTTCAATTAATCCACCAATGTTATTTAACTACTTTGAATGGAAAACCAAAAGTCAAATTATATTAAGGAACAAGGGTTTACATTGTATTACAATGGGTAATGAAATTGAACTTGGTAAGAAGTAAAAAAATTTAAGTGGTATAACCATTATGATGAAGCCTATGGGTTACTATGTCTTTATGTGTCCTATTATCTTATCTTTCACTTAGAACCTGCTAAATCTCTCAATGAAGTGTAGACCATATTGGAAAAGCTTTTTGGGAAGCTAGATGTAATGAGAGGTCATGAACTTGAAAATGAGCTTGTTATCCTAAGTCCTAGAAACTTTGACACCCTTCAGGATTTGTTCACCAAGTTCAAGTCTTTGAGATTGTAGTTGAAATAATGTGTAATAGAGAAGAAAGATGACAAACTTATTAATTCTATAATCTCTAATCTAGCTTCTGATTACTTAGTCTTTATCCCTACTTTCCATGCCACTAAAAGTGCTTTAGGCACTATGTGTAAAATGCCATCTTTAGATGTGTTTGTTGTTGACTTGACTCATGAGCAAGACAAGTTAATATAGATGGGCATATTGAAGTTCACAAAACTTAAAGCCCTAATTGTTGGGAATGGGAAAGTAAAGACTTCAAATAAAGAGTATAAAAAGAAGAATAAGGATCAAGAGAAGAAGAAATAATCAACCTCTGCCAAAACAACCATTGAAACCTCTTCTTCAAATTTGAAACCTAAGAAATATAAGGTTAAGTGTGCATATTGGAATAAAAATGGGCATGATGAACACAAGTGCATAAAGAAAAAAATTTATCACCTAACTCATCTTCTAGAGAAAAAACAACATAGGTGTCTCTGAGTCTATCAAGTAGAATTCATCAACCCAAGATTCTTCTAAAGCAAAAGGAAAAGGTAAAGTTAAAAAAAAGGGAAAGGATCTTGTAGTAGTTGTAGCTACAACCTCTTCATGGGTTATTGAATTGGGTGTTTCCCACCACATGGAATCTTCACAAGTTGATTTTTCTTCCTTAAGAGCCTTGTAGCATGTCTTCTATCACTTAGGGCGATGACACTTCATTATAAGTTATAGGGAGAGGGTCTGTTGAAATGGATGGAGGAACATTCAATAATGTTTTAAGTGCTCCATCACTTTCAACTAATCTCCTATCAATGTACCAAATCACCCACATCAGTAAGGGCATGAGGGTAGAGTTTTCACTAGATTCAATCACAATCAAAGAGTTGCACAATGATTCTATAGTGGCAATGGGTAGGGAATATCAATAAGCTAATTTATATGCCTTCTCACATTTTGCACCTGCTTCTTCTCTAACTGCATTATCATTCATTTAAATGAAGTTAGAAAACCTTGGAATGATCAGTTTGGCCACCTCAACTACTTCTACCTAGAATAACTCATCAAGGATGACATGGTCACATGCTTAACTCAATTCCATTTCTCTAAGGGTCTTTGAGGGTTCCACCCTTGGGAAGCATCTCGAAGAGAAATTTTACAAAGGTAAATCTTGAAGGGTTTCACAAGCATTGGAGTTAGTACACAGTGGTGTATCTAGGCCTTTTCCTAGTCTATCTTTCACAAGGGCTAAGTATGTCCATACATTCATTGATGAGTTCTCAAAATACATGTGGGTTCACTTCCTTAGGCATAAATTTGAAGTTTTTTACAAGTTTCAAGACTTCAAGGTTTTTGTAGATAAATAATTTAAGAAATTCATCAAGGTTCTTTGAACTGATAATGAGGTGATATGTCAATAACATGTTTGAGTAGTTTTGCATAACAGAGGGGATTGATCTATAATGTATAGTTTTGTACATTACTCAACAAAATGGTGTGGTAGAATATAATAACTAGTCCTTGAAAGAGATGTATAATTGTATGATTCACTCTAAGTCACTTGCACCATAGTATTGGGGTGAAGTAATCAATTGTGCTTACTACATTCAAAAAAAGGTTCCTCACAAGGCTTTGAAAGGTATATCTCCCTTCGAATCTTGGCATAATAGGAAACCTATAGTTGAACTTTATGATTTTTGGATCTCTAGCTATGTCACACATACCTAAGAAGAAATGTAAAGCTATGGAACCTCATATTAAGCCTTACATATTCAAAGGTTACCCAAATGGTGTTAAGGGGTACCACCTTATTCATATGACCACACATGAGCTATTCATCAAGAGAAGTGTTCACTTTTGGGAGAGTTCCAAAAACTCAACATTTGACACTTATCCCACTTCATAAGACTCACTTGGATTCAATTCAGATGAGTCAGATCATCTTGAGCACATTCTAGAGGCTAAGGACACTTATTCCATTTCTAATAGCGAGAGTAATGATGGGGTTTCATCTTCATCCACATTTGGCCACACTTTAGAGGATGATGTTTCTCTACCTGACTCATCTACTTTTGCTCCTCTTTGGGCTAGGCAAACACTAAAAACTATAGGTACATGGTTTGGAGATCCTTTACATGATAGTGTAATATGTTCAGAGTTTCAAAGTAGGCCACATGCTTTTTCTACCTTTCCCTCAAATCCATAGACTTTTAAGGAGGTATGAAGTATTCCTAAGTGGGATTCTACCATGCATGAGGAGTATGACTCCTTAAGCAAGAATCATACTTGGAACATGACACTTATTCCTAAGGGAAGAAAGATAGTTTGATGTAGATGGATATATCATACTAAGTATGTAGAAAATGGGTCCATTAACAAGTCAAGGCATGGTTGGTTTCCAAGGGTTTCTCATAGGTGCCTAGCATCAAATACACAGAGACCTTTATATCAATCACCAAGATAAACTCAATCAAACTCATGCTATTGTTACATCTAATCATTGGGATGTTCATCATATAGACATGAAGAGTGCTTCTCTTCATGGTGATCTTGAGGATGATATTTCAATGGAGCAACCTTGGGATTTGTTGAGGATTCTTCCTTTGTATACAGACTCCATGAATCCATCTATGGCCTTAAATAGGCCCCTTGGGCTTATTACATCAAGATGGATTCCTTTCTTCTTTTCAAAAGATTCACTAGATGCCATTGACATTCAAACATCTATATCTTATGATAGGATGATTCTCTCTTGATTCTGGTTCTTTATGTTGATGATATTTTGATCACTAGTAGCTCTTCTTCATCTATTGCAATGGTGAAAAGGGATATTCAAGATATTTTTTCCATGATAGGCTTGGGCTTGCTACATTACTTCCTTGGGATTCATATTTTTCAGTCAAACTCAGGGATCACTCTTGTAGAGCCTAAGTATGCTCTTGACTTACTTGCTCGATTTCACATGGTTGATTATAAGCCAGCTTTGACTCCCTTTCTATCTGGAGTTAAGATTGAGGTAGATTGAAATTCACCTTTGATCGATGTTACCTTATATCAACTACTTATATTCATACTTATCTACTTGACACATACTAGACCTAACATATCATATGCAATGGGCCTAGTTTCTAGATTCATGCAAGAACCCCATGAGCTACACTAGAAAGCAAATAAGAGAATATTGCATTACATTTATGATTTATTACAGAACTAGCATTGACATAGACTTGATTGGTTATATTGACTCAAATTGGGTAGGTGATATTCAGAATCATAAGTCCACTTTAGGTTACAGTTTCTCCATTGATTCAGATCTAATTAGATGGTCAAAAAAGAAGTAGAACGTTATTGCTTTATCATCTAATGATGTAGAGTATAGGGGGTTTTTTAATGCTATCACTGAGGCCATATAGATTTAGGGGATTCTCATAGAGTTCAGTATCTAGTTCAAATGACCTACTATCATCTATTATGACAACCAAAGTACCATTTAAATTTATAGGAATCCAGTCCAACATCAGCAAACCAAACACATAGAGATTCACATGCATTTCAATAGAGATCTCATTCATGGGGACATAATTGATCTGATATATTTATATATGACATAGTATATTGTAGACATTTTTTTCCAAACTTTTCACATAGAGTACGTATCTTCACTTGTGGGCTCTTCTTGAGGTTTGAGACACTGTAGCATCATCTTTTGGGGGGCTTATAGCCTCATATTTTTATGTATTTATTTTTGGGGGGAGTTTTTCCTATGGGTTTTCTCTTTTTATCTACTTTATAGGAGATTTATTTGTATATGGGTACCGCATCAGGCCTAGTTGTTGAGACCTATTTTTTTACACTGCCCACCTAAGTTGTGCTTATGAGGGGTATCAGAGTAGGGTTTTATTTTTTCCCATATTTATTTATTATGGGTTTTTCCCCCTCACTTAGAGTTTTCCTACTTTCATGTATAAGCTTGATTATGTGTGTAGGTTGACCAGGTGATTAGAAAGTAACTCCCTTGACTAGTTATTCCAGGTATGGGAATTACTCCTCTATTCATGGCCCTATTGACCACCTTTTGTGGAGTTACTACTCTATTTTAGGCATTTATTGACCACCTTTTGTGGAGGAGTTACTCAACACTCTCCTATTTGTACTTCTAAAATGTGTGAGCTTTCTTAATGGAAGTTTTGGTTTTGCCTCTAATCTATTTTGCATTATTCTCATATTGGTTTCATTTGCTTTCAACGACACTATGTTGTGCATTGTGTGTTCACTCAACTCATGCACCTGCTCTATCTAGAGACCTTAGAGTCTGCCTTGATAAAGAGTATATCAAGGTCGTTTATGGCCCAATTAAAAAGGTACACTAATTAAAAAAAATGAACCCCTTAAAAAAAGATAATTCATGAAAATAAAGAGCTTTGCATGAGAGGAAACTTGTTTTGTTGGCTTTTTTAGGTATTTTATGTCATCCTTGCTATCTAATTGCTTATCCCCCTCTTATTTCATACCACTTCCATGATATTTCATGGGGTAGACATGCATTTATTTTTCTTGATGCACCACCATTTGGGTAGGCTCTTGCCTTATAATGGTCTTTGCCCTATTTTTTATAATTATTATTGCAAGTAATGAAAATGATGTTGCCAAAACAAGAAAAGGAGTTTTTACCAAAGGTATACGATGAGGTAACTCATTTGACTCTCCCTCTTAGATTGAATTATGTTTAATCCTAATGTTGTTGATATTTTATGCAAATGCTATGAAAATAATTCACTTATTAATTAATTTCTTGGCTGAATCGCCTCAGAGGAGTCCCTCAATGTCTGGTTTCAGCACTAGTGGGAGCCTTGGGTGTTCACATCATTGGCATCTAAAACATTACTAAGGGTTTTTTTATTTTTTCCTTCAAAGATCCATCTGAGGTCCAAGCTTTGCTTATGAAATTGAGTTGTTAGTTCCTCAAAAACATGCTTTTGATTATGTTTAAATGGACCAGAGACTTTAAGGCAACTGATAGACTTCCCTCTAGGTGATAATCTCGATTTAACTCCATGGCCTTCCAATCCCTCTTTAGACTTTTCTTGAGGAGATTTTTTGGCCTATAGGGCATATCTTATGCCATAAGGATTCTAACTTTTATTTTGCACTCCTGAATAGGAAAGTTTGCATCATGGTCAACTTGACCAAGGATTTAAAGGAATCCATTGACATTCAAGTTAGTAATAAGAGTTGGGCACAAAAAGTGGTTTATTTTAACCTCTCCAACACATGTTATCATTTCCAATCCCCCAACCACTAAATTAAATAATGCCCACACATGGTTTGGTTAAAACCCTTAGTTGAACCCTCATAGTCTAAGAATCCCAATGCAGTGTAAAAAATGGTAGTTGGATGACAACTACCAACAAAAAAGTGTCAGTCAAGGATAAGCCTTGCCCCTTAACCATTATTCCCGCTATGATCAAACCCTCTTTGAAGGCACACATTGTCATCCCTTCACCTAAATCTCTTAGTTTACCTACAGCCTAACAAAACCATGTTACACAAGTTTCACATCCTCAAGTGAGCTTGTTTCCCATTAGGACATCTTCTACAAGAAATTCCTTCTCTAGGTAGTCACGGAACCCACCTCATGGTGGCAATGACTATCCTAAGAAAAAAATGGGGCCAAATGATGCTCCATTTTGCTTAGAGATTTTATCTCACCAAACCAATAAAATAACTTTACAACTCTTGAAGGATTTGAAGATGGTCAAGGGGAACTCCTTATGGATGATTTTTCCCAATGAATTTTTTATCCTAGAATGTTCGAGGTCTCATAGATTCCTATCAAAAAATCTCTAGGTGAGTTGTCTCTCAACACTTTGGATTTATAGATTTTATTTATCTATAAGAAGTAAAAATTTTAGGATTTATTCTATTGTCTACTATGAAATGAATTTGGTCTGAAGCCACTCAATTATCCACTTTGCACATCGATCGATGAGGTAGTGCCAATATATTAGTTTCCCTATAGTTTTTCTCATTAATTATTGCCATGGGAGGTGATCCATCAAACCAAGTTATTTGGTTGATCCTCATTGTTAATGGACATTATTACCAATGGTTAACCTATTACTGTACATCTTGAACACATTCTCTCATACCACTCTCTGATCACTTGTAAAGTATATTGGAGTAATAGCCAGTTCAAGGTGCCATGCAGTCAATTCATCCTTAACACCTCCCTCATATGTCAAGAGGGGAAGATATTGGGCTCAAATAATACCAAAGGATGTCCTCTGTTGTTTAGCTCAACCTTTTTTATTTACAATTGAAAACTCAATACACTTTTCTTAAACACCAACTCAAAATGGTGTATCATCATATAGCTAGAGGGGTACACCTTTGTGCTTGCCTTCATTGGATCAAAATTAGAGATAAAGATTCAAAGGAGTTCTTTAAGTTTCTCAGAGCCAAACAAGCTCAAGGCAAAATCAAGGCCATCAAGTCAGCCCATTTGAGACTCACTACTCTTCTTAACATCTCCTCAACTTTTATGGACCACTATAAGTTAGTGTTTCAAGCTCAGGAGGAATCAAGTGAGAGGTTTCAAGCCTCGTAGGAATGCCTCGATGTGGTTCCTTTCAAACTCAAACCTATAAATTGAAGGTTATGTGATGATCCCTTATCATTACATGAGCTCTTCTAGGCCCTTCAAATCTTGAGTAATGACAAAACCTCGACCATTGATGGATTCCATTGTGAATATTATAAAGCCACTTGAGATTTTGTTGGACCTAACATGCTCCAAGTTTACAAAGAGGCTCTTTAAAAAAAAAATTGGTTCTCTTATTAATCAAGGCAATATCAAGTTCCTACTCAAAGTAAGTGACCTAAAACTTATTAACAGTTGACACCTAATCACTCTATTGAATGTGTCTTACGATATCCTCACTAAAGCTCTCACTAACAACCTCTGACTCATCTTACATGTCATTATCAGACATGATAAAATTGGTTTTATCAAAAGTATATATATTTTTGATAACCTTATTAATGTTTGGGAGGGTATGGAATAGTAAGATCCTCTCGTCAGAGATCCATATTTCTCAATCTTGATTTCAAGAAGGCTTACAATAGGATTGAATGGCTTTTCATTCTGGCCATGTTACAAGCCATTGGCTTTGGTTGAGTATTTATTTTTATAGTCCAAACTCTATTTGAGGATGCCTCGACCTATCTCACCATCAATGGTCTCAAATCTAACTATACTGGCCTCTATTGCTCCATTCATCAAGGTTTCCCCCTTACGTTGGCCCTATATGTCATATATGCTGAAGTTCTAGGTTATATGTTAACTGAGAGTTGCAGAACCAGTTGCAGGGCAATCGGCGTCAGTCTGATCAACCGACATCGGTCTGATAGCAGCGAAGAACCAACTGGCATTGGTTACCAGTCGGCCGACATCGGTCATGGAGGAGCTGGCGTCATCAGCCTATGCGTGAATAGGCAGTTTGCATGTTGATCTCGGAGAGTCTATTTTTGGACTATTTGTTTGCATGTCAAAGGCTAGTCTTAGTCTTGAGTTGCGTGTCTAATTATTGTAATTAAGATAGTATAATTATTGTAAGCATGAGATCTATATATGGACTCATGGGATGTATTGTAAAAGTGTAGCTAGAGAGTAAGAGAGCAATATTATAAGCTCCTTCTGTGTTTGAGGTGAGCAATGGTGTGTTCCTCCTAATGCCACAGTACCAAGAGTGGGTGTTGGTTTGGAGAATCAGAAGGGTTCCTCGTATTTGTATGATCTTAGTCAGCAGGGTAGCATGGCTTCTTTTGGAGATCTACAATGGTAAGGTCTAGTGATTTGTAGGTAGCAGCAGAGAGCAGGAGATCTACTTGGAGTACGATTGTGTGCTTGGTGTACTGGCAGCGTGTTACTGACTGGTTGGAGAGGTGAACATCAATTCTATATTGGAGTTGATTGTTGGGACCGAGAGAGAGAGGGAAGAAGGTCTTAAGGTGTGGCAAGCCTTTCAGGTGGAAGAAGTGGGATCTTCTTTATTGTATATTCTTCTGAGTGATTATTAATATAATTGTGTATTGTCTCTCATATTCTTGTGTTGTTTCATATTTCTAGTTACTTATTGACTCTGGTTAAATTTCGTGTTTAGTTGCTAATACAAGAAGTAATCATATGTGCTCTATTGGTGGAGTAAGATCCTAACAAGTGGTATCAGAGCATGTTTATTTGTTCTAGGTTCCTGACAATTGGTATCAGAGCCTTGGTTGTAGGTTCAAGAGCTGATACCATCAATTGGTATAAGAGCTTTTGGTTGGGTTGACTAACAAGGAGTTTTAGATTTGGTAGTGTTTTTTATTACAGGTCACTCATAGGGATTTCAGATTGAGTGGGAGTATAACAATGGCAGAAGAAAGTAAGCTACGAATGGAGAAACTGAATAGCATGAATGGTCTGATTGATGGAAAGAAAGAGCAGGTAAAGGGAGATTGTTGGTCGGTAGAAGATCAGCGTGTAGAAGCATATGTTGTAGGTGATGTTGCACATGATGTTCTGGATAAAGTAGAATCTTTGTTTACAGATTCTTTTGCCTCTTTCCATGCAGCTCGAAATAGAGCATCTTTTCATGGGTATGTCTTTGGAGATATTTATTTAGGGGTTGGAGAGCCTTGTCAGATTATTGACAAAGGGGAAGTGAAGCTGAAATTGCAGGCGGATAACACACAGGTGGTGAAAGAAGTCATGTAGGTACCAGTCTTGGAGATGAGTCTAATTTCTTCAGGAAATTTGGGTGATGGGAGATGTACTGTAACTCTCACAGTAGATATACTTGAATTAGATGGTGGTAAGAAAGTAGGTATCCTTTATCTATCTACTTATATTACTGATTCACCTTTTGTTACAGAGATGTGGCTTCGTAGGCTTGGTCACATATGTAGGAGGGAAATGCATGTTCTTAAGTGGAAGACAGATGTTTTTGACAAGCTAAAGAACTGGAAAGCCTTGGTGTTCATGGAGGAGATGATAGACAGAGATCAGTTGAGTGGACTGAATTATTTTGAGCAGGGCTATGTTGATTTGAATAGGGTTTTGATCCATGGAGAGCTCACGGGTAAAAAGTTATCACTCACAGGCGAACACAGGTACTGGCGTCGGTCAGACAGTAACTGACGTCGATAGAAGAAAGACCGACGTCGGTCATGAAGGAACCAATGTCGGCAGAAGGGATACCGGCGTCAGCCAGGGAGACAACGTCGACAGTCAGTGTCAGTGCAGGTAACCGACATCGGTCGGGAGCAGACTGGGAGATGGCTGAGATCGGTCACTGGAACAGATATTGGGTGGACAGCTAGCTGTCAACAAGTCTCAAACGCTCATATGGAGGTCAGAAAGGGTAAGTGAACCTCATATTCATTGTTCACCTTCTTTATATTACTTATTGATGGTTAAGAACCAGGAAGACGTGAAGAGGCAATGCAAGTAGAATCCAGATACAGTGGGAGCTTGGCATGGATGAGGAGTGTGAGTCCTTGGAGAAGAACCAAATAGGTATTTATTGGTAGAGTTGTCAGCTGGAAGTAAGCACTGAGAGAAGGAATGGATTCCCAAGTTAAAGAAGAGAGTGGATGGATACGTGAGACAGAAGGCCAGGTATATGGTCTTAAAGAAGCTGCAGGACAGTGGTACAGGTTTGACAGGTGGATGACTAAGCATGGCTTCAATCAATGTCAGTGTAACTATTGTGTTTGTCTTACCAGGTGGATGATGAGTCGCGACATTATCTAGTTACTGTATGTGAATGGTATACTAGTTATAGGTTCAGAGATATAGGGATTTGCTAAGCTAAGGGTAAGGTTAGTTCAGAGGTGTGTCATGAAGAATTTGGAGCAGCGAAATTCTTTGGCATAAGAGACATGGAGATTTTATCTCCAGTGGGACCTGATGTGAAGACGGTGTTGGCGGGGTTCATGATGCAGGATGCAGAATCTGAAAGCACACCAAGGGCTGAATAGTTCAAGCTTAGCTTAGAACAGGGTTCAAAATCACATGACGTCTAGTGTAGACCTGAGTTTTCCCAAGCAGTGGGAGTTGTCAGAAAGTATGGAGCCAATTCGGGGAAGGAGTACTAGAGGGTAGTTCAGTGGGACTAGCAGCAGGTTAACATGTTATGTAAGGTCAAGGTCTTCACTACATGGATATGTAGGTTCAGATATGGCAGGTTACTTGGATGACAGGTGTAGCATCACGGGATGTGTGGTGGTTAGTCTTTAGGATTGATCTTGAAGAGGAATACAAGCCAGGGAATAATTTAGATGGTGTACAGGTACAGGTATAGGTACAGGTGCAGCTATTTATCTCCAAGTGGGAGATTGTTAGGTTGTGGAGCTAAAAGCTTCACCAGGATGTGAACAGGGGAAGTTACGGAGGTCACAGAGGTTGCGGAGAGTTGCAAAACTAGTTGCAGGGCAACCAGCATCAGTCTGATCAATCGACATCGGTCTGATAGCAGTGAAGAACCAACTGGCGTCGGTTACCAGTCGGCCGACATCGGCAGCCTGTACGTGAACATGCAGTTTGCATGTCGATTCTGGAGAGTCTATTTTTGGACTGTTAGTTTTCATGTTAAAGGCTAGTCGTATTCTTGAGTTGTGCGTCTAATTATTGTAATTAAGATAGTCTAATTATTGTAAGCATGAGATCTATATATGGACTCATGGGATGTATTGTAAAAGTGTAGCTAGAGAGTAAGAGAGCAATATTATAAGCTCCTTCTGTGTGTGAGGTGAGCAATGGTGTGTTCCTCCTAGTGCCACAGTACCAAGAGTGGGTGCTGGTTTGGAGAATCAGAAGGGTTCTTCGTATTTGTATGATCTTAGTCAACAGGGTAGCATGGCTTCTTTTGGAGATCTACAATGGTGAGTAAGGTCTAGTGATTTGCAGGTAGCAGCAGAGAGCAGGAGATCTACTTGGAGTACGGTTGTGTGCTTGGTGTACTGGCAGCGTGTTACTGACTGGTTGGAGAGGTGAACATTAATTCTATATTGGAGTTGATTGTTGGGACCGAGAGAGAGAGGGAAGAAGGTCTTGAGGTGTGGCGAGCCTTTCAGGTGGAAGAAGAAGTGGGATCTTCTTTATTGTATATTCTTTTGAGTGATTATTAATACAATTGTGTATTGTCTCTCATATTCCTATGTTGTTTCATATTTCTAGTTACTTATTGATTATGGTTAAATTCTGTGTTTAGTTGCTAATACAAGAAGTAATCATATGTGCTCTATTGGTGGAGCAAGATCCTGACAAGTGGTATCAGAGCATGTTTATTTGTTCTAGGTTCCTGACATGCCTAAGTGGTTGCCAAAATATAGATGGAAATTAAATCACAGAGGGGAATAATTCAATTTTTTGGGGATCCCTATCACCTTTGATAATTCCCCATGGAGTTGTGGTAGTATCTCATAAATAGAATGGAGAAAAAGGTGGAGTACTAGGTCTCCAAACCACTCTCCCTCATGAGGAAGTTTTAATTATGCACCAAAATTATAGATGCTTCTCATGTTTATTATTCCACTTTTTGGGCCCCTTCTAAAGACTCCTATGACTAGTTGGCTAAATTTCTTACAGACTTTCTTTGGTATAATGCCAAGCAAATGCAAGGCTTTCACAAAGTTGCTTGGGACATTTATTGTTTGCCTCATAATAAAAGAGGTATGGGAATTATTGACACATATCAACAGAGCATTACTTTGTGTGCCAAATGGGTGGTTAGAGCCATTGAAGTTAATAAATTTGTAAAATTATTTTACATCATTACATACCATCTGGATCTCCTTATGGTAAATCTAGTTGGAAGAAAATTGGTTTTCATACCCTTCTAATCACGTCTACTTCGGTCAAAATTAAAGGCTCTTTTATTGCTAAAAGTATCTAGTAATCCTATGAGGCTACTAAACCTTATTTAAAATGGGTTGGTGATGGATTTTATAATGGTCTTTCCTTCAATGACCATAATCTCTAGTGGGCCCCCATCATGACCAATACTAATCTTATGTTGGCAAAATTGCCTGGTATAAAAACCTTGAGGCTTTTTATGAAAGGGATTCATACTATAGAGGATATGGTTTCTGTTTGTGACTAGGCTCCCAAGCCTATGCTAAAAATGAAATTCAATCTAAGTAATTCTAACTTACTAGTTATTCTCCACATTCAAGAGCCAATGCCAAATGCCATGCTCCACAAATTGGGTCTTCGACCTCTATGCTCGTGGTGGAAAAATTGGAGGTGAAATTGCGATACCCATTTCAATAAGTATTCTCTAGGCCTCCTTTATCATGGGATAAGCCCCCTTTCTTCAATGCTTGGCAAGCTCAACAGGCTCTGGAACTTTAACTCTTCACTTGAAATGTGGCTTACCTAGCTCGACAAGCTTCAAAAGGCCAAGCTAGAACCCAAGCTAGCTCACTTCTTTTGGTGTTTGGTTTATCAAGGCCTTTCGCTTGGGAAATGTCGTTATCACCTTGGGATTGCACAACACGAGTGTTTGGCCTGTAGTAGACTAGAGTCTTTTAAGCACACCTTTTGGACATGTCTCAAAACCCACTCTTCCTAGTAGTGGGTACACAATCTCTTTTAGACATACCATCTTGAGCCTTTCTCATGGCGCTTGGCCCTCCTTGGGGATTCTGCTAATTGAGCAGCTTCTATAATTTTTTTATGGAATTATTCAGAGTTGTCATTCTATTTTAATTATGGAAAGATAGAAACTTAAATTTTTTTAATAATGAGGAATCCTCTTGTCATTTCTTTATTAATGAAAAGTTTTATGTATTATCTTTGGCCTGCATACATATCCAAGTCTAAGCCAAAAAAGTCATAATAGAAGTCAAACATCTTCAAGAATTGATTGATTATTGGGGGAGTGCCCCCTGTGATGTGAGCTATGTCTCTCTAGATCGTCTACCACAGAGCCCACGACCTTGAACACATAAGTGTCATTGAAGCTAGTCTCATAGTCACAGTCAATTCTCCACTCCCCCTCAATAAGGAGGATGGAGATCACCATTGCCGCATGGATAAGTTGATGTTGGTCCTTCTCAATGGAGGGCACCAGCTGGCCCTTTTAAAAATGTGGTGCACCCGCTTGATGGACGAGATTTTTTTTTTTTTGATCCTCCAAACCCCATAGATGGTTGGGTGGATATGGATCCTCCCTCAGCAGAACCTTCTTGGCCCACTATGCCACCACAATCCTCTACCTCCTCCTTCTAGGGTTATGACCCGTGCCTAAGATATTTTATGTGTATCAGATATATGTAATATTATTTTGGTTTCATGTTTTGTCTGATGTTGCAATGCGATCTTTATTTTTTTTACTGTTATGTTTTGAGTTGGTGTTTTCTTTCGATAGGAAGCCGGAGTCGTGCATACCAACCGATTACTTTATTGTTGAAACTTTTGTATATTATTATTTGATTAATAACAATCATACTAAAATGTTCCAATCGTTAAAATGAACACTTGAAAGAGAGTGATAACAAGGTTGATGTTGGTGCCTCAGGGAAACAAATAGGGTGTAGATTTGTAGCAGAGAGGTTGAGATTGGAAGCAGAAGAAATGATTAGAGATGGATCACTGAGATCGATAGAGGATATCCTTTCTAGGAGAAGGATGATTCCCTCCTACGGTTGTCTCTTCCCATGTTCAATACTCATTTGAGTCCCTCATTATGTGATAGTGCATCTCTTATTACTGGGATCCTTTACAGTCATGCAACATAGCTACTGCATTCTATATTTTTGTTGTTTTCTTCTTGTCTTTTTGTAGTTTGTTCTTCATTCTTGTTGTTTGTGTTTTGTATCTTCCTCTTTATTGGAGGTGGCTTCTTGTAGTTTTGTTGTGTTGATGGTGTTCAATTTTGTTGTTTATTTAGGAAATTTGGGCCTCCTATTTATGTTCTAAATTAATTTGTTGGTTCCAGTGAAAAGCTACTCATTTTCCAATTCATAATCACATATTCTCAAAATATTTTCTAATTCATAACTTCAATTTCAAAAAACATTTCCGTGAAATAAAAAAATGAAAGGATAGTAACTTTATACCATACAAACCACAATCCTCGAAATATTAATGTGAAACCAAAAATATATAATGTAATGACCCTCGTAAATCTTCGTATAATAATTAAAAAACTGTCTCTATACGTAAATAATATTCGACGCCGAATTTTTTAAACTGCTTTCGTTTGAAAACAAATTTATAATATTCCATGGAGTCAAATAACCGAAATTTAAGGGGCAAATTCAAATAATTTATATTAGAATTTATAATACACGTAGCTCTCATTTCAAAGCACGTGGAACGTGCAATTCAAACTGGAATTTATAATCCTTGCTATCTATTTGCTTATCCTAAGGCTCCTCTCTCCTTCACTCTCCCCTCTCTCTCTTCTGGTATTGTTGATAGTTTTTCAAGTCTTTTTGCCTTTTACTTCAGTCACATTACCCTCCATGATGCTCGAAGGTTAACCCTCAGCCGTCCCACATTCCCAAATGAATACATGGTGGTGTTTAACTTGCCTCGGCTCTCGATCTTCACACTTCAACAATAGTGGAACCTGCAACTTACATAATTTTTTTACCAAGAATGGCCTCGACCCACTTTTACATGTGGTTGCACTCAATAATATTCCTCCACTTGAAAATCCTCTTCACATCTCTGTTTAGTTCTCAAATACTATTTCATAATGAGATTGACTTCATCTCTAGTCCTCTGGTTCGTTAATCACTTGAAGATTTTAGCAAGGTAAAGTGTAAAATGGCTTCGACATGGTCATTTATAAGTCCTCGAGTGAATCTACCTCATTAATTTCTTTCCTCTCCTTGTCATTTCTGGCCATAAACGTGTATCGTCTAATGGTCTTCATACTTCATATCTTTCATCGAGCCTTTAGTGTTCTAAAAAACTTATCCCATCATTTCACTCACATGCTTATTGTTATGACTATCCTTATCGCATTAATGGTCCATGCCTTCTCATGCCTTTCTTGGATGTGGGTGATAACTATCCTATTTTCTAGAGTAATGGAGACCAGCTATCATGAAAATGGTGGGAATCCATTTTATTAAATGACTTATGCACCTTTAATCACTTGCATGCCATGTATGACTCTTGTGCCTTTAATATTTGCATGCCCACATGTTATCTTATATTGATACACACATCTTACCTCATACTAAAAGGGTTTGTGGTCCTCCATAACAATAAAAAAATATAAAAAATGAGTCGCATACCTCAAGGGCAGCACTTTAAACTTGAACAAAATCATAAAATGATCGACGCTGACTCTCATTATAGTGTTCAGGTAAGAATTGACCATCTATTTGCTTTAGTCAGCATGTACCAATAGATTGGATACTATAAATTATAAATGGGCTATCCTAATGAATGTGAAGCTTCCCAGAGTGGTGCACTAACTTAGAGTCATAAAGTAGGACTTTCATACTTGGGGTGAAGATTTTATTCTTTAGATGGTGATCATGCCATGTTTTCTATTTTTGTTTCTCAACATCTTGATTCCAATGAGCGAGGAACCGAGCCTCATCTAGTTTCATGAGTTCATCACGCTGAACTTTCAAATATGCATCATCATCAAGGTTTCCTATACATGTTATCTAGAGAGATGGAACTAGGAACTCAATTGGCATGATTACTTCCTTTCCATATACCAGGTTAAACGGTGTATTTTTGTTGAGGTGTTTGTATATCATTGGTATGCCCAAAGGACTGTAGATACCCTGTCATCCCAATCAATTCTACTAATATTATAAATTTTTGTCAAAGTGGTACTGAAGATCTTGTTAAAGGCTTATATTATTCCATTAACTTGTGGGTGATATGGTATTATCTTGTGATGTGCAATCATGAATTCAGCCAACAAAATTCAAATTGTCTCATTTAGGAAGTGGGTTCCTTGGTCACTAGTGAAACTTAGAGGACATCCAAAGCATGTTATAATGTTTTCCTAGATGAAATGAGTGGTAGTTGATACTTTATAGTCTTTGTTTGACTCTTCCTCAACCCAATGCATTAAATAATCTATTGCTGCAATTATGTACCGTAAACCTATTCTTCATCATGTGGGAGTGATGGGCCCCACAAAGTCTATATCCCACTTTTTGAATGGTTCTTGAGATGAAATTGGGTGCAATGGCATGACATCTCTTCTATTAGGTTTTCCCATGTGCTATCAGATATCACATTGCCTTGTATATGCCTTTGCGTCTTTAAATAAGGTTGGCCACCAAAGTCCAGTAAGCAACACCTTACCCACAGTTACTTCCCCAACATAATGTCATTTAGAAATACCTTCATGAACTTCTCATAATACCCCATGGTGCTCATGTTTCATTACACAATGGTGTAGTACCTCATCATAGTCCATCTTATATAGATCTCTTACTATGAGTTGATATGGTGTGATGCAAACTGCAAGTTATTTCTTTTCTTGTAAAGTGAGAGAACTAGGTGTACAAATAGTATTGAGGAATGTTATAATATCCTCTAATTCTTTAGATACCCTAGAAACTTGAAAAAAAATTATGCTAATAAAGTCATATTTTATAGCATGTGAAGGTTCTCCATTTTCAATTCGACATAGATGATCAGGTCCACAGTTGGTTTTCCCAGGTTTTACTACTATGAAAAACTAAAATTATTGGAATAGAAATATCCATCAAAAAATTCTTGCATGGAGAATGGGCTTGTTGAAGAGATACTTTAAAGCCTCTTGGTTAGTGTAAAATATAAATGGTGTAGCCAAAAAGTATTATCTGGATTTCTATACCACACAAACCATAGACAAGGCTTCGTGTTCAGTGGTGGTATAGTTCCTTTCGGTCAATGTGAGTTTCTTGATGGAAAAATAGATGGGATGGTCCAAATTTCCCTCTCCTAGTTGTGCAAGTATTACACCAACTATTATACTAGATGCATCAACATGGACATGAAATGGTTTTGTCTAATCCAAGAATTACAAGATAGGAGCGATAACTAGTCTTTTTTTTTAGAGTTTCAAAAGTTGCTTTACAAGAATTAGTCCATATAAATTGTTCATTATGATTTAATAGTTCTTCTAAGGGCACTGAAATCTTGGCATAACCTGGAATAAACTTTCTGTAATAGCCAATGTGTCCCAAGAATGTGTGCACCTCATGCTAGGTTTTTGGAACTCGTAGTCATAGAATGATAGAGACCTTGGTTGGATCCATGAGGAGTCCCTCTTTACAAATGATATGCCCAAGGAGTAGCCTAAATGGTGTCACAAGTAGGCATTTCTTTAGATTCAAGTAAATTTGTAATACTCAATAGTGCTCAAGCATGAGCCTCGGATTGGCATAGTGGTCCTTGATTAACCCATATACCATCTAGTCATCTAAGTGGACTTCAAAAAACTTATGGATAAAATCTTTAAAAGCCTCCACTACAACCCGTGAGAATATTGTTGGGGTATTTTTCAACCTAAAAAGAATGATGGTGTAGGAAAAATAGCCCCATTCCATAGTAAATGTGGTCTTAGAGTGATCTTCCTTAGCTATCTAGACTTGGTGATACCCCAAAAACCCATCGGTAAAGGAGTATATCTCAAAACTGGCAACATCTTCTATGACTTCTTCCATGAAAGGTGTTGGCAAAGGATCAATGACATAGGATGCATTCAAAACATGATAATCTATGCAGATACAAATATGCCCATCCTTCTTGATACTGATTACCATAGGACTCACCCAGTCAAATTCATCAACAGGAACAATTATTTCAACATGAATTATGTTATCAATCTCTTCTTTCATGCACATTTGGAGGTTAGGGTTCATCCGATATGGGTGTTTCTTCACATGATGGGTGCCATCAATCAATTTTATGTGCATCTTATTGAGATAAGGGTGAACCCCTTTCATTTCACTGTATTTACTTGGAAACACATCTTGATGCTCTTTTAACAGCTCAAAGAGTTGTGAAATTTTTGTTTTAGTCCAATAATTGCCAATGGTCACTACCTTAAGTTCTTGCTCTGTGCCAATATTTAGTTGAAAAGTTTGAATGGGACCATGATAAGGATTATCCACAAGGGAATTAGTGTTCCAAATAGTTCATGAGCTAATCCTTGTAATAACATGCAAGTTGTTACTCAACGGATTGAATGGAGTGGATTCTTCTCCATCTACTTGAAAGATGAGATTCTGCTTTCCCAGGCAGATTTCTTCACATCACTCTTCACTAGAGACTACCAATGATGGAAGAGTTGATTGTTTGGGAGGCTCATTGAATAAACCCAAGGGTTCCTTTGGTTCTTGATGAATATAATGCAAGCAGTCTTTCACCAGACTCAGATCTCTAATTATTTCTTCATGTATGGTTTTAAGAGTAAGGTGTAGGTCCATCCTTGGTGAGGAGTAAGAAAGTGTAGATGTCATATTTTCTATTAATAACTATCATAACCTTATTCCCATGTGCCTTTCTTCATGTATTTACCAAGCCTGTACCCAAGTGTGCAAGGTTCCATAGAATGTATAGACCCATAGGTATTCTAGTAAAAATGTTTCCTCATCTCGCCATATCATTTCACACACCTCAAGGTGAGGTTCAGGTGATTTTATGCCACTATAACTAAGTGTACCTCTGATCTTATTGTCATGGTGAAATCTATGATGTAGAGTAGTTTACAGTTGATCCTAATACAATAGGCACTCTTTATGCATTCACCACCACCTGGCGGTAGTGCCATAAAAAATGTGGTCTATTGACCTCATCCATTCATTTTTGGTACCATAGAACTCTTTAAGGTGTTGGATGAAATCATGCTTCTATTTTTCCTTGGAATTATGGACCTTCATTAATTCTCTCCAAAAGTGGTCCCTCTAATGGTCCTTGCATTGTTAAACCCATGAGGCACACAAATTTATGATGCTTAAGAAGTTGGCATGGGATGTTTTCATAGTCTTCTAGAGAGATCATAATCACCATGGGCCCAATAGTTTTAGGCATTGCTTGCGGTATATGAGATAGACTAGTTATTCATTTAACAAAGAATACCATCTAGCGTTGGATCATGTTATTTATCATGTCAAGTAGTCATATTATACAAATTGTTTATGTCTTCATCAACACTTATGTGTTCAATATAGGGTGGTCCTTGTGCTTATTCTAAGGGTATTATCACACATTAATCAGTATTTTCAAAGCTAATGTATCAATTTTTAAAGTTTAAATTTGCATGATTTTCATAGCACCAGGGCCTTCCCAGTAAGGTTGGGTAATTATCAACCTCTGCCAACTCCAAAACCTCAAAATTTGCTTTGAAGGGAACCCCAAGTATTTCAACAATGGCATTTTTAAGGACTCTTATAAGGTACACACAAATCTTGTTTGCCATGAACAAGACATGAGGTGAAGGTTACAAAGTTAGACTAGACATTTTATGTCAAACATCTTTAGTTAGAATATTTACTTCAGCACCAGTATCTACTAGAATATCCTAGATTACCCATCTATTGATAGCAACATTAACTAATATTTCTCCATCTTCTAGAGAAGTAGAACTAGGACTTTCCTGATGTCAAGCATGGTTTAAATATTGATCTTCACTTTGTCAACTTAGTTGAGTGTGGGTTTTGTTTGGTAGGCTATATTAACCTTTAAACTAGGTGCTACACTGGGGAATGATGTCTTCATCAAGCATGCATTTGTATAGTTCCTAGAAACTATCCTACATTACTAGCGGTTAGATTTCCCTTTACACTGTGGTGCACTATGTGACATCCCTGTCCTTAAGGTATTGAATTATACCTTGTGGCTCACACACAAGTGCCATTATATCCTTAAGAACATCCTTTTACTAAAGTGCATTAGGGTATTTCCTAGCATGTGGTTCTTCTTGATGTACCTTTTCAATTGGGTGGAGTGTAGATTATGTCTGGACCCCACTGCGAGTAGTAATATTGACTTGTTGTATGGATGGTCGATCAAGCATGCCATTTTGGTTTGTCTATACGGATCATACTTGTACCTTTTTCATTTCAATCCTTTGTAATGGTTGCATATAGATCTGGGCACTCTTCTAGCCGGTGGTCCTTTTTGCAGTAAATGTAGGTTGGGTATGCTAGGCAATCCCTCTAATAGTGGTCTAGAGAACCACACTTATAACAAGTCCTTAGTGTAAACCTACCACCTTGTCCTCATCCTTTTTCATGCCCACGATAGCGACCATTGTCTTGGTAACTAATGACTGAGGCTTGGCATGTGTTGCATGCTTGAGCCTCATGAATATCAATAATTAGATGGTAATCACTGGTGTCATGAATATAAGCATCACAAATTTTATAATATACAGATACTTTAGTGCTCATGGCCCATTGAAAAAGTGGACAGGAATAAACATCATGGTTTTCATGATATAAATCACAAGTTTGATTTAGGACTATGTAGATGTTCTTTCACAGGTAGTTATTTTTTATGTGTCCTTTGGTTTCACAATCGATACACCAAACACCACTAGGTGTCTCATGTGCATTGTTTGCCATTAATTTTTCAAGTTGAGAAGCCATGGACGTTATTTATGCCTCCATAAAGGGACTAATCCCAATATCCATACTTCCAACCACTTTAACATATAAGGCAACCTCTAGATCCTTATGCATGTTGGTAAAAGTTCTCTGTTATAAGGTCCATAAAAAAGGTAACAATAATCCTCCTACAAATCATTATGCATGTTGAGCAAGATTGATTTCAAATGATAGCTTAGAAAGTAAGGTTTTGAACTAATCATCATATTCTCATATGCTCTCTGTAAGTGCCTACTTTATGTCTTTCAATGTTGCTATACTCTACTGCTCAAACTCAGGAATATCACATTCTTGTAGAAATAGTGCTTTGAGCTAGTCATAGTTGACCACTACTTGTTGAGGGTCAAATTTGTGATACCATTTTTGTGCACATTCTAAGAGGGTGGTTTCAAACTATGTTGCCTTTCACTCAGAGGATGTGATGCCATACACCCTCCAAATTAGTTCACACTCGATACTTAGGTAGGTGCAATGTCTCATAATAAACCATAGGTGGTTGAACAAATGATTACTGAGAAGATCCAGCTTCTATTCTTGGAGGGGGTTTGCTTCCTCCAATACCTCCTCCTAATCCTCATCTAGTGCCTCTAATTGTAGTACCCATGGGGAAAGGCATGGTGGAGGGTTGAATTCCTAGATTGGGCCCTATATTCTGGCCTTGGTTAGATCCTCCAAGCATTCCAAGTTGTGTCATGGACTTCTCTTGAAAAGAAAAATATGTAGATTCTAATTTATTGTTTAATGGTCTAGTCTCAATATCCCTTATCTATTCAGTGTTTGAATCTATACTATTTGTATCCTAATTCCTTATATGTACCTTGTCTGACTCGAAGGCATGAGCATGCACTATGGTGGGAGAGCCTAGTTGACTCGTACTAGGTAATCTCTATTGATCTAGTCTATTTCTCTACACTATAATAGTGGTAAAGGTTGTGGCCCATAAGTGATGGATTCCTCATGCACATTTGGCACCCTACGGCTCTTCACAGCACTCCTTGAGTGCTCCTAATCTCTTCCCATACCACTAACTCCCATGATCATCTATAGAGCTTCATCATACTTTTGTTTTCATAGCACTCATTGGTTTGCTACCATGTTGAACCCATAATCTTGAACCAACCGTAAGTCTCCCCTCCAAATGTGTAGCTCATGCACATGAGATTTTAGCCTTCCATAGGTAGTGTTTCCAACCCAAGATCAATAATGAGCTTTTTAATGTTGGAAGGAAATAGTGAAAGATATCATCCCCTTGGTTCTCATAGAAAATTGAATTGTGCTTCCTTAGGACATGAATATGTGGTCATGAAGTATTCCAAGATGTAACTATTTTGAACACCCTTCCACCAATAATTGATCGCACACGTCCAAGAAACTTTCAATCATGCTAAACTCTTTTGTCATTTTGGTGTCCATGATTGTCTTCATCTAAGGTTTTGGGACCATCCTTGAGCATATGCTAAGATCCAGGAATGTAAATTAATAAAGACCTCAAAAAATAAAGTCTCGTACAATGATATATAGATGTTTTGTTCTACCCACTATCGTGTAGAGACTCCAGGCTCAAGATATGGAATCCCAAAATTGTCTTCGACATTGGTAATTTATTCTTCAATGTTCTCTAATGTAATGCACTCAAACATTTCCCATGATTGTGCTTCAACTACTTTGGGTCCAGGAAATGAAACCAAAATGTTGGGTTCTCTCTTTAGGTTGGTACTAAATCCTCTTCCCAATAGGCTAGCGCATTGGCCCTATCACATGAGGGATAAGTCTCACGCACTCACTTGAAGCGTGTAATGATAGACTAGTTCTCAAAGACTTTGAAACACGTGGTGTATTACTCATTTTTTGTCAAATAAATATCCTACTATTATTTCTTAACATATTATGCTACTATCACTAGCTAATTATAAAAGAAAGAACTCATGACTTTTAATTACTTAACAAATTTCAATATTCAACATAGTTCACAATCCATTGCTCAAAATATCGTATGATAATAAATCAAAATAAGATACTTTGAACCCATCGATTGATGGCCTTAAACAACCCATAAGGAATGAAACACTTGGAAAATGAATTAATTGTAACAACCATGACTCAGTTTGTTGAGAGATCGTGTACCATATGTCTAATTTGAGTTGGGGATTTGACACTTAGATAGGGAAAAACAAGTATAAAAACCCCTATTGTAAGCATTCACAAAGGGGGGGAATGGAAGGAGGAACCTTTGAAGATATAAGAATTATTTTATTGTAATCAAAAAGTACTTAATGAGATTTCAATGTTAAACTATTCCCGTGTTCCTTGTGCTTCACTCCCCACGCGCCCCCTAGTCTTCCGCTTCCTATTCTAGTTCCTTTGTTCTCGAGTTCCTCATGACACATTCTCTTGAATGGGTCCTCTCATTATGGTCCTTTCATGCCATTATCCTTCTGCATCCTTCAAATTTCATGCTACTAGTCTCACTCCATGGTCCTCTCGTGCCATGGTTCTCCCGCATCATGCTAGTACTTGCATGAAAATGAATAATGGTCCCTTTATGTTACTTGCCAAAATTGGAACAAATACTTGGTCAAAATTGAGGGGCCAACATTGATGATATTTTGATCACTAGTATCTCTTCTTCATCTATTGCAAATGTGAAAAGGGCTCTTCAAGATAGTTTTTCCATGATAGCCTTGGGTTTGCTACATTACTTCCTTGGGATTCATATTTTTTAGTCAAACTCAGGGATCACTCTTATAGTGCCTAAGTATGCTCTCGACTTATTTGCTCAGTTTCACATGGTTGATTATAAGCCAACTTAGACTCCCTTTCTATCTAGATTTAATCTTGAGGTAGATTAAAATTCACCTTTGGTCAATGTTACCTTATATCAACAAATTATAGTCAAAATTATCTATTTGACACATACTAGACCTGCCATATCATATGTAGTGGGTCTAGTCTCTAGATTCATTCAAGATCTCCATGAGCTACACTAGAAAGAAACTAAGAGGATATTACATTACATTTAGGATTTATTACAGAGTTGGCATTGACATAGACTTGATTGGTTATACTAACTCAGATTGGGCTGGTGATATTCATAATCATAAGTCCACTTTAGGTTATAGTTTCTCCATTGGTTCAGGTTTGATTAGTTGGTCAAATAAGAAGTACAATGTTATTACTTTATCATCCAATGATGTATAGTATAGGGGGTTTTTAAATTCTATCATTGAGGCCATCTAGATTCAAGGGATTCTCACAGAGTTTGGTATCTAGTTTAGATGACCTACCATCATCTATTATGACAACTAGAGTACCGTTCAAATTTATAAAAATCTAGTCCAACATCAATGAAACAAACACATAGAGATTCACATGCATTTCATTAGAGATCGCATTCATGGGGACATCATTGATCTAAGATATTTTTATGACATAGTAGATTTTAGACATTTTCACCAAACTTTTCATAGAGAGTAAGTATCTTCCCTTGTAGGCTCTTCTTGAGGTTTGAGACACTGTAGCATCATCTTCTATGGGGGGCTTGCAGCCTCATATTTTTATGTAATTATTTTGGGGGGGAGTTTTTCCTATGGGTTTTATCTTTTTCTCTAATTTATGAGAGATTATTTTGTACGTGGGTACCTCATCAGGCCTAGTTATCGAGACCCCTTTTTTTACACTGTCCACCTAAGTTGTGCTTATGAGGAGTATTAGAGTAGGGTTTTCCTATTTCTCATATTTATTTATTAGGAGTTTTTCCCCTCACCTAGATTTTTCTCACTTTCATGGATAAGCTTGCTTATGTGTGCAAGATTACCAGGTGATTAATTATGAAGTAACTCCCTTGA